>OZ024833.1:51376344-51638844 GCA_964016985.1 Anodontia alba
ATATCTTCATCTATATCGACCTAGACGACCCTTATGTGCTCCTACATTTACATAGTATCTTACATGTTGCGTATGAATAAAGAGAAAATCTCAAAATATGGCTTCATTATTTTAAAACATCACTTTTTGTGTTTTTGTTTGATAAAATTTCATGGTTTTCAAATGCATATCCCAGCTAGCATTTTACTTAAATCTACATCGGGCCGTCATCGGCCCGTCAGCTAACCCTCACGGGCCGATGACGGCCCGATATAGATTTATGTAGAATGCTGACTGGGATGTGGCTATCAGTGCAATGCTAATTGTTATTTTCTATGTGCGGTCCCATCAACCTCGGGCTAAAATTCTAACAAGCGTGTATTGTTAAGAATACAAAAGAAGCTGCCAAGAAAAGGGTAACAATGACAAAGCCTAGCCTTCCCTCGGCACCGAATATACCATACGTGACACTACAACATCTGGCTCAGAGGTTCCTCTTGTTAACAAATGAAGTTTTGCATTTGTCCGCATATTATAGCAATCATGTATATCGAGACAATATCACATCCATGTCTTTACAGTATCGTTGTCTCCTTAATTCGGACGCTAGGTATTAAATTCACAAAGTCTAAGTGAAGATACCAAGGAAATGTCACAAAGCACAGCTCCCCTGAGGCATCAACAGAAGGCTCGGAAGGTTAAAAAACAAAAAAATGACAAAACTAACTCCACGAGATCGCAGACCCAAAAGCAAAGCATAACCACAATAGAGGATTCGTCTTGGAACGGTTAGTAGATAAATCATCTAACAAAATAACATAAAAAAAAACTGAAGTGCGCGCTCCCATCCTTCCAAGTAGACCGGTAATATTACCCATAAGCTTATATTTTCACTCATTCATGGTTCAAACAGTCTGTATTTTCGAGAAATACTACATGATATGTCACCTGATTCCTGCTACCATAATGGTGTTCCGCATAAGACAAGGTAGGGGAAAGAGGCATCAAAATAGATAGCGATGAAAGGAAGAAGTCACTAAGTAAGGGTGAGTTTCACTATTGTGGATTGCGACATGCATTACGTCTGTTCAGTTGTAATGTACTTTAACTTTTATCACTCTCTGGGCGAAGACAAATTGGTTATAGCAGACGACAAATTGGTTATATTTTTCTTACTTTTCCCAAAAACAACAAAAAAAAAAAAAAAACAAAAAAAAACAAAAAAACAGAATTTGACATTTCATACAAATTGTCTCCATTTCTGAATTTGGACACATTCATTATTGCAAATTTGGAATACAGTCAAAAACCAATAACAGATTGGCAAATACTGTAGATCTTCATGCCATCTCATCTGGATCTGCACTGTTTGCAAAGGTATCCATATTCGTCTGTAGGGATGAAAGGGTTTATTCTTGTTAATCCCGATTCCTTCGACCCATATAGAACAGTAAGAAACGGAGCTGTGCGGTTCTTAATCACCCTTAGAGTTAGCATTAATTTTTCTCAGAAAAAGATATTTACCAGTGCACGAATGATTGTCTTCATATGAGCAAGTTGCAATAAATTCTAAAATCAAACTGGACGGAAAAACTAAAAAAAAAAAAAAAAAAAAAAGTCAAAATGCCGTCTATTGAAATATTTACCCAGAACACTAAGCGTTATCAAAACGAGTCCTCTTTAACATTTGCACTTTCGCTTTAACCCTTTCATCTATGGGTTTCTACATCGATTTCTTCTGTCAATGAATTCCGACACATTCATTGGTACAAATAGGGATATCAATCAATATCGAGAACCAAATGGCAAATAGTGTAGATTCTGATGAGACGACTCGTTACGAAACATTGTTTGCCTAAGTATTTGTTTGGTGTACCGGGCTGAAAGGGCTAAAACGGCTTCTTTTGATGACTCATGGAAACATGATAGTGATCATAAAATTAACACTCCTTTACTAGTTTTTCGTGCATTGCATATCGACAGCAATTGCCAGGAGACCAAAAAATTAAGAAGAATTTTCAACAAATCTAATTCTATTTGCTTTAAATAGCCTACTAAAAGGTCACGACGGGCCTAAAATTAAATGTATTACCAGTTTTAATTAAACGGGTGTGATGAAAAGTGAAATGATTCAGAAATTTTGCATGCTGACAATTGAATAAAAGTTGCAATTTTCAAGTATTCTGGGAATGGTGTAAGGTCAATATAAAAGAATGATGTACGATATGGGGAAATGATCTTTATACCATATATCATCAACTCAAACCTAGATCAGCCTGCGATCCTGCACAATCTGATAAAGGTATTAGCTGCCAGCTTACAGGGTCATTAGATACTGTAGAACATATTGACGGCCAAAGATCTTGATCAGAATGCATCAATGTGCAGCTGTTTTAAGCGTTTATTAATCGCAAATGACATTAGAGCTTTTTCACATGTGACACCGTCAAAATATTTTACAGAGGAACACACTCTAAATTTAGGAAACAATCTAAAGGAACGGCTGTCGCCGTTAAAAGGACGGTAAGTTATTTGTTGCATATTTGTTTTGTATCATGATAAAATTGCAGCAGAGAACACTTCAGGGAAATATTTGTTTGTTTCCCATATGTGATCTGCTAAAAACAACATTGAGTCATGACAATAACTCGTCTATTGAATTAATGGGTAATGCTAATAAAGATGTTTTCCTGTACATAATGTTTATATTATACTGAGGATGGTACATTTCATTAAAGATTTACCATGTTTACACCAAATGTTCAGACACCTTACGTCCTTTCGGTAGTTATCTTAAAATGTAAATATGTACATTTTATAAGGAGATGATGCGTCTAGATACTCCTCTGTAAGTGACTTTGTGATCCCTATCAGATACTTTAGTCTGGTGCACCTGATATGCGTCTACTCTCTTTGGTAAGGCCGGGTATGTCTGTTCAAATACTTAGGGTTAGTATTTTCCACAAGAGCATAATTATCCCTGAATATCAAACTATTTTATACCACCTACGTAAAATAACTATCAATACAATTGAAGACGGGAGAAATGCTTATACGGACTAAACATTGTAATAATTGATATAAGCTGTCCCGTATTTCATATTACGTTACGACAAGGCAAGAATAATATAGTGATATAAATTGGATATGTAGGTTGATCAGCATCTACGTTGTTCAGCTGATTAGAGTAAACGCTGGTCGCGCAGCAATATAGTCATTTTTGGCTTGCGCGTATCATTTAGAATGGAAAGCTCGTTCCGGTTTTAGTCTGTGTTTGTCATCGTTTTCAGGGCGCCATCTTAGTCGGAAAATCCGTCTACTGCTGTCAAATACCATTGATACGGCGGCCGTGTATATTCACACTGCTGCCGGGTGTTTAAGGTGTCGGACAATCGGCAGACGGGTGAATAACCAATGACTGCTGTCAAGGCGGCCGTATACGAACATGAAGTTTGACCAGGAGCTCGAATACTATATGGAATATTTTGATGAAAGTTTACAGATGTATGGAATACTATAAGTTGCATATTCTGTTTTTTTGAGTTATCTAACCCCAGGGGTACTCTGAAGCTTGTCTGCTACATAGGCTGGGCCCCAGCATCTAGTGTTTACATCCCAAAATGTACGGTATATCAACCATACCCCCAAAAATATCTGCAAATATTAGCATTACCAAAAATATTCTCTTTGTTTTCTTTTTATAAAAGTGTGGTTTCATTTATTTTCCGGTATAATGATTGTAATAGTAATTTAAGTGCTTTTAACAGATTCCAGCAGTAGCTCCGTGTTTACTTTAATGGCACTGAGCTGTAAAAACAAAATTAAAACATAAAATCAACTATCAATTCAACAGAAGGTTCTCGCCCCCATTCTTACAATATCCCCCCCAGCCCCCCCCCCAAAAAAAAAAAAAAAAAAAAAAAAAAAAAAAAAAAAAAAAGGAAAGAAAAGAAAAAAAAACCCAAAAAACAAACAAACAAAAAAAACAACAAAAAAACAACAACAACACAGTTTTGAAAGCGATTCCAAAAAATATTCACAACTGGCCAGTACCCACAAAATAGCCACTTTTCCCCAAACCCCGCAAAATACTAAAATTCAAAATTCTTAATTAGTTTTTGTACAGGTGTGCGAGCCAGTATTTCAAAACCTACCGCATTCATATACCTGGCCTTTGAAAAAACGGATCCATTCATATACTTGATCATCCAAAATGTTGACCTATTCATATACTGCCCTTTGATTTTTGTACCCATTATTTGCTGGTTGTTACACAAATATCACAGTCAATTCATGTAATACCAAGAGGATAAACAGCCTCGAAAAATCTCTGAGCGAAAAATATGTGCATCATAATATACCAGGATGTCAGAAAAATGGGGCCTTTCACGTAGGAATCCAGAAAAATCGGGCCATTCATATACTTTTTGTTGAAAAAAGGGGGCCAATCATATACTTGGCAGCGCTGAAAAAGGGGGCTATTCGGCACGCACATCCGTACTATGCCATATATAGGAAGTTACCTCCCCCGCCCCTCCCCCCACTCCCCCCCCCCCCCGAGAGCCTATGTAGCAGGTAAATTCAGAGTACCCTCCCTGGGTATCTACCCTTGATATATGTGAACAAAAATCAGTTTTGGCCAAAGTTCTTTAATGGAAAATCTTAATAAAATTTTACGCTGTAAAGACTCCTAAGGCACAGGGCCACTACTCTGATCATTTCAATTCTTAAGTTATCTGTCCTTAAGATATCTAATAAATAGTTTTTCCCTGGAGATTTTACCAAATACTTCACGTATTTAAAAAGATGAGTTTACTATCAGCAACGCCTTTGTATAACATGATGTTTCATGTTATTATGCCCTTCCACAATAAGTGGCGAGGTATTATGTTTTACCGTCCGATATTTTGAGTGTCCGTCTGTTAGCGCTTCATATTGTCGTGTCCGCTCAATAACTCTGATACCGTTGGAGATATTTTCACGAAACTTCACACCAATGTAAAACATCATGAGCCAATGTGCAGAACACATGAACCGTAACTCTGGTTTGCCTACTTTTGGAGTTACTACCATTTGAACATTGAACATAGCCATTTCTACCACGTACTCGTATCCGCTCCATAATTCAGATACCGTTCGTGATATTTTCACGAAACGTCAAACAAATGTAAAGCACTATAAGACAACGTGCAGAACACATGAGCCGTAACACTGGTCTGCCAACTTTTTGGGTTATTGCCCTTTGAATATTGAACATAGCCATTTCCACCATGTACTCATGTCCGCTCTGTAAGTTGAAAACTATCTGAGATATTTTGATGAAATCTCACACAAATATAAAACACTATATGACAACAGGCATAACACAAGAATCACAACTCTGGTTAACCTACCTATGGAGTTACGGCCCTTTGAACATAGTAAATATTGCAAATAGCAATTTCTACCATGTACTAGTGTCCGCTCTGTAAGTTGAAAACCATTTGAGATATGTTCATGAAATCTCATACAAATGTAAAGCACCACGAGACAACATGCAGAACACAAGAACTATAACTTGTTAACCAGTCTTTGGAGTTACGGCCCTTTGAACATCGTAAATATCAAATATAGCCTTTTCTACCATGCACTAGTGTCCGCTCTGTAAGTTGGAAACCGCTATAGATATTTTGATGAAACCTTTGATGAAGTTAGCTAGCTGTAAAAGTGCTTTAAACCCCCCGGTGGTTTGCTCTACCGACCATTCTAAGGCGGTGGTCCCGGTGTTAGTCTTACTCCTTGTTGCTTTGTGGATTATTCTACGAGGCGATTTGTTGTATGTCTTTCCGTGTGTCATTTTGTTCTTGTGTTGTTCAGTCCTTTTAGTATTGCGATTACCTCGCTTGGGGAAGAGAGAGCTAATCTTAGTGCTTTTCGTACGTTTGTTCGGTTTGTGCTTGTTTAGATTTGTCGGTTTCCTCTTCCTCTTGGGGTCTGGGAAGGGCTGCGGTTTGTGATTGTGGCACTCCCTGGACTTTTCTCTTACTTTTTTTTTCACACAAATGTAAAGCTCCATAAGACGACGTGCAGAACTGATAAACCGTAACTCTGGTTTGCCAACTTTTGGAGTTTTTGCCTTTTGATCATTAAACATAGTCATTTCTACCATGTACTTGTGTCCGCTCTGAAAGTTGGAGTTATTTTATAGTTTTAAATTTCGAGCCGTCAAGCTAGAAATTTAAAACTTGCAATAACCGATTTTTCGCAATATCCCTTTAGGACCATATCTCACAGATGGCATAATGAGACTGACCACAGTGTACACAGATCATGTATCTAATCCAGGATATCAGGTTTCATTTCATGGCTTTTTGCGACAAGTTGAAAGTTGAAAGCCATTTGAGATATTTTCATGAAATTTCTCACAAATGTAAAACACCATGAGAGGATGTGTAGAACACAAGAACCATTACGAAAACACACCTATGCAAATATGTAGAAAATTTCACCTCCAAATCAGAAAAAAATTCAGATAAAAACCTCTGATATTTTTCATATATCTGCTAAAAACAAAGATTGTAGGTACTCGTTAGAACCGTCTCGCCGAGGCGGTTCTAACGAGTACCACAATCTATGTTTTTGAGCAGAAATAAGAAAAATAATGTATACTCCTGTAAACCCCAGTTTTACTGTATAAAAGTGGGGTTTAAGGGGGTCGAAATTGTATAGGCATGTTTTCGTGATGCGTACCTCAATTTAACCAACTTTTTTGAGTACCCATCCTTTGAACATAGTAAATATTGAAAACAGCCATTTTTACCACGTACTAGTGTCAGCTCTATAATATGGCAATCGTTTCAGATATTTTGATGAATTTCACACACATGTAACACAACATAAGACGAGGTGCAAAACATATTCAACCTACGTTTGGAGTTATGGCTCTTTGAACATTGAAAATAATGATTTCTTTAATATACGTGTCCGCTTTGTAACTTGAAAACTGTTTGAGATATTTTATGCAAATTCATATTCCATGATATGATGTGCAGAACATAAGAACCATATTCTGAATTGCCTGTTTTTAGAGTTACCGCCCTTTGGACATTGTAAATAGTAATCCCAGTCATATACGTGTGCCCTTTCTATAACTTAAAAATGGTTTCAGAGATTTTCTTGAATCCTTGCGAAAATGTAAAGCAACATAAGCGACATGTAGAACAGAAGAACCATAAGTCTGGCTTAATTACTGTTTGAGTTATGGGTCTTTGAACATTGAAAATAACTGTGATACACTTGTAAATTTTACACGAATGCACCATGAAGAGATCTGCAGAAAACGAGAACTGTAAATCTTGTTTACTTACTTTTTGAGTTATGATATTTTGAACATTGAAAACAGTCATCTCAGTCATGAATTCATGTCAACTTTATTTAGGGAAAGACTAATGCTTCTTCCCTTTGAATTCATTTTGACAGGGTTACGGCACTTGCTTGATGTAAGTGCAGTGTAATGCTTGCAACGCTTTTGTAATTTTCTTGTTCTCGTTGTTTTTTCTGTTCCATAATAAAATTCGTTACATAGTGTGTCCGTTTTTATCATGTTTACAGTAACGTTAGTACGCGTGTCCGTTTTTATCATGTTTACAGTAACGTTAGTACGCGAACATAAAACCGTCGCCTTGATGTGTTCAAACGTTCATCCCCGGCTCATGACAATAGGTATCTAAAAACAAACTTCAGTAGATTAAAGTTAAGGCATTCAGAAAATAAGCTAAATAAAGAAAACGGCAAGAACTTTGGCGAAAATGATTTTAAAATTCAGTTTTATAGAGGAACGGTGTGTCCTTAAGTCATCACCAGCGATGATCTAAAGTCGTCATGGGGTTTTAGGGTCAGTCTAATGAACTAGGGCACCCTCTTCCTCTGTCCTAAGTGCAGTTTGAACTTCCATTCTTTAACCAATTCGGATTTTTTCCGTCATTCTGTTAGAATGTCATTCGAGGGACAGAAAATGTCCAAGCAGCTATAGACATAGACATAGTGTCGCCCTTAACCACAGGGACACGGGTCATGGTCGTTTTTTATTTTGTTTTCGATCAAAACAGAAATATACGAAATAGTACCTTCAGGGTAGTTATATGATTGACAGCTACCCTAATGGTACTATTTCGTACATTTCAGTGAAAATCGGGGGAAAAACATAAAAAAAAAAAAACGTCTATGACCTATGTCTCTTTGCCTCTAACAGCTTCATAAGCATGTTTGGTTCAGGACATTTTCTATCCATGCTGGTGACACTGAAAGAAGAAGAGCAGACAGAATGACACGTGCGTCCTTGCAGACAGACAGGCAGACACTAAGACAGGCAGGCATGCACAACCTGGCAAACACAGATACACACGCAGGGACAGACATGCACAGGCTGGTAGACATGCAGGCAAAGCCTTGTAGACAAACGGACAGACGAATTCAGGACAGACAAGCCCAATCTGGCAGACAGACAGTCTGGTAGAGAGGCAGACAAACAAACAAACAGACGGACGGACAGACACGAATAGACAAACATTATGCACCTATCAATGATTTCCCCAAGGAGAGGGACAGGCTGGATTACCCTCGGGAATTACCCAATTTTGAATATTTTATGTCTGATTCCTTAACCCCTGATTTCTAGTTTTGTGTCAACAATCCCATGGGTGGGTAGCAGCTTTTACTTATTTTTCAAAACAATTTCCAGCTCAGGTATCTAAAATCTCAACCCTGTTCTTTAGTGGTCTGTCCAATTCCCAAGGGCAAGGATGTTTTTCCTGTCTAATATCCATTGTATCCCATGGTATCCTCGTCACACCTCTGTTGGAGGAAACATTAAAAGATGCATTATTTTAACGAATGACAACCATTCGTAAAGAGGGACTGACCCAGCCCCACTCTCTCTTAACTTTATTTTGTGTGTATTTGTCAGGAAAATGACGTTTTACAAATACACATGTAGTTACAGTACTATCATTGCATTTAAAATGCAACTAGAATGCGCAGTCGATGGTGCGCCACCGCAAATCCCCACGCTCGTTGCTAATAGCATGACGGACGGATGGACGCCCTTCCACACCCTTACCATTAGGGGAGGTCATGTAGCAAGTTTGGTTAAATTCCGCTCAGTGGTTTAAGAGGCAATAGCGTGACGGACAGATGGACAGACAGCGGACGGATGAATGAAAAAAAAAGTGTTGCTCTCGCACACCCTTACCATAAGGAAAAGGGATGTTTCAAGTTTGGTTGAATTCCGCCCATTGGTTTAAGAGGAGATAGCCTGACGCTCAGATGAACGGACGACGGACGCACGGAAAAACAATGTTGCTCTCGCACATCCTTACCATAAGGTGAAGTGATGTAACAAGTTTGGTTGAATTCCGCCTAGTAGTTTAGGAGGAGATAATGGACGACGACGGACGCACGGACGGACACACGGAAAAAATAATGTTGCACTTGCACACCCTTACCATAGGGGGAAGTGATGTAAAAAGTTTGGTATAATTCCGCCCAGTGGTTTAGGAGGAGATAGCATGACGGACATACAGAAGTGTCCATATTTTTAAAACACGCACGTATACATTCGTCCCTGCGGACGGACGGTCGGTCGGACGGACGGATGGAGGCGTTAACAATATCTCGCTTTTTTAAAAAGCGTGGGGATAATAAATGAAGAAAGGAACATCAGCTTTTGGCACCTTTTGAAGTATGACATAAAGTCGCCAGTCATGTTCTTAGGTCGTCATCTCAATTCACGGACGTTCTTTTCATTTATTTTTTGGTCCATTGGTTATAGAGATTTTATTATGGTTAATTTGACATCTTTGAAACATGTCTAAATGCAAACATTTACTTGAAACAGAACTAATGCATGACAATTTCATTTCTCCGACACAATATCAAAACCAGCTTTAGCTCTTGACAAATTGGGAATTTTGCAAAACAGTCTTGTTACCTTGTTTCATCGTAAATTACTGTGACACCTGTGATCGACTAGAAAGCATGCTATCGGAAAAAGAGAGTAGGCCCCGGGAATATCGGCCAAATTTTAAAAACCTTTCCCTTAGAATCTGTGCGTAATATTTTAAGGTCTCGATGAGCTAAAACATTGTAAAGATACGTCGAATGCACCTGAAGAGACAATTTTCGATAATTGTTATTTCCAAGAGCCGGTAGATTGGCTTATTTTAATGTGATGGTCGTTGTGGGGTGCATCGGACAGTCAAACAGATTCATTCATCGGTAAATATGTATCAAATATCTCGACTTTGACATACTGTTTAGATGAATTTCCGTCCTCTAACAATACAAGTGCCATTCAGTTACATATTTGCTATTTCCAGTATACCCCAAATAATAACAAGGACACGCTTTGGAAAAAAATGAATGCCCAAGAATGACAAAAGTGAAATTCTCCTCGTACGGTAGACCAGCCTGATAACGGCAAGGACATTACTGGATGCAGTTTCTAAAGTCAAGTTTACCTAACTACGGTGCTCCGATACAGAGAGCAGTCAGCTTACGAAAGGATGCTAGCATTTAAGGACAGCCCTATTTAAGAAGTACTTTCGTTATTTAAGCTTTCGTTCTAATCCTTTCAGTGCTTACATGTTATGTTTCTGTGTACTGTTTGTATATGTGAACTGTTCTGAATAAAATTGGTTAAACCAAGCAGTATTTCCGACAAAACCGGAAATATAGAATGAACGTGTGGGAAGGAGCCATTGCGCAAAATGGCTGTGTGCATGATGTTCAGATTTATACCGGCAAACACAGGAGGGTAGAACGGGTGCTCGAGTGGTACAAGCTCTGACAAACAAGTAGAAATAAAAATCTTTCATATGTATATGGATCTTTTTTTCCTCTCGAGTCCTGCTTTGTTTGAAAGCCCTCGTGGTGTCAGATTTATTGTCTTAGCACTGTACGTAGAAGTAGGAAAGGGATGTTACAGATTGTAAAATCTATCAGATTCTATCAGACTCAGAAATAGGGGTTGCGGTTTAATCATACAGAAGGGAAATCGTATTGGAGTGGAATGGAAAGATTGGGCCATTTCAACCAACTTCTTTGCATAAATAGCCGGTTGAATGATAACAAAACTTATGACATCCCCTGATAATATTTAGTTATATACTTCTAAATAGTTGGATGGTATTTGGTATGTATGTAGGACAAACCAAACGTCGTGTTCAAGAATGGTAATTCACATTGCCTTAGTTTTCGAGTTACTTTCCCTTTGAATGTTTAGTTATGAAATTGTGTACGCTCGATAACTTTGAGATAGTTTGATGGTACTTGGTTGGTATGTGGAACAGGTTAAATAGCTGTCACCTCTATTTGGAATATAGGGAACTAGGATAATGGTTTGTAGCATTTGCATTCCTATAAACATGCATAGAGAGAGGTCACTGATAAAACCTGGCAAGCCTTTCTTTTTGAAAGGAAACTTTATCTACCTTTCCTCGCATTCCACCCTCTGTGCTTCCGCACAAATGGACTTTCATTTATGAAGTAAATATGGTATGTTTAGTTTTTGACAGGATCTATCTCAATGCATAAATAAAATTTGAGATCAACAATGAACCAGATTATAGTTCTCAATTCAGATTGTTTAATCCCTTGGTTTCTGAAGTTGAGTCTTCTGTCACTGAAATTGCACACCCTGTTCTTTCAAATGGTGGTGTCTGATAAAAAAAAAAACAAACACATGTAATGTAAATCTCAATGAGATGTTAATTCCGAGCTGTCTCAGGTTATACACAGTTTGCAAATGTATTGTCTGCATGGCTTACAGAACTAAGATCTACAGCAAAGAGATAAAATTATTCCCTCTATCTGGGAAAGAACACATTTTCAGGGAAAGAAACTCTACCAAAATTGTTTGCCTTTTTTCTGAAAAAGCCTAATCCAAAACATTACGAAACAAGCCTATTCAAATATATTGAAAATTTTACAACCAAAAAAGAAAACTTTCAGATAAAAAAATATATTTTTCATATTTCTGCTCAAAACATAGATTTTGGGTACTCGTGAGAATCGCCTCGGCGAGACGGTTCTAACGAGTACCCACAATCTATTCTTTTAAGCAAAATAAGAAAACTTATGAATACCGCTGTAAACCCCAGTTTTACTATTTAAAAGTGGGATTTAAGGGGGTCAAAATGATATAGGCGTGTTTTTGTGAAGGCAAAGCGCTGCATTCCTGTGTAAACACATTCCTTTCTTTTAGAGTGGATACCTTTTCAGAAGAGGCTTCACGTACAGGAAAGCAACAAGCTGGTCAAAACAATTATCACCTTTTTTGTATCAGTGGCGGAAAATCTACCATTTGTATCCAGTCCCCTTAGATCGATGTACTTGCATAGTTTTGTAACAATGCCTATGCCGAAATTATGTATGCTACTGTTATAAAAATACATCAGATGTACATGAGTAATAACCTTTCACTAAGCTTGCAGTATAGATTGGCGATTAAGTATAAAAACGTGCAATATGGATTTGAATAGAAGAACAAGTTTAACGTCCAATTTTGGTGATGTCATTGTCCGAGATCTTAGAGTTTGAATATTTAATTTTACTTAAATATCTATTGCCAACCCATCAAAGTTTGTTTGTAAATTGCGAACATTGCTTCTGCTAGGAAAAACAAATAAGTTCTCAGGAACTGATACATGTTACGACTCAGAACAGACCGCGGCGAAAGCTTATCACATGCTAGTTTTTATATAGGTGGTACTATTCCTACCGTAGTACCACTTATTTATAAACAGTAGCGTGATATACAAGTTACGCAACTTTAATAAGGCTAAACTGGTTGCTAAACGCAAACAACAACAACAACAACAACAAAAAAAAAAAAACAAAAAAAACAACAACAAAAAAACAAAAAAACAAAAAACAAAAAAAAAACCGTTAAACGTAAAAAGTGCATAAAGCGTGAAAGTGATGCGTTTCAATAGGTTATAGCCTTACTTTAAATACACTCACCGACACTATCCAAGGAAGGACAATCAGACAACGAAACAGCGCCTTCAACTGTGGATAGTTCGTTGTCCTTTCAAGAAAATTTCGAAGTTCATTTACATGTTTAGTATCTAATCAGAGAGCAAGAGGTCGAGTAAAGGCCGTCAAACCAAACCATGGAATAAGAATTCTCTGTAAAGTATCTATCAGTGCTGTGAACAGCAAGAGGCTGAATTATGAATAAAACTAGGTTGTACTGACCAGTATAATATATTTAAAACAGCACAGAGGCTGTAATGAAATAAAATAAAAGTGTCCCGCGGAAAAATCGCGTGAAGTAAAAGCTCCAACTTAGATAAATAGTGCACTAGAGTGAGAAGTAAAAACGTTGTGAAGAACATGTAACTGTGATATCGTGTAGAAAGGTAAGGCAATCTCTTTGAATTGGCACAGAGTTCTCCTCATTTTGATTGTGGTTATACTGAATATATAAAATTGATTGAACAAGCCAGGTTAATCAAGTAGTA
Source organism: Anodontia alba (assembly GCA_964016985.1). Classification (NCBI taxonomy): domain Eukaryota; kingdom Metazoa; phylum Mollusca; class Bivalvia; order Lucinida; family Lucinidae; genus Anodontia; species Anodontia alba. The sequence continues at coordinate 51,389,826 of OZ024833.1, forward strand.
TACCAGTATAAGTTCCCGACCGTGCCAACGTGAAGAGACTGGCTTAGAATTTTGTATTGTCTTTGTTATATCTATTCTGTTATATATATTGTAAAAGTATATGTAAAAAAGCTGAAAGTTCTAACTTTGTTAGAATCTTCTGTGTAGTGGTACAGTTAGGCATCGCCCAACCTGGAGCTTAATCAAATTGGAAGTCACCCTCGGTGCGTCTTGGCCGCCTAGGGCGTAAAAAAACCAATCAGATCCACAACAAGCTCTCAGCATCAAAGAGAAAGACAGACAAAAACAGTTAAAAGCCACAAAAACAACAGATGGCAAGCGGAGTTGGCAACCTTTACCAAGAAGGTGGCAATCCAAATTTAACTGAATATAACTTTGATTTACATAATTGGTAAAAGAAAAATATTTGTAAGTTAAACACTTTAGAACATTTAACAAAAAATACTACAATAAAAGTACCGCCCTTGAATAAATTAATAATAAATTAGGAAATTACTTGGTGGGGTGGGGGAGGAAGTGAAAAAGGGGGAAGAGGAGAAGGGGTTTCAAATAGCTTTACGGGATCCAAACCCTAGCTCTCAGCTTCCATAGTGGTAAAACAAATTAAATTTTATTCCTTCTGTTCACGTGGAGATCTACTAACTCATCCATAAATCACAACAAAAACAACGTGTTGAGACACGTAGAGATCCTTGGGGTGTCGAACAGCACCTCTGGAATACTGGAGGAAACTAAAACCACTAGTTGAACCCTGGTGGACCGTGGAGAAGACATAACACTTCCGGCCCAGAACATCTAATGAATAGTCTGAGTCATGAATTATCATACAGTCTGAGCCCCGACCCACCGGAGTGCAATTTAAGAGGTAAGCAAAGTGGTTAACCTTGATTGGGTCAACCGCTAAACAAGCAGACTATTTTATGACATCAATGTTATACCCCTTTCGTTTATAACATATGACCCTTTTATAAGATTGATCAGAAAATTCAGGTTAACCTACTTCTTTTAAACTTATACACGAAGTCACCGTAAAATTCAGGTTCCGATAGGCTTTGTATAGAAATGTTTTAGTTCGGTATCGTATTTAGAGTCCAGTTCGTATTGTCGACGATAAAACATAGAAAAAGCTTTCCCAAGTTTATGATACCCGTGTTTGAGGAGTTTGGCAATCAATGTTTTGTTACGAGCATTGAAGTCAGGCAAATACCAGGCATTCTTGCAAATAGAGTAAGTTGAAAAATGTAAACACCATAAGAAAGGCCACGAGGAACATCGCCGTCCAAAAAAGTGAAATTAACAATGTCAAACTTTATCTCGTTTGGTATAAGATTTTGGTGAAACAAGAACGTTAGAAATTGATAAATGCAAATCTAAAAATAGGGCTTCGGTGTTTAACTGCATTGCAGTTCAGCAGGAAAAAAATGACTTACTATTCCTTCAAAGTAAGGATTGTCAATAGTTAAAAAGATCGTCCAAACATCTGGAAGTTTAGTTTAAAGCTTCAATAATATCAGCATTTGTATTATCAAAAAGACATAATAAAATCTCGTTCGTAACAAAACTTAAAAAAAAAATCTGCTACAGGAGCAGCACAATTAGTACCCATCGGAATTCCCATACCTATCTGTATGCCAATTCTAATGCAAATGTTGTCTAACAAGTACTCACAACATACACTTTCGAGGAGAAATAAGAAACTACTTACTTGATACCCCATCTTATCTAGAGATATGGATAAGACGATTTCAAGTAAATACGATATTTCAAATGGACAGCCCCAGACGAAAGAGTGTGAGTATATGCTATGCAAAATGCTTAAATTCAGATTGTCATGCACACCCATGCAGTCCAATGCCTTTGTCCTCTATTGATATATACAAATCACTCTATAAGTAGATAGTGAAGCTCCTGATCAGACTGCATATTCGAGGGCTCTTCTGGGATTTCGTTAGTGGCGCATGCCCCTGAGATTTTCGTCTGGCGTGGATCAAATATTATGGAGGTGATTAACGCTCGTTTTCAGTTCCTGTATTAGCCTACTAAATATCACTCTCTGCTATAAAAAATGGCATTCTTCATATGTGCTGAAATGTCAGAAAACGTACCTAGGACATGTGCGCTCAGAAAAGATTCAGAGTAGCTTGCGCATTTGTGCAGTCTGACCAGAATCTTCACCGGTCGCATCTGGGATAGCCAATGTGATGCAAAAGTTCTTGATACATTGTACGAACACGAAGACTGATCAGTCTTAGCTGATCGCAGGCCGATTTAAATCTTCGTGGGGCGCGCATATCAGAATGTTCGTTTTCTCACGTTGCGGGTGTATATGATTTCCTCAATAAATATACTTTGTAATATCATTATTGTTTTAAAATTAAACTTCCGAATAGTAAAAAGCTTGGAGAGTTTTGTTGTAGACGGAAAGTGCTTAAAAATACTATCTAATACAAAAGAAACTAAAGTCTTCAAATTCAATTCAAGCAACACATAAATCTATCTTCACAAGGAAGGGGAAAACCGTTTTAAAATATTTCGTGACACTGGATCCGGAACCATGCTTAAATAGTGTTTTTCCTTAATTCAGAACGTTAAGAACGAAATAATCCTGTGCTTCCGTTTTGATCCTATCTTTTGTGTACATGTCTAGTACGTTACGAAAACATGCCTATTCAAATATATAGAAACTTTCACCTCCAAAAACTTGACATTTTCACATAAAAAATTCTGGTATTTTTCACATTTCTGCTCAAAACATAGATTGTGGGTACTTGTTGGAATTGCCTCAGTGAGGCGGTTCTAACGTGTACCCACACGTGTACCCACAATCAATGTTTAAGCAGAAATAAGAAAAAAAATGTATACCCCTGTAAACCACAGTTTTACTATATAAAACAGGGGCTAAGTGGTCAATATGATATAGGCATGTTTTCATGTAGATCATCTAGAAAGAAAATATGAAAATCAATGCATTTTGTTATGATAAAGGGTACAAAAATGTCATTTTTCGGAAACCTTCTAAAATCTATTCGGTTCAGTTTATTTGTTTCGACCATGAGATATTTTCTTAAGAGTTTTTAGCTCACCTTGGCCGAAGGCTCCAGGGGAGCTTATAGGATGGTAGGCCATCCGACGTCCGTCCGTCCGTCGTCCGTCCACACCTATGACCAGTTATATCTCCACAGTCAGGGAATTGATCTCAATTATTACCATCTATAGCATGTCTCTGGTGGGGCATCGATAACAAACTTTTTTATGGAAATCTAATGAAAACCTTGGTTGCTATGGCTTCTATCAGGTTTTATAGGCTAACAATGGGAAAGGCTTTACATCACCATAAGTCCTTTAGTTTTGATCAGATATTTCTGAAACTTGCAGGTATGGTAGACATGGATATAATCTTTAATAAGTTTGATAACAGGCCAGATAAGTTAATTAAAATAGAGTCATGTCCCACTGATTGTTGAAAAAGTCTCTGTTTGACTTTGCCATCAGCTTAACTCGTTCAGTTTTAATTGTATCATTCTGAAACTTGCAGATAAGGTGGATATGGATACAATCTCGGAAGTTCAAAAACTGGCCAGATTGGATCTTAATTCTTAGAGTGGCGTCCCCTTGATTGCTGAAAAAGTCTCTGTTTGTCTTTGTCATCAGCATAAATCATTCTGGTTTGATCGGATCTTCCTGAAAATTGCAGATAAATTGGACCTGGATGGAATCTCGGATGAGTTCGAAATATGGCCGAACCGAATTATTAATCGTCGAAACACTTCCCTTTGATAGTTGAAAAAGTCTGTGATTGATGTTTTCATCAGCATAACTCGTTCAGTTCTGAAACATGCAGATAAAGTGGACAGGGATAATTTCTCAGACAAGTTCGAAACCTGGCCAGATCGGATAATCAATCTTAGAGTTACGTCCCATTGATTGCTGAAAAAGCCTTTGTTCGACTTTGTCATCAGCATTACACGTTGAGTTTTGATCGCCTGATCTTGAAACTTGCAGATAATGTGGAGATGGCTAAAATATAGGATGAGATCCGAAACTTGTCTGATCGGATCATTAATCCTAGAGTTACGTCTCCTTGATTGCTGCAAGAGTCCGTGTTTGACTTTATTTATTTATCAGGATAACTCATTCAGTTTTGATCACATCTTCCTGAAACTTGCAGATAAGGTTGCAGACATGGATGATATCTCGGATGATTTCCAAACCTGGCCAGATCGCATCGTTTGTCATAGTGTTACGTCCCTTTGATTGTTGAAAAAAAAAAACTGTTTGAATTTGTCATAAGCATAACTTTTTCAGTTCTTGTCGGATCATCCTGGAACTTGCAGATGAGGTGGGCATGGATGAAGTCTTTCACGAATTTAAAAACTGTTTAGATCAGATTATGTACTTTAGAGTGTCGTCCCCTTGTTTCCTAAAAAGCATATTTTCGACCTTTTTATCGGCATAACTCCCCTAATTTTTATCATATCTTCCTGTATCTTACATAAGATCAGGTTAAATTTTTGGTGGACAGTTAGACCATGAGCTGCTTCAGTGCATATTGTTTTATGGTTAAAAAACACCAAGTTGTAATAGTTTTCACTATTTATTAAAGAGTTTTCAAACATGACTCTGTTACAAGATAAATCCCACACTTTCATCGAGGTTACGGTACACCAAATTTTGATAGTCATTGCACTTTAAGGTAGTTCACACACGCCTTCATTTTCGGCCGTCCTTGTACGTTTTTATCTATTAAGCTGAAAGTTATTGGATAGTAAAACCATGAGGTGAAGCAGCGTGTATTATTTGAGGTTTCAGTACAGAAAGCATTAAGAATATTATAACTTTAAAGATTTCGAAAAAGTTTGAAAACCTGCACACTCTAATAATAGAGGTTTGTCCCTTAATTGTTAAAGTCGCATATAATTAACCTTTTTATTTGCTGCATAGCTCCATCGGTTTTAATAGGATATTTCATAAACTTGCAGATGAGGAGGAGGACATGGATATGCTAGGAGTTATCTCACACAAAATAATTAATGTTGAAGACATTGAGTGAAATTGGCCTAATTTTGCAGCACAGGTGAGCATTAACCATGGTTCTCTTGTAATAATTATCTACCCACAATTCAACATTCTGTGATGTTATAACTGCATAAAACATGTTAATTAAATTTAAAACATTGAATTATTTCTAAATGTTCTTCAGTAGCATTGTGTGATATTGTGTAAAAATGTATTATTCAGTCTGGAAAAGAACTTGGAACGCGCGTCTATAGTTTGATTATTCTAAAATACTATGTTAAACCTTTAGAAATGTCAGGTTTTTAAAGGTACAAGTTTTATACCATTGGAACTTAGATTATGAGATTTTGTTTAATGAAACTTCCCTGTAAACGTGTTAACGGATTTTAATGATTTACACAGTACACGTATGCCAAATTTAAAACAGAAGATCAGCTGTTATTAGATTACATGATACGAGTACAGAAGGACACATATCAGACAAGTAGAAACAACAAACTCAAAGTTATAGTAATTCAAAAAAAATCACTCTGCATCTATAATGTCGAAGAATTGCTCCTAAATGTTTATTAGGCAGTTAAAACTATTACTATGTTAATTAACATTTCAATATTCAACTGTTTATATTTTGGCTCTAATAAACATATTTTGATACGGTTTTCAATATCGGATCGTTAATTGTACATTAATTCATTTAATACAATAAGCATTCACCGAAACGGCTTGGTCTTCAAACATTCCCTGCAAATCATAATTTTCTCGGTAATAAAGTACTGTGTCATGTTCTTGGCTACGCGAGTGTATATTGACGAAGAAAGTATTATCTGAAATCTTTCGTTTTCAGGGACATCTGTGACAATATAAAAGCCATATATACAATATACGACATACAAAGCAAATAAAACATTTAAGTTTGGTATGCTGAGAATTTTCATTAGAAATCTGAATAATTGTGAGATATATATGATTTTCTTTTTTAAACTGTCGCATGTAGTTGGTGCGGTGTATGCAATGTGTACAGAAGTAAGCATTTCTTCTTTGCGGTGCCAAGAAACCCACCGCACCAGATCTATGGTATTCGGAAGCACGACATGCACAGACAATGTGTAAATTTGAACTCCAGAGTAGGGTTATTGTATAATGTACCGTCCTGGCTGAGCTGACACTATTCTTATAATATTTGTTTATCACTTGTTTCCGCTAGTGATTCAAGTCTACGGAACCAGTCCCTTTCGTGTCTCTTTCTCTGTCTTTTATTCCAGCTACGGTGATCATAGACGTATCGTTTATAATGCGCGTGCATAAGGAAAATATTCGAAATGAAACGATATCGCCAAACATTTCTTCAGTTAGTACAGTGAATACCCTCAAAAGAATGAATTTGCTCCCGGAAGCAAAGGTTTTTCCTTTATGAGCAAGGTTCATTTATTTTTTTGTAGGTTTTTCATGGGTGTGCGGAAAAATAATTCCGTTCGGGCTATGCCGCTGATGATGATTCATAACCGAGAGTGTGGTATCGTCAAAATGATGAGCCATTGAATTGAATTCAACAGCTACAAAAAACATGTGTGCCATTTCGAGCTTCCAGTCTGATCTGTGGAAATTTAACGTTTTTTTTATTGCGTTTCCAGTTTGGTAAACGTACCTTTTGAGATAGACACTGCTACTTACAAGATACACAGCATTCTCTGTATTGCAACTGTGTTAGTTGTATGTTATTGCATAGTATCGTGGTTGTGTCAGGCATGTTTGATTGCATTGCATACTTTTTGCGACACGGTCGTTAGTGAAATACACGTAGATTAATCTGGGGAGATCATTCAGGGTTTGCGCTTTGCTATGCAATGCTAGGTCTTTTATCATATGTCTTCCTGAAACGACTTTCTTTAATCAGTCCGTGTTGGAAATTGTGTTCCAGTGACTCTCAATATAATCAGGATAGGACGCCATCACATATGTTGTTTTCAGGTTCTTTGGTGGCTTTGTATTATAGCAGCTCTGGGAATTTGATTTTTGGTGTTTCAATATTGGAATTTCTGCAAAAGATGTATAGTAACTGCTCTGGTATATTAATAACAATTCTGATATCATCAGTGAACGTGCAGCCAGACAATCACTGTCTGAAATTGGCCTTGGCTATGACATAAACCAAATGCCTGCAGATGACCTAAAACAATCAAATGAGACATGAATGTGAAAGAGGTAAAAAGACGAACAAACTAAAGACTGCTGCAATGTTTACGCGCCAAAACTCTAGTATAAAGCTGTCAAACTAGTCCTACATATATCAGATTATAAAAAAAGTAATATCTATCACGGGGGCGAGGGGTTGATAGGAAAATCCGTTCCGAGAGTCGCTGTCTTGCATCATGAGACTTGCTGAGAGATGCCAGACTGTGGTCCCGAGGGACGGATTAATCTATTCACCCCTCAAACCCATGGTAGATTCGTTTTCTTGCATACCTTTCGTTTCTGAACGAGGAGTTTTAATAATTTAGCCAGTCACTTCGATTGCTGACGTCCACCATATTGTTATGACATTACTAAAAATTTTGACAGATAAATCCCATCCCGAGGGTCCAAGGTTCCTGAGGGAAACGAGGCTGGTCGAGTTTCCAACCTTAGCGCTGCACTCATATGGTTGACATTTTTTCTGTCGTCAATGAAAATAAGTGATCTATTCTTCTTCTCATATGCCATGAAGAAAACAGTGCCCTCTTCTCTCGTCTCTCGCACAGAAATGGTTACACACCCCTATTAATTGCTCCAAGACTACAATGCTAAGAGTTCAAAAGTCTCTTACCTGCTACAGTTCCATGGTCACAAATCAGATCAAGGTTTTGGTGGGATGTGATAGCCACTTGAGTCAGCAACAAATCCTGGGATTTTTATGTCTTCTACACCACTTCAAAAATCATGACATTGCCAGCCATATGACATGCCAAAATACTCCTCCTATTCAGGGTCACAAACTGGAATAACCGAAGGACTCTTTGTAGCATTCTACTCAGCCAAATAGTTCCTTACAGAATATTTTACTATCTGGAATATTCCTCTAGGACCCCTGCGGCCTGAAATAAATAGATCAGTGCAGTCTTTTTACCTCGCATTGTACAAAACATCTACTGCGTGCATTCTGTTTTTAGATAGGACTATCATTCAGGAAACCAAAAACGTGTGACGTCAATAGTAGTCTGGTTTCAAATGCCGGACAAATTGGCAAAAAAAAAAAAAAAAAAAAAAAAAAAAAAAAATCAACAAAACCAACTTATTTTGTTACCAAGACGTTCCTTTTGTTTCATCTAAGACAAAGCATACTCACTCTTGATGTTCTTATTCACAAATAGTTACAAGCGTTTGAATATTTTAATCGCCGTTTCACAACGTAGCGCCGCAAACGTAGAATTCGGACGTCATCCAATAATAATTGGACGTCAACGTCGCATGTGGGCTGACCCGTATATAGGCGAATGCATATGGGTCGAAAATTCCTGTGCTTTCTTTTCAGCAGCTGAATCGGTCCCATATCGATGCCCATGTGGGAGAAGTGTTATTATATACGGGGCAGTCCACACGCGTCGTTGACGTCACGACGTTTCAAATTATAAACAGATGATATCGGGTGCCTAGGTTTAAAGCGTTTGGGTGTGAAACGGCGATACAAATTTTCAAGCGTTTCTAACTTCTTTATTTGTGAACAAAAAACTTCAAGTGTGAGTATGCATTGTCTTAAATGAAATAAAAGGAACATTATGATCACAAACAATTAGTTGGGTTTGTTGATTTTTTTTTTTTTGCCATTCCTCCGGCATTTCCTCTGAAAACGAGAGAAGAGGAACCAGAGAAGAGGTCACTGTTTTCTTGATGGCTGTGAGCAAAAGAACCGATCACTGATTTTAAATATTGGCAGGACAATACCAGCCCCCAGTTCCACTGCTCCAAACACCACTGGAACGTTGGACCCTCGGGTTGGGGTTTTCTTGTCCCCACTGAAAATCAGTGATGGATTCTATTTATCCCACATGGGCACCGATATTGGATCGATGTTGCCGCTGACAAGAAAGCCCAAGGATTTCTTGGCCCAATATGCATAGGTATGTGCGAAAAGAATTTCAATCCAAGGATAAAATCCAGGATTTCCATATCCGATTTGCAAGAAAATTATATAAACGTGTTAAATCAGGTAAAGCCTACTACAAATTATATCAGATAATGTCAGGGAAATTATCATTATTGTACATAATTACACCTCAGATATTCCATAAAAAATGAGGTAAAAGTGAAAAAAACGTCCATAATTATAAGTCGTATCTAAACTGAAAAGTTTGATTACACCTGAAATCTGCAAAAATACCATCACGAAAACATGCCTATATAATTTTGAACTTACACCCCACTTTTATATAGTAAAACTGGGGTTTACAGGGGTATACATTATTTTTCTTAAGTCTGCTTAAAACCATAGATTGTGGTTACTCGTTAGATTCGCATCGTCGAGGCGGTTCTAACGAGTACCCACTATGGGAAGAATTTGCAGCCAAGGAGAGCAACCGGTTTCCTTTCAGAGCAGACCCCATTTTAGAAGGGATGCAAAAACGTTTTACAGTGTTGCCACCCATGATAATGGATATATTTGTCCTGACTTCAGAGCTAAACATGGGAATCCTACGCTACATGTACGTTTTTAATTGTGCTCTATTTCTGATTGTGGAATTAAGTTTTGCGGTCAAATCACATTACAATATGACCATTGGGAAAGCATTAGCATACATTGTGACATTCAAAGCTGACAAACGGTCTATAAATCAAAAACATAGGCTTAAAGTATCACATATTTCAAATACTGTTCGACTAGTTATCAGGTCCATCAAAGTTCATTAATTTGGGCGTATGTCGCATAACATGTATTTAAATGGATGAACATGTACATAAATGGATGTCAAAACTCTGAGGAGATCAGAAACAAAAAAAAAAAAAAAAAAAAAAAAAAAAAAAAAAAGAACGCAACATGGCAAAGATTGCATATTAATAATGATTTGATCATGATAAGAATTTCTTTTATTTGTAACTGCTAAACCGCTACATGCACGACTGTTTGTTTTGCAGTAATGAAACAGTACACTAGACTGTGTTTATGCTTATTGAGTTGGTGATATAATAATTTTCTAGATAATTCCAAGGTTCTATTTGGTAACCATATTTACACTGAGTATAAGGACAGACAGGTATGTGCAAATGGCGTAGGTTAGATCAGACGTAGCGTCTGATCGGGAGCTACACTGTTTGCCACTAATTCAGCAAGTTAAGACGCCAAACAGACATATTCTAAATAATATGAGTATGGTAAGGAGTTACAGTGTCCCAAAATTAAGGATAAAGATGGGAATAACTGTGATATATTGGTCGAGTTACCTATACTCAACACCCGCCATTAGTGATAAACGACCGCAGTAGATGCATGATGTTTGTGCTCTCATACATTGTAGCCGGTATTGTTTTCTTTTTATAATACGAAATTTCTCATCAATTACATAATAAATATAAATATAAAACTACGAATTAAGTGTAAAATTGTTGCTCTTTGCAACAACAACAACAAAAAAAAAAAAAAAAAAAAAAAAAAAAACGCATAAAATAACAAAATCGGGGTCAAGGTTTTATTTAGACGCCACATATGGCAGCAATGTAGTTTGCAAGGCTGCGTATTCCTCTCGCACCGGCTCCGTGGGACTTGACATACTTTGTAGATTTGTAATCACTGTTTACAAGGGACAGTTTTTGTGACATCCTGTTACGATTAGAGCAGACTGCGGAATAAATTTATCGAATTCGATACAGAACAAATGCCAAATATGGAGCCGTTGATAAATAAACTGTCGAGTCATAAATACTTTTCAAAAATTTATCTGAGTAAGGGTTACTGGCAAGTGGATCAAAACCTTTGACAGCAGTTGAAACTCCACGGGGATTATTCCAGTTTAAGACTATGCTGGTCGGGCTTGTAAATGCCGGAGTTTCCTTTTGCAGGCTGATCCACATCATTCTGCGGGGTCTTCGGAATGTAGATAGTTTTTTGGACGTTACGTGTTTTTTACGTCTTTACGGCTGGTTTAGATAGACTCCGGTCTGCCAAGCTAGCAGCTAAACCATCGAAAGGTAGGATTGGGTATGGTAGTATTGAATGCCTTGGTCACAATATTGTAGGGCAATCTCAGGCCAAAAGAGGAGAAAATACAGGCTATCAGAGATGCTTCTCAACCATTGCTCCTCCTTTAACCGATATAAGGAAAAACGATAGGCCGAATTATATCAAAGATTGGCAAGATCATCATGAAAAAGCTTTTCAAACATTTAATAACAGGCTCACATCTAGCCCTATTTTTCCGCTACCTATATTCCAAAACGGAGTACGTTCATTCTTAGAACGGATGCTTCCGTCACTAGGTTAGGGGCTGTTTTGCCCCAAGGGTTGAAGGCGAGGGAAAGTTTCTATTGCCTGCGCGAGTAGGAAACTTCTATCTAGGAAAAATAAATACTTGGTGATAGCAAAGGAATGTCTTGGCATAATCTGGGCTATCGAAAAATTTAGGAATATATTGTTCAGGGCATAAATTTAGGTATATATAGTTCAGGACATAATTTAGGAAATACTTGTTTGGTGCTGAGTTTATATTCAAAACTGACCACTTATCACAAACCATTGTCTTTTATGCAATCAGATAAAGTATTAAATCCCCGAATAATGACATGGACGCTGAAACTTCAGCTGTACCGCTTTCGAATTGTGGCTGTACGTGGTCAGGATAAGTTGAGTACGGACTGCCTTAGCAGGTAATCCGTCCAAGGTTGCACTTGTATATAGTTCAGTTATTAGTTTTTATTTTAGTTCTAGTTTTTACATAGGTGGTACTATTTCTACCGTAGTACCACTTGTTTATTAAAAGTAGTGCGATATAAAAATTACGCAACTTTAATAAGGCTAAACTGGTTGCTAAACGCATAAAGCGTGAAAAGCGCATATAGTGTGGAAGCGATGCGTTTCAAGATTATAGCCTCATTATATACAGGTTGCGCGAATTGTAGTTGCTGTCGTGAACACTGAGCAGGCTGCACTGGTATGTGCAGACTAGCAGGCGCAAGGTGTAGTTTAGGTTATACGAATAAAAACAATGCAGGGCTGGAATAGCCAATTTAATACGTGCGGTACCATATGAATGGCGTAAGCAGACAGATTAGGTTTTACATACGCGTACGCAACACGTAAACATGCGCACGAACCTACAGGCGGGCACAGAGCCACATACATACGCGTTTTTATTTTTTTTTTTATGTTAAACATTAATTTAAATCAAGTATATTAAGAAAATTTAAATAGTCTTAGCCTTGTAAGACAAATTTTGTACTGTTTTACAATCTGTGGAATATTATTTACAATTTAAAGGTAATTATATGTTACTTAAGGCTATTTCGATTTCGTCTGATCAGGGCACGGAGTTATTAAAAGTTGGAATTGATCCAACACTACACTCCCTCTGATCACAATTCGACAGTGACATTTAGGATTGTGACATTTGGAATGTCATATCCCTGATTGTCATTCAGATATTGTAATCAGTATAAAGCCATATGCATGGAATTGGAATTGGAATTTGCATATGACGTTGAGCAGGCGACGCTGCCGACGGTTAGCGACACTCACCGTCGATCGCGGGATTCATTCGCGACGTCGATGACGTCACTCGCTCTATACGGTGACGTGCGTCATTGAAGAATGATGGGTTGAATCGTAACAGCAAACTTCATCTTGTATTATTGTACGATATGTCCTTAGTCTCAGTTTTTGTTTATTGTAGTTGTGTCCTTCCAGGAACAATGCGCTGTTCAGTAGTATGTTTAGTATCTAACCAGAGAACAAGAGGTCAAGCAGAGGCCGACAAACCAAACCATGGTAGACAAAATCTCTGAGAAGTGTCAAATAGTTCCGTAAATAAGTAAGTAAGTAAATTCTTTATTTTGAGAAGGTAACCAAATTGGCTGGTGGCCAATCTTCCTAGGAGCCCTCTTTAGCAACAACTACACAAACAGTAAAAGCGTAAACAAATATGCATGTGCATAATATATAAAAATACATTAAATTGAGGTGTGAAGATTAACATACATATATGTATATTTACAATGATAAGAATCATTGGAGAAATGAATCAATAACAATTAAAATGAATTCATGGCAACAAAACCGCAATAAGACACACACACACACACACACACACACACACACACACACACACACACACACACAGAGGCAGATAGACAGGGAGTGACAGAGAGACAGACAGAGACGTACAATATCAATTTTTAATTATGGCGTTGGAGGTATATATAATTTTAAATTGCAAATATAGTAGTATATATATATATATATATATATATATATATATATATATATATATATATATATATATATATATATATATATATATATATATATATATTAATGTTTAATCCAATAAGTACACCTTTCTACAAAAACATCTAACGACTGTGAGTTCTTTATATTAACAGGAATACTGTTCCAGACAATTACGCCAGAAAATGAAAGACTACCCTTGAATAATTTGCATTTAGTCTGTGGTAATATATAATTCTTCCTAGACACTGATCGTAAGTTCGATGCAGTATTGTCATGGTTAACATCTCTCATTTTGAAAAGCTCTTGAAATAAGTGGGCGCTAGATTGTTATAAACTTTATACATAATTTTTGCTTTATTAAGGAAAACAATTTGATCAAAGGACAAAATATCAAGACGTTTTAAAGATTCTTGCAAACCATTATATTCCTGTGCCAGTATTAATTTACAAGCGCGTCGTTGTAGTGTATTGAATTTGTTTATGTTACTACTTGATATGTTACTCCATATTACACTACAATACTCAAAATGAGGTTTAATATAAGCTTTGTAGAATAACAATCTATGTTCAATGGATAAAAATGATCTTATTTTGCTCAACAGCCATAAATGTGAGGATACTTTTTTATATACTTGCTGACATTGGCTATTCCAAATAAGATTTTCATGTACTTGTATACCCAGAATCTTATCACAAGTTATCATTTTAATATCGATGTCATTATATCGTAGAGCTTAAGCTGGATTTTGTAAGCAATTTCGCTTCTGTTTGCTTGTTATTAACATAACTTTAGTCTTGTCAGCATTTAGAGCCATACCATTGTGTTTGCACCATTTTTGCAGTGATTCTAGCGAAGACTGTAGGTTGTTTTAAGTTGGTTAATGTCATTTTGGAAGTCATAAAAAGTTGTATCATCCGCTTATAAGTCAACAACAGAGGAACTTTGAAGAAATAACCGAAGATCATTTATGAAAACTAAAAATAATAAAGGACCTAAAATAGAACCTTCTGGAACGCCCAATGTCACACTTGCAGGCTCAGACAAATTATTACTCAAGGAAACTCTGTGTGTTCTGTTTGTTAAATGAGATTCAAACCATTTAAGACATACTTCGTTGCAATTGTAGCATTCTAATTTCTTCAGAAGAATGTTATGATCTACCAGATGAAACGCTTTGCGAAAATCAACTAATACACACCCTATAATTTTTCCAACATTTACAGCTCTTAACCATGAATCGATCATATGGCCAAGTGCAGATTCTTTGGAGTGCTTAGGTCTAAACCCACTTTGAGATTTGTGAAGCAAATTGAAATTATGAACAGCAAGAGGCTGAATCGCGAACAGTACTAGGTTGTACTGACCAGCATAATAATATATTTTAAACAGCACAAAGGCTGTAATAAAATGAATAAATGAAAATACTCGCGTGAGATAAGCGCTCGAACTAAAATCAGTAGTGCACTAGAGCAAAGAAAGAAGAAACACGTTGTAAAGAACATGTAATTGTGATATTGTATAAAAAGGGAAGGCAATCTCTTCACATTGGCACAAAGTTTTTCTCATTTTGCTTGGGGTTATACTGAGTGTATAAAATTGATTAATCAAGCCAGGTTAATCAAGTAAATACCAGTATAAGTCCCCAACCTTGCCAGCTTGAAGAGGCTTGCTTGGAATTGTGTTTTATTCGTTATCTGTGTTATTGTATATATGTTGTATATTATATGTAAAAAAAATGTTAAAAAATTCTAAATTTGTTCGAGTCTTCTGTGTAGTGGTACAGTTAGGCATCTCCCAACCTGGACGGAAATCAGATTGGAAATCAACCTTGGTGAATCTTGGCCGCCTATCGCGTAACAATTCCTGTTCGCCGGCCCCCTCTGTAAATGGGTCAACCCTAAAACGAAAGAATTTGGCCGCATATTGACAACTTTTTCCGTTCAAATTAGACACGTTTTCAGAAGGGAGCCAAACCCGTTTTAAAGAGTTGCCTCTTCTTCTCATGGTGCCTACCTGAAGGCTGCGTTCCCTGCTACTACTCTTTCCTGTAGAATTCGAAAGCTTGACCATGAACCTGTTGATTTTAGAGAATAGCAGACAGCGTTTCGTAAAAGGTAAAATTATTTCTATATTTCACATTACATTACATATATACAGTCGAACTTCACTAGCTCGAACACCGATGGCTCGTTTATCATGGCTAATTCGAACTCAGTTTTGAATACCTACGAAAATCTTCCAATAACTCAAGAAAAAAATAGTAAGGGAAATATACTCATAAGAATCGCCTGATCGATGCGATTCTGATTACACTCAACATACATTGTTGTGTAGAAGTTCGAACAGATTTCCCTAAATTATCACCATTTGCTCCCTGACCTGGCTCCTTGACTAACTCTCAGTGGCTCGAACTGCCTATATCTCGAACGAATTTTTATTGTCCCAAAGATGTTTGAGCCATTGAGGTTCAGCTGTAAAAGATTTTTTATACCCTGCCACACGATAGTAGCGGGGTATCATAGTTTCACGTCGATTGTCTTAGTAACCGTCAGTCTGTCGTCGTTCGTGTGTTCGTTTCCGGACGATAACAGAAGCGACAGTATATGTAAGGAAACAAGGTAACAATGAAAGGTCAGGGAAAAGGTGACAGAAAAGTTACGAACCTGTCTCTTTCCTCATCCTGCTTAAAGTACAGTAGGTCATAGACTTGACTTGCTACTAGTCTGATAATAAGACTGATCAGTTTTTGATACTCGGCAAAAGTAATCGCATAAGCAAAAAATATCCAGTAAATGCCACAATCACGAATCACCCCCACCCAGCCATTCACACACACACACACACACACACACACACACACACACATGAGGCATCAAACACCGAGAGACGATGAGACGAGGTTTAAACAATGAAAACCAAACGTCACTAGTGAAATCACTGACAAACGAACAAAGAACCACCAAAGAAGAACCGGTCAGAAGCGGTTAGCAGAAAAAACAAACTACATGTACTGGGTTCCCAAAACAGCCTCACTCAAGCGCAGCCCCGCCGCAATCCCCAAGCTTTCGAAATCACACATGCCTGGCCCGTACTAGCGTAACAGCGAAACGCACACAATCACAAACACGATGACTAGCCAAAGCACAGGGCCCAATCACTAAAAGGACCTCGACGGGCCCGACAAGTCATTGACTTGACCATCCCATAAAACAGACCGAGGGGGAAGTCATCGCTTAGCCTGGGGACCAACCGACCGTCGAGCAATCAAAGTTATGAACCCCAATTATCGAAAAGACGAGAAAACAAAAATTCTATGCAGTATGCTTTTGTTGTTTGATAAGCTATCCAAAGGAGAAGAGCAGTCACGAAACCGAACAATGAGAAGCTTTAGTACGTGCTGCAACAAAGTGCAAAAGAACAATAGTCTTACCGGCAACAAAAGACAACACTTTAATATTCGATTTGATTGCATACCGTTTCTTGATATTCACGATATTGTCAAGTTTAAAATGCGACGAGTAGACGCAATTTCTGCCTCGTTAGTTTCTAATTTAGTGTAAAATTGTGTAATGACATTTAACCTTCTTATTCTATTTTAGTGTTCATACAAGTGTGTACACACAATAGATTTGATTGAAGCGAAGTAAATGTGTTCCTTCTGTCTTCTTGCCAACAGAAATTGGACCCAGTAGACGTCTGCTAGGTGTAGATGGTGGTGTGATATTGTCACTAATTGTTACAAGCTATAGCAATAAGGTCACGGGGCGAGGCAAAAGCATTAAGTAAGTCAGTAGGTTAAACTCAGGGGCTGCGCGAGAAAACAAGCCTTTTTCTAATCTGCAAACAGCGGATACGATAAAAAAGGATCTTATGGTTTAACGGTTTGTGGCTCTTCAAATGCAAATGCAGAGTCCCCTACCAGGGCTACAGACATGCGTGTTCTTCCTGAACCTTGCTTAAGCAAAGGCTCAGGCGAGATTGCACTTATGCGCAGACTCACCTAAGCCTTCTCTGGTTGCCTATGTGATAAATACCCTTTTCTCATGTACTGGCTCATTTTCAAGTAAGTGCCGCTAACTAGAGATTTATCTGTCCATTGATATTATATGGGGCTACAATGCATTATAGGATGTGCGGCGAAAAAGAACTTGACCAGAATTCGTTTAATTGTATGTAGACAAAGGTATTCTAGATGATCTTTTGTATATGCCAAAGAAACAGTGTACGTGGATGGGCTGTCTAAAAGTGGACTAATTTACATGTTTTATAAGCACATTGAGGTGCAGTACAGGGATGAAAAAAATAAACTGATAATTTTATTGTCGCTTCAGGATGACTCAATAACGAAACCCATGTTTCTGCATATTTTCTAAATAGACACGTATCGTTAAAAAAATAATCAAAAATAAATATTATATGCAGAACCCTTATTAATGGTAAAGTTTCACTGACTCAAAAACGAAATATTAAAGCATCAAAGATTAAATACTTAGTCTGGCAATATATACCTTTCCCCAGAGAAATTAAACAGAGAAACGCTTAATTGGTATACAACTAAAATTAAAACGACTTCGGGTGATTTAAATTACATAGGACAGGGTTTATGCAAGATGACGATTTGTTCATACGTGTATACCAGGAAACATAGTGTCAACCGAGTCTAACTCCATCGAGCGCTGGAAAACTTCAATGACTTTCCATCATGCGTCTACGCGTTAAAAATATATCTCCTCTGAAACTGTACAAGTTCGTCCAAGTTGGACCGATAAAACTGAAATACAGGTAAAGGACCTTACAATCCTATTATCCTACATCAACCGATTTCCATATTCAGCTTGCTGTTGTTTGCATGTCAGAAATCGATTGACAAAGTTTATTGCTGCAACAGCCTAAACTACAAATTAAAAAAAATTAATACATTTTAAGTTTTAAGACCAGAATTATTTTACAGAGCGGTTTCATGAGTTATTACTTGCGCCTTATACTTCGAATTCGTTTGGACTGCCGTGATAATAATAAATGGTCACGGTTTGATTTGGACAAGTTCGCTGATGTAAATAGGGGGTTCAGTCTAAAATCAAAAGCAGAATAGCAAACAGTGTAGATCCCGATCGTCTCATCAGGATTTACATTGTTTGCACAGAAATCAGTTTTGGTTTGTCAGGTTGAAAGGTTAACTTGACGACTGTCCAGCAATCATTCATGCTACACGTACACTCTATTTAATTGCATTTACATCGGATCGTGTAAGGGCTCTATCTAAATAAAACTTAATATTTTTTCTTGTATTAATATAATACTGTTAGTAACAATGATAATGCATACATGTTATATATTAGCCTCAGCGTGAGCAAACGTACCTTCTGATATGTGTGCCGGACAAAGACACAAATCAGTCTGCGCAGGTTTTTCATTGTCTACATGAAAAAGTGTTGCATCCCAGGATATTCAAAGTTCGCCTAGGAAAGATTCTGATCAGACTGTGTGAATGCGCATCTATCCAAAGTCTGTCCATGAAATATTCTGAACAGCCTGCGCAATGTGGAGGAAAAACAAACAAACAAACAAACTTTTGGTAGGTGCACAGTGAGTGAGTGGGTAGGTAGGAGTAGGGGCAGAGCAAACCAATACATGCAATAATGATTTAAAGTTAGTCTAAGTATCGATTAAACCTTATGACGTTAAGCTAAACTATTGTATTAAACTATTTGTACTGGTTTGTACTTGCCCCATTGATCCATTAATATTATACACAACAAATTTTCCAGTTATTGGTTATGGACCAGAAAAATGATTCCAATAAGCCGACGATAATATGTCACATTACAGGAAAAAACGACATTTTACTTTATCCGATCTGTAAAGTTCCGCGACAGCCTGTTGATAGCTTATTCTGACTAGTACATGTATCTTCGCTGCTTGGTCACAATGAAGTAATGCAGGTAAAATAATTTGCTGATGACATTTTGCAGCTGCAGTCTGGACAAAATCGTAGCCGTTTGCTAGTGTTATGTTGATGTGCAGAGTTGTTAAGGAGGTATATAAGATGGCAATTCTGGGATAATTTTCTAGTTCTCCATAAAAGCATAGACTGTGGGTACTAAACAGAAG
This sequence comes from Anodontia alba, assembly GCA_964016985.1. Taxonomy (NCBI): domain Eukaryota; kingdom Metazoa; phylum Mollusca; class Bivalvia; order Lucinida; family Lucinidae; genus Anodontia; species Anodontia alba. The sequence goes on from OZ024833.1 coordinate 51,409,364, forward strand.
CACCTTACGATGTGTTTCTAATGAGTACCATAACATACATGTATGTTGTATAGACAAATAAGAATAAATAGCACAGAATAATCATCAAATGCTCCGCTTAACAAGTCAGCTGGTGATGTTTAAGAGCAAGGTCTCATTTATATTACGACGAATCTAGGTTATTGAACTTTGCCTTGGACATCAGGCTAAGAAAAACGATATAAGTCAAGGAACGACCGAACAAAGTGACGGAGGAAAATTGTACCTTGTACAAAGACGGCGCTATATAACAATCTTTTTTTCACATATTTCATTCAGTGTCTATAATTCAATAGTTAATTTTGTTATGATGGATGGCTTATCTACATTTATAACTACGAAGCATATATTTTCCATACGTGAATTAACGTAATGTTAGAGAATGAATACGCAAAGCTACAGTCGAACCTCAATAGCTCGAATACCGATGGCTCGTTTACCATGGTTAATTCGAACTCGTTTTTGAGTCCCTTTGAAATTCTTCCGATAGCTCAAGAAAACAAACACTAAGGGAAATTTTCTTATTTCATCATGCAATTGTATGTTGTGTGTACTCATTAGAATCGCCTCATCGAGGCGATTCTGATGACTACACACAACATACAATTATTGTGTAGAAAATCGAAAAGATTTCCCTAAATTATCGCCATTTGCTTTCTGACCTGGCGCTATGATTAACCCTCAGTGGGTCGAACAACCCTTATATCGGAACTAATTTTTATGGTCCCAAGGCTGTTCGAGCCATTGAGGTTCGACTGTAGTTACTTAACCGAGAATGTCTCGTTATGTAGATTTTTGCTTATATATTTTAGCCATTTTACTATGGGAAACATGAAAATATTCGATGTTTAAAACCCAATGGCTAGAATAACACGTTTTGTGCATACATGTAGTTACGACAAGTGGTTTTGCATTAAACATGCTAAACGTTTGCCAAAATTACTTCTTCTGTGAAAGCGTCAGGCAAAACACGACTTTATGAAAGACGTCGAAAGGATAGTAGAACAAATACAATCAAGGAATTAAGGCGTTCCACACAATATTTATATGGGTAAATATGATAATTCCTGCTGCTTCTTTTGCCCAGTAAAATGATCTTTACTTCCAAATCTTGCAAAAAGATGCTGACGAAAACAAGGTTGATAAAGGCAACAGCGAGACGAATGACTGTATATTATTCCCCATACTCGTACACAAGGCAATGCTTGCTTTGCTAAGTTCCATAAGTTTAACATCAGGGCAAAGAGTAGAATATATATAAATCAAGGATACGATGTCTACCTAAAGAACGAAAACCGACAAGTGATGGATATGTCGTCATGTTTTTGTGTAGTTTCGCAAAGTTCATGAGATGGATCATACTGTGTTAAACATATAAATCAGGGATCCTGAGCTTTGTGTCTATTAACGGTTATTTATAATGTGATAACTGTAGTTCTATATGATAAACAGAACATAATTAGAATACCTTCAGAGTACATGCAGTTAAGAGGAATATACACCTTCAGGGAAACAAATCTGTCAAAACTGATTGCCTCCCTTCTGAGCAGAGGTCTACTCTAAAAGGAAAGAATTCGCTCCACACGGGAGCAAATTATTTCCTTTAGAATAGATCAATATTCAAAAGGTTTAAGATGACAAACAGGAAGTCGCAACAGTTGTCCCCCATGTAAAAGTGGTAGCAAATCTACCAAGTCTGATGATAGTAGCGGGAACCTTACAATAAGCTGTTTCAATTTTCGTTTAATATCAACATTACGCCTTATGTTGTTGATTAGCTTATGTACATGTATCTACAAGAGGAGGTTTATAAAATAAGTAATAACGTATTTCATATTTTTGAAACCTTTACCTACCAAACTTAGTGCTTCTTTATGTAACGGTGCCTCACCTCACGTATACGTTATTTCAGTGAAACGAGACTATGTTTCAAAAATAGTATATGATAATACAAGTTCCCAATTCGATTAAATATAATACGAGTATATAAATAACACTGGACATGAAAGTAAGGATAATTTATCAAATTTACCAAAAATTATGAGGATCTATGTGATTACTTGTCAGTATCAAGGTTGTTGTTGCGCTTGTAAAAGAATGGTAACAAAAGAAATGTAGAAGATTAACTGGGCCCGCGTCAAGTATCTGCCCCATGTGTTTCCCATAGCGCGGCCTCACCGTAAACTAAATGCAAAGAGTTGGCGTAGGTGCTGGCTATATACATGTGTAATTGTTTGATTGTACTTACTCAGTGTGGTCTGTTTCATCTTCATATAGCCTGCAACACTTTTGATTTTATTTGGGCCGCGTCGTGCGAAATGTCTTCGGGCATATGCGAACAGCGCAGGTCCAGATTAGCCTTCGCATCCACGCAGTCTGATCAGGGCCTTCACTGTCCGCCAACAGATTTATTGGATACAACAGAATATACGAAACGAGAGCAAAGATCTGGATGTTATTTTGCGCATACGCAGGATAATCAGAATCTGTGCATTTTGTGCATGTTCTGAGGCCTTTTTCTCTTGACACGGCCCATTTGACTTTTATAAAATTGTTCCAAAAAAACTGATCTGAACGGAGGATATTTTGGAATTACCCACAAAACGATCGTTAGTGAATAGCAAACTCGGTTACACTGAGTGTGTTCATGAGGGATAATAAAGCAAATTCAATATCCCTCACGCGTCCACCTGCAGGTAGCGCTTAAGAGGAACTTGATTTTCAAATACAAAATACTAGCATCAATCAATTAGCCCCATCGCCGATTTAAGAGTAATTTGATCAGAATCTAAATTGTTCGCCATTCCGTCACTATTTTAGACACTGTCAAGATACATGTAGTCAAACGGGTTTACTGGCCATGGAAGTTATACCGGCATGTCATCTCCAGCATGAAGATTTTTGTTAATGTCCACTGAAATAATAAAAGTCTAAAAGGTTGCCTTTGGAAACAAAGAACACACTAAAGAACGAAAATCAGAATCTCGGTTGTATCAAATCTCTTCAAACGCAACAATGTACAGTCGACTCTCGTTATTTCAAATTCCAAGGGACTCTCTGAAATACTTCGAGATATCCGTACGTCGACATATCAGAGTTGCAGAATTGAGGAAAAAATGATTCGAACAACATCATTTAACAAATATGTGTGTAACTGGACTCTTGACATATATTGAAAATATTGTGGAAAAGAGGAGAAAATTTCTCCTCTTTTCCATAATATTTTTTACTTGTTGTTAGATTTTCATGTTTCGGCAGGGACCAGATTTTTACTTCGAGATAAGCGGTTATTCGAGATAAACGAGGTCGAGATAACGGGAGTCAACTGTAGTTTGCGTTGCTGCCAACGCCACATCCCACCCCATCCTCGCATCAGTATAAGCGATATTCGGTTTTCAAAGTAGCCATTATTTGGCTCAATGATACCAAAAGAAATAAAAAATATAATCTGCAATCAGATGAAGTACGGGGAGACGTTATACGGCCGCAACAAGGCACTTAGCACTAGCTGCAGAGAAGTAAAATTAAATATAAAAGGCTGACTTTGGAAACAAAGAACACACGAACTAAAATCGGAGACACGGTTTTATTAAGTCTCTTCATATGCAACAATATAGTTTGCGAGGCTGCATACACTCCACTCCTCTCCCCCCCCACCCATACTCCCACATACTCCCCACCCCACCTCCCCTAGCACCGGCTTTAGAGGTTTTCGATTTTCAAAGCAACCCGGATTGGATCAATGATACCAAAAGAAATAAAACTATAATAATAATAAGACTTTTCATCATAGGAGGAACCACAAAAAGCATGTATGGGCCCGTTTCCCTGAAAATGTGTCATATATGGTATGTAATTAGCATGCGTACCGAGATCAGACTGCAGAAATGTAGAATGGTCTGGCGCTGCACAGTTCACTTGTTAACCTTTAAAGTGCTGATCACAATTACAGCAGACGACATTTTGATTTGTTTTGTATTTTCCGAGGAGGTTTAACATTTCATGTGAAATGTTGGCCTTTTGTGGCCTAGCAGACGATTCACACGAAATGCCACATCTTAATTTATCTAAAAAATATCAAAACTATAAAATGTCGTCTGCTGCAATTTTGCTTAGCGCTTTAAGGTTAGAACCTAAAGTTTAAATACTTACTGAAACAGTTGTAGGCTACGTTCTCTCCAGACTTTGAAAGAGCGTATTTGAGAGAGGTTTTCCCACGGAGCGGTCCATATTGCTTCCAATACCCTTGAGCTGAACCGTTTTCTCCTGATAGATGAAAATACGGGCCAGAGATCTTATAGAAATCAGCCAATGTCAATCCGTAAAGTGAATTAATGTGTTTGGAGGTAATAGATTTTGACTTGTTTCTGGACACTTGCTGGCCATATCGATCTAAGTCTGACAGCTTTGGTTTCTCTGGCGGATGTCAGATGTGAGTTTTGTGCCAACTGTACCCTGTATTCGAGCTTGTTCCTTTCAGTCTGTATGCATATGCTAGTCTAGACGAGCGCCGTTACTTTATCCAGATCATTTAAGCCTTTCTTCCCTACAGACCAATACTGATATCTTTGCAAAGAGTGCAGATACAGATGAGACGGCTCGTCACGAACCGTCTCATCAGGATCTATACTGTTTGCCATACTGTTATTCGTTTTTTACTTAAACCCTTTTTGCAACAATGGAAGTGTCCAAATTCAGAGATAGAAGAGTCCATGGAAGAACTCGGGAGTGAACGGGCTAATCTATCCACCTTCGGCGTGTCAGTCGCACACTGTTGTAATAAGTTCTGGAAAAAGGGATCCTTTGGTAGAAAGAAACTGAAGCGTTTACTGATTCTGTTCATGAACTTTAATGTAAGCTGCCACACTGCTCACAGCTCCTACCTTGAAAGGTATTCTACATCTACATGTATGTTACATGTCCAACTGGTAATTTGGAGGTTAGGAGGTTGTGGGTTCGAATCCGGCCGGGCCGGCAGCATTCTTTCGTGAAGATTGATCATGAAATATTTTCTACAGTCGCTGATTCATGAAGGGCAGTTTACAGTTCCTGGCGAAAGAATGTACATGATACTGGGTGCAATACTGATTAAGGCAGCAGCTCAATTTTAAGCAAATATGAAAACATTAATCTATGGTACAGTTAAACTTCATAATACACATATAAAACCATTTTAGGACAACCCACTGCTTAACTCTTTCGGTGATCTGCTTTTCCTTTTTAACAAACTATCGCTCGAAAAAAGGTTTATACGTACGTAAAATTGAAAGACTGAATATCAAACAGTGTAGATTCAGATGAGACGGCTCATATGAGCCGTCTCATCTGGATCTACGCTGTTTGCAAAAGCCTATTATTATCGCTTGTGGCAGTGAAAGAGTTAACTGTTAGTCGAATTAGGATGGACTGTAAGATCTATTCATAATACACGCATCTTATTCTTATGTTATAACTGTTACCTGTTTCAATTTACATCTGTAATGAACATCCTGTGCTCGTGGACGTGCCTTCTCTTTGCATGACTCTATCTGCTACGCCATTCACCTTCACTATCTTTTCGGTGCATTCTCAGCAGGCGCACAACGTTGAAACAACGTTAAATCAACCTTGCATCGACGCTGTTTTAAAAGGTGTGCCTGCTAGGTTGAATGTGTTGGCTGATTGTAGCTTTATTGAGCATTTTGATAAATCTTAGGTAATAAAACTGGCTTGTGTCATTTTGGATGATAGGTACATTGTATGGCAAGGAGTAAAGGTTGCCAAATACTTACAATTGTCGTCTGCTTTGTCATCTGTTTGTGATTTTAAAAGTCATTTTTGCAAACAGTGTGAACCCAGATCAGACTGCTCCTCTAGGAGCAGTCTGATCAGGGTCCACACTGTTTGCCTGTATGCAAAAATAGGTTTGAAAAGTTTGCAAGAATATTCAGCAGACGACATAAACAGACGACATTTTCAGATGCAGGTTTTCGTGGTGTTTTAAGGGGTAAAATGGAGAAATACAAGAATTTAATATAAGGATTTTACATGTTTTGATAACTACCTTGACTCTTTCACCCCTAAGTTCCTGAAATAGACTCTTTCACTTTGAATTTGAACATGTCCGTTGTTGAAAATAGGGGTTTATTGTATTACCAGAACATACTAGCAAACAGTGTAGATCCTGACGGTTTAATATGAGCCTGTGTCGGTCTGTAGGGCTGAGATGGTTTGTTGTTTTCGAACACCTTTGATCGAGCGATTTTCAGTGCCCTGACTCACAGTTAAGACTAGGATCGTTCTGTTAAAACCCAGAACAGAAAGATAATATTTCCATTGGGAAATACGTCATCCTAAATATAGTTTATTATTAAAACACATCTTTTGTGGTTTGCCATGAGAAAAATTCTCAAAATGATAATCCAAAGACAAGCTCAATATGTACGTCTGGAAACTAAAATGGGGAATTTATTGTCTCCTGGCAGAATCATCAGGGATGTAAAATGTGGCTACAATAAACGCGGTGCACGTGTGAAGACTAACCAGGGTCATCCCTGTTACGAAGGGGTACCCTTTGGGAAAGGGAGCGGGGAGGCCGGGGCAGGGCTGGGTGCAGGGTAAAGGCAGTGAAAGGTGAGGGCCGGACCGTGCTTATGATATGCTGCTGTGCCGAGTGCACGATGAGCTCTTAACTACTACCATAACTACAAAAGGGCTATGGGACCTGTATTACGAATTTGTCGGCCGATACTTTGTCTGGTTATCTTTAGCCTCATCGCGGGCAAAGCGACATACAGAATCATTGAATTCCTTGCCAATATCGACGCATTACGGATTCCAGCCCATACACACTTTAAGCTTTAGCACTCTAAAGGCTAAATCCTCAGACGAAGATAAATGGTAATTTTCTTTCTTTTTGCAGAAAATAACACTTGACATTCCATTCAATGCGGAGATAATTTGAATGATATGCAATGTTTTAATTCCTACGAGGACAATTTGAATGAAGTGTGTTAAATCTTATTTAATAAGATGTACACGAAAGAGATTTGTAAATGTTTGTTTTAGTTTATAATCAGCGGGTTAAAGTTTAAGCTTTCAACCCCGGAACCTCTCTAATATGCTTAAAGAGTATTACACTCCGTTTATTTTAAATGGGCGTGGTTAAACAAAAATATTTATTAATTGTTTCTGAAGATTTGAATATAACCGTAAAATGTATTCAGTATTCGTACAAACCCCTAATTCATTACTCTATGTACTAAAATGAGGGGATCAGGCTTGGAAATTTATGTTATGCCCTTGATGAGACCGTACAGGTTCCGAAGAAAAATTTGAATTTGAGTATTTCGCATCTGCAACATACTTTTTTGAACGAAGAGGCCCATATCAGAAGGTACATTTTTCCCCTGCCTTGGCCCAGATGGATTTGTCTGGATCACCAAAGCAGAGAAAAGGTCAGTTTTATAAAATCAGTCCAGTTTTATGACTCATCCCAGCCGCTTATTGTTTGTTATTCATAATCAATAAAGCCTTCTCTCAGTGAGAAATTTAGAATCTGTTGCAACCGTTTCGGACATACTAATACATATATTTAACGCTTAGCGCTCTGGGTAAAATTTTCAGCAGACGACATAATGAAATATTTTTTTTTTTTTTATCAGGAAATCAGGTTCTGACATTTCATGCAAATTGGACAATTTGCATATAATGTCAAATCCTGTTTTCTGGGAAAAAAAGAAAACAAAATGTCGTCAATTTGTCTTCTGCTGAATAAGCCCAGCGAGTGGTAAAGGTTAATGTACGATAGTCCCAGAGGAAGAATATAATTTGCGTGTCTTGATTGCTTATACATCAGTTTTTCAAACGAATAGAAAAGTAGCACCCTTAACATTTACCCTTCTGTTGGCTAGCTCAGCAGACGACAAATTGGTGATTTTTTTATTTTTCCCAGTGGACATTGTTGATTGCAAAATAGATTTCGTAATATACTACCCTCCTTGCTAATTCAGCAGACGTCAAATTGATGATAATTCTCTGATTTTTTCTAGAAAACAGGATTTGGCATTTCATGAAAACTTCACAGGAGACAATTTGCATGAAATGTCAAATTTGAGACAGTTTGCAAAAAAATGTCGGATTGGAAACAATTTGTATAAAATGTCAAATCCTGCCTATGTTTTTCACTGGAAAAAATAGGAAAATATTTCAAGATGTCGGCTGCTGAAAATTTTAGCCAGAGTGCTATGCGTGAAAGTGACTGGATACACTCAGTATAATTTGTAATAGGCAGAAAACATTTGTTGCTTCCACGAAAACATACCTATGTAATGTTGCCCCCTTAAATGCCACTTTTATATAGTAAAACTTGGTTTTACAGGGGTGTAAATTATTTTTCTTATATCTGCCCAAAAACATAGATTGTGGGTACTCCTTAGAACCGCCTCAACGAGGCGGTTCTAACTACCCATAATCTATGTTTGAGCAGAAATATGAAAACATATTCGGAATTTTTATCTGAAAACTATCAGTTTTTGATGGTAAAATTTTCAATATGTTTGAATAAGCGTATGTTCGTAATGTTCCAGCATATCATGTATTTTTAAAGGGTCTACTCTAAAAGGAAAGACATTTATTTCGGCTTAAAGTAGACCGCTTTTGAGAAGGGGTGCAAAATAGTTTTGAAAAAGTTTCTCCCCTTGAAAGTGTATTGGTTCACCAGAAGAGTTCTGCAAAATGTACAAATCAAGTGTCGTCCCCTACGCTTATTTATACGGAACCGGTGGGCCTCGCTTAGACAAACCTGATCTCCAAACTAAAGCGGATATGTACGAGGGCGTGCCAATAAATAACCAGCCTATCCCATTTCCGATGGACCGAGACGGTCACGATTTTCATGCTTTGTTTCAATATATGTTTTATACATGGGTACAAAATTGCACACGTATCGAGTTATTCTTTAATAAGACATTGAATGTCAAACATGGCTAGTGATGCAAAGGCATGCTTTTCATTTAAAGTTGAGTACCGTGTTATAATTCGGTACTTGTATATAAAAGTTAAAATAGGCAAGGAAATACACGGCGAGTTAGCCGATGTTTATGGGTCTTCTGCACCATCTAATGCTCAGGTTAAATTCTGAGGGGAATTCAAACGCGGTAGAACGTCTTTAGAAGATGAAGCCAGGTCTGGACGCCCACTGGATGCCACCGACGAAGAAATGTGTAAGAAAGTTCGGGATCTGGTATACTCTGATAGGCGAATTCAGGTGGAAGAAATAGCTCAGGCATTAGGCATTTCACATGGTAGCGTTTCAACAATCTTACATGATCGTTTAGGTATGCGCAAGCTAACAGCCCGTTGGGTCCCCAAATCCCTTAGCGATGAGCAATGGCAACCAGAGCATCAGTATGCAGCGCCTTGTTGAAGCGTTTTAGGTCAAAAGATGATTTTTTATGCATTTGGTGACTGTATATGAGACTTGGGTTCATTATTATGAGCCAGAGAATAAAGCTCAGAGTCGTCAGTGGGTAGGGCCTGGGTCCCCGAGGCCACAGAAGTTCAAAACGCAACCATCTGCTGGCAAAGTGATGGCCACAGTATTTTGGGACGCAAAAGGCGTTATTATGTTGGACTTTTTACCCAAGAGAAGTACAATAACTGGAGTGTACTATGCAAACTTGTTAGACCAGCTGAGAACCGTCATCCGTGAAAAACGCCGAGTTTTTTTAAAGGTGTTTTGCTGCAATAGGACAACGCGAGAGTCCACACTTACAAAGTTGCAATGGATGCTGTAGAGCGAAACGGGTATGAATTAATACGACACCCTGCCTATTCGCCTGACCTAGCTCCTGGCGACTTCTTCCTATTCCCAAACTTGAAAAAGGATATCCGTGGACTTCATTTCCGGTCTGATTAAAAAGTCGTGACGGCAGTTGAGGAGTGGGTCAATGGAAAGGACTCTGACTTTTTCAGTTCTGGGCTGATGGCACTTGAACACCGTTGGTCTAAGTGCATCACACTAGAGGGCAATTACATCGAAAAAGAAGAGGTGGATCTCAACCGGAAATAAGTTAGGCTGGTTCCTTATTGACTCACTCTCGTAGTAATTTAAAGCGCATTAATGAAAAGATAGTCGATAAGAATTTAAGGGGTTTAATATGATTTGACCGATGTTAGTGCTGTTTGGCGGTCATAAAGCGTCTCCCCATAATTAACTATACTGTAGTTTATATTTTCTGGTCCTTTGAGAGCATTAAAGCCATTCAAGGCTTTTCCTTAAAAAAAAACAAAAAAAAAAAAATACAAAAAAACAAAAACAAAAAAACAACAACAAACAAACAACAACAACAACAACAACAAAAAACCAACAACAAAGAACATTATATAATGGTCATAGATGAAGCCTAAATAACCAAAACTAGCTTGTCTGGCAGAGAAAACTTGCGATTAAAGCTGTTTTTAATTTTGTGGGTGTGTTCCTTGCCCTCGAGGGTCCTTTATTTTAGAATCTATTTGGATGCAGTAAAAAGTACATGTATTTATAGATTACACTAAATTATTTAAAACTAACGTCAGTAACAATTATGGCCCCTTTCGTATATACATCTTTTTTACATATTTATACATAGTTGATTCATGTGATAATATAATAATTATCAACTTACACGTACTTCATGAATGTTTGGCCATCTTCTGCCTACTGCTTGCCTCGCCTCTTTTATAGCACAAACTCATCTTTGGAGATGTCAAAGACCAAATATCAAAGACTGGCTCTACAAAGTATCATATATAAGTTTGAATGGGCTTATACAATGTTAGCGCGCGCACGCTCGCCCACACGTACACTCATACATACTTTCACACACACATATTGTCACACAAAGTATACGATATCGGAGTCTCGTACCTAGCCATATGCATGTAATATAATGTAAATAAGACTTATAAACAAAAGTTTATATCACATGTATAGTACAGATATAAGCTCCAATAAATTGGGAATTGCGTATGCAATATGCTATTAGAAAGATTTCTTTCTCTTAGCAAAATAAATATCAACAAATGTATGTAATGAGCTAAAGACTTTAAAGTGTAAATATATTTTTGCATTTATAATCCTACAGGTTCGACATACAGATTTAAAGACTGAACATTTACATTGTCCAAAGTTGCTTGTTTTGGTATAGTCGAAGTCGCTGCTCGTTGTATCATGACCTTAGCGAGAGTGTGGGTTTCAAGTAACAGCAGCGGCAGTGATGTCAGGCAGAATCTATAAAGGTTGCCCTTTGAAAAGCCGATAATCCGTGTAGCGAACGTAGAAAGTCAGATTCCGTTTTAATTCCCCTTTGGCTCATTTGAACCCATGCAACTGTCTAGGAAAATTGAGTTTCACCTAAGCTGGTGCTTGGGGACGTATGCATCCCTACAAAATACATTGCTGTCATATGAAGAGTTTTAATGAAACCGATACTCCGATTATTGTTCTCTCATATGTTCGGTGTTTCCAAAGGCTACATTTATAGATTCTCTTTTTTTTTTAATTAATGTTTGATAAGATGATGGGGAGAGGAGTGTTCACCATGTCCAATATCCATTTAAGTGAATAGATAAATATCCTCTGAACTCTTTCATCCCTTTAGACCAATACAAATACATTTGCAAACGGATCCAGATGAGACGGCTCATCTTGACCTGCACTGTTAATGATTACACATAATTTCGTCATCGTATTGAGTGTCGGTGTAAAACTGGGTTGACTGTATTTGCATAAACATTATGGGAATGGTAATCACGTCTTGGGAACTTGAAATGCTTGAACATCAAAGGATCATCTTGGGAAAAAACATTTTCTTGTGCATGACCTGCTTGTCGCCACACTCATATGTACAACTAAAGTCACTGTGACAATTTACTTTTAAGCCTATATATAGGGGTTGCCACTGGTTGTACACTTTCTAAGTGCAAGAAAGTCGTATACAGTTTACTATTATTGTCGCACTTGTAAAATATTTCCTTGATCGTTTTCTCTGAGTACGACCTATTATATTACAAATAGGTCTTCGTACAAACGTGCGACCAGCGAAGTCCAAGGTCAGCCTTTGTATCTACGTAGTCCGAATACAGCAACTGAGCAGCAATGTTAGAAAAGATACCTTCGGACATGTGCGCCCAGTAAAGTTCAGACCAGCATACGCATTCACGCAGTCTGATCAGAATCTTCACTGGGCATAGTTTGGATAGCGAAGAATGCAAAGTTTCTTTAAGCTGACAAAGAAGACTCTGGTCAGATTTCTCCGATGTCTAATGATTCTGTAAATAGATAGAAAAGGTCCTGATCAGACTGCGTCATGAGAAAATGTGTCTTTGTCGCTATGCGAACACGGAAGTTCCAGACTAGCTTGCTAAGTCACACAATCCGAAGAGGGCTTCTACTATACATGTACATGGGCGTATTCAACAGTTTCTAATGATTCGGTATGTGGACAGTGAAGGCCCTGATCAGACTGCGCAAATGCGCAGTCTGATCTAGGCCTGCGCTGTCCACATATACCCTGAAAGCCCCTTTTACCGTGACGCGGCTCATTTATAATCGCTCAGTTTATCAGGTACCTTGAATAATAGAGGAACAGACTTTGCAAATGCTCTGGGATTGCTCTGTGTTTGCGCAGTTTGGTGAAGGTATATTTACTTTTCTTCACATCTGTAATTACATATTTACACTCAATATTGGGACACCTTTCTCATTAATATACTTGTCCTAAAATTGAAGGATTCCTTTTACTACATATTGAAGTAGCTGGATTAGTGGCAAACAGTGTAGACGCAGATCAATCTCCGGCGTCTAATCTGGGTCTGCACATTTTGCCCGCTCTGGTCTGTGTGTTAACATAAATACGGTAATACCTTTATCTGTAGAGGAGAGTGGTTGTGTGCTGTTCAATAGGCGAACCTTGACCATCCAGGTAAACCCGAAATCTCGTTGTCGAAGGCTTATTATGGAGGTAAACAATGACAGACATGGCGGGACAGGGGCTATATTTATCTCGCATTTTATTTTGTATAGACAAATTTTGCGGAACGAAAAAAAAAAATACAGAGACCGTTTCTCGATAGAATGATGAAAACACGGAATTCATTAGAATAATTTTAACTTTGTCCGTAGGAATCAAAGCCAGATTTGAAACGGCAATTTCGTTATTTTTAGCGAAGATCGCGTTTTAGATTGTTAAAATTTGAATTTGTATTTACCTTTGACACAAATAGTTGGTATCGTTGGTATCAAAATTATTGACAAACACATAGATTTGTACAAAGTAATGACATTATCTTTTTCATGGTTATTCAAATGATCGGAGGCACTCTGACAGCTGTTGTTCACAATGTCAGAGTAGCTGTTGTTTTGAGGTTGGAGGTCGTAAATAGAAGGCCCGCATAATTACTGCTGAATAAGTGTTATTTTAGGCATGTTAGTGCAAAAGGTGATGCATTTAATAGAAGAAATAACAGAGTAAGTAAGAGACGAAATATCCAAGACATATTTTTTTTTACAGGTCATCAAATGATATTATTTTGCGTGCTTTCATCAAACTGTAGAACTTTTACATTTCTACCTAATGGAATACTTCTTGCAAGTTAGCAGGTAACTATTCATATTCAGTACTGTTACCCAACTATGATATCTATTGTTTCACTTTATGACAAATAAAGCTTACTCCACATATAAATTTTGTTCGTCATCGTTTGCACAGATTGGTTGCTGAGAAAATATATAAAAATAACATTTCATGTACACGTAAAATGAATGAATTGGTGGGATGACAGCTACACGGAACAAGAATCCTGGGGAAACAAAAAAAAAGAAGAAGAAACAAACAAAAAAAAAAAAAAAAAAAAAAAATAAATAAAAAAAATAACTGATATGAATCTCAATAATGAAACTGAGAACATAAATTCAAAATGTTCACTTTGAACATCAAAATAATGATTTTGAATCATAATCAAGCCCCCAAAACACCACAGGAATTCTTTTTCAATATAAACCAAGAAAATATGCAGGCCATAATGATTTTGAATCATAATCAAGCCCCTCAACATACATGAGTATTCATCGATTCGATACGTCATGGGCGGGTGGGTTGGGTCAAAGCACGGCACGCCATGATACGAAAAAAAAAGACAACTACCTCTAACGCTGAAGACTAGCAGCAATTCTCTCCCTTACATTTGTACCATAGGAGCAAAACACGAGGGGTCGTTTCCCCAACAATTACTGCTTTTCACATGAAAATACATAATTGCTGGGATGACAGCTACAAGAAACACGAATCTTGGAGAAACCAATATATATATATATATATATATATATATATATATATATATATATATATATATATATATATATATATATATATATATATATACGGAAGCGTAAAACCGCATGCATATTTATTTTTCATATCTTAGTTCTTGAGAACTTTCTTTTTGTGAAAGATTTTATTTAACGTAGGTTTTTCAGACGAATTATACTTTTCATACAGCGTTGCATTTATATATTATTTGAAGATTAAGAAACATCTAATTTTTAAATGAAAGATCTCTGAAAAATAAATTGTTAATTTACGCTATGATTTATTAAGATGTTTTTCAAAACACACATGTGCTGAGAAAATGCTATGTTTTTTAGATTGCCAAAATTTATTTCAACCATTTAAAGCAGACAAAATACAGTTGTTTCGAACATATTAACAAAATGCAGTTGTGTCGAATATAAATCCAAAGAGGTTTATCAAATTACTTATTAACGGAAAAAAACAACAACAACATAACATGAACGTAAATGCTACAGACAAATATAAACAGACTATGAAACGAAAATTAAAGAAATGTATTATAAATATAGTCATGCTGTTTTACGTTATATATATATATCATGCGGTTTTACGTTATATATATATATATATATATATATATATATATATATATATATATATATATATATATATATATATATATATATATATATATATATATATATATATATATATATATATAACTGATATGACTCTCAATAATGAAACTGAAAACATAAATTTCACAAAATGTTCACTTTGAACATCAAAATAATGATTTTGAATTATAATCAAGCCCCCAAAACACCACAAGAATTCTTGTTCAATATAAACCAAGAAAATATGCAGGCCAGGTGCTTCAGATGCCTGACAGCAAGATTCTGGGAATCTGAAACCTGTTCGAAAGGTCAGGCGCTAAATAAGCCTGATAAGCATTGGAGCGCCGATTCCCATGCATTTTTTAAGAATCAGAGGGTAAACCCATGGCATGCTCATGGGTGCAGCCACCTCTTCGGAAACTGTGCATGGCGTAAAGTGCGAGACAGGCACTCTTTAAGAAACTGGGTCAACGTGGGATATATATTTGGGGCTTCAGCTGACCTATGCCGCCAGGAATCAGAAACGTTGGCCTTGATAAATCTGCAGGAATTCTGGTGACCATCGTTCTCAGTGCAGCAACTGGACAAAAATCATTACCAGCCTGAGCAGCAGCAAAGGGAATCACAAAACGATTTCTCCCTAAAATTGTCAGTCTTCGAAGAAATTAACGGTAAGGACCGCGCAATCCTGTAAAATAAGCAAATCTCGCCGACGTAAAAAATGACCTTTCCCTGAGGTTGCTTGTACATATGAATCAGGAACGAGATTAGACTTCCTAAGAAAAGCCAAAAAGAAAACTACAAAAACTGTCCAACAGACTAAGTTCAAAGGGATTGAAAAATCCATAATAGCATATATCTCTCTTAAAATCTTTGGAGTAATGGGTAATTTTAGAGAGGGAGGTGAGAAACTTATTCAACGCAAGCCGGGCAAAGAACTCTTAACCTGCAAAAATTGTGTTGGTATAAACTCTACTCCGTAACAAGCATGTAGCAAAAAACAAAAGGTAAGAGAAAAGTCCAGGGAGTGCACAGTCACATACCGCAGCCCTTCCCAGACACCAAGAGGAAGAGGAAAGGGACAAAACCTAACAAACGCAAATCGAACAAACGTACGAAAAGCACTAAGATTAGCTCTCTCTTCCCCAAGCGGGGTAATTGCAATGCTAAAAGGACTGAAAAACACAAGAACAAAATAACACAAGGTAACACATAAAACAAATCGCCTCGTAGAATAAACCACAAAGCAACAAAGAGTAAGACTAACACCGGGACCACCCCTTAGAACGGTCAGTAGAGTAAACCACCGGGGGTTAATATAACATGACTGACTAATGCGTGGCACGAAGGTAGACAACTACCTCTGACACTGAAGAGTAGCAGCAATTTTCTCCCTTGCCATAAGAGCAGGAACGATGGGTCGTCTCTCCAACAGTTACATGTAACTGCTTTTCACATGAAACTACATGATTATCAGGAACGAGCTAATACCGCATTTGTAACGTAGATGAAAAAGGCATTAATGAGGAATCAATACAGTCGAAGTCCACATCCTACACCAGCGGAACACCTAGCGTTTAGATGTCATAAATAAAACTGTTCAAGTGAAAAGCCAAGATGACAGTCAGTTCGGTCTCAGCAGCGGCCACAAGCTTATAATAAATGAAGCGAACAGAATGTCAAACACCAACAGAGAGTAGGTGAACACTGACAAATAGAAGACACCATAACCGAAGCATCGCCTTGGCACGGTCAGTTATAAATTACTAGGGCTGTATGGTTTATACTGACCTATCAATATACGACCTTTGTCCTAGGGTAGGCTGTGATGGTCTTATTTTCACTCTTTGTATTTGGCACACATGATTTTGAGAGAATCACAAGCACGTAGGTAAAATTACGATTTTGAAAAGTACGATTTTGTTTTTGTCTCAAATGCGAGAGCAACGTGTGTGAATGATATTTGTATTTCTTTTGAATTGCGTTTTAACTTCGAAAGTTAATAATGTTAAGCTGCAACACGACAAAACTAACAACTTGACTTGCTTGCCTAGCGATGACTCAGATCAGCCTAGTCATTAGCTATCCAATTAGCGCACTGCGAAGCCTCTGATAAGACTGCACAAATGCTCAATTTGATCTGAGTCTTCGCTGGACACACGATTTATAATTTCTGTCATGCAAAGATGTACAGAACCGTTTACTCAGTAGGACTTCTTGTTAATTCGGTCCCTTTCATTACGCGGATTGTTGCCACCTGGCGGAAACACTGACGAGGCGAGACCATTTGAGGCCTTAGTACATGTAGCTCTCAGGCGGATAAATTTATGCTTAGGATGCCCTGTTACAAGATTATTATTGTCTTATCCGCGGATTTTGCTGGGTTTACAGTGAGCAAAAAGTGAAATATATAGACCTGATTACATCGCTTATCATCAACTTAAAGAAAGAAAAGTTTAACGTAATCTGAACGTTGACCAACGACTTTATTATAAGCTTTCTCTTTCAACAATATGCATTCGTAGCATGGTTGTCTACAGTTTTGCCAATCAAGCCTTTTGTTTTCGAGAGTTTTAAACAGTTACCATTCCGTTTACAAGTGGGATAAATATGATATTCACTTTAAATATTTTGCCGTTCTCCGACATCAGGAATAACATTAGAAAAATCTATCATGGGTGTGAGGGGTAGATAGAAAACTCCGTCCCGAGGATTACTGTTTGGCATTACGAGGCTTGCCGAGTGATGTCAGACTGTGATCCCGATGGACGGATTTTTTCTATCTGTCCCTCACATCCATGATAGATTCTTTTTTTTTTTTTTTGCGTACCTTTCATTTCTAAAAGTGGATTTTTGATAATGCAGTCACTTCGATTGCAGACGTCCGTAATATTGTGATGACAATACCGTGATGTTCAGAGACGTCATAATGTTCACTGACGTCAAGCTTAACGATGGCGTACCGTGACGTCCTGTAAAACCAGTGTATTTCAAACACGTGAAAATTCTCAATTTTTATCTTTCTCATGCGACGGACAAGGGTGTGTGAGATAAGATTTGAGATTTGTTAGAACCGGTGTTGTTTTTGGAAATCCTTATCCGGTATGCAAAAAAAAAAAAAAAAAAAAAAAAAAAAAACAATGTAAAGTTAACATCTGGTTCACGGTTATTCACGGTTCAGGATTCAGCGTCTGGTTCAATTATCAGCGTACGATTAAAAAATGTGCTGCGTCTGATTCAGCGTTTGGTTAAGGATTCAGCGAACGATCTAAAAATGACCAGCGTATTATTCAGCGTCTGGTTCAGGATTCAGCATACGATTAAAAAATGACCAGAGTATTATTCAGTGTCCGTCTGGTTCAGGGCTCAACGTGCGATTAAAAAATGACCAGAGTATTATTCAGTGTCTTGTTCAGGATTCAGCATACGATTGAAAAATGACCAGCGTATTATCCAGTGTCTGGTTCAGGATTCAGTGTACGAGTCAAAAATGACCCGCGAGTTATTCAGCGTCTGGTTCAGGAATCGGCGTACAATTAAAAATATCAGCGTATTATCTGGTTCAGGATTCAGCGTACAATTAAAAAATGACCAGCGTATTATTCAGCGTCTGGTTCAGGATTCAGCGTACGATTAAAAAATGTCCAGCGTATTATTCAGCATCTGGTTCAGGAGTCAGCGTATGATTCTAAAATGACCAGAGTATTATTCATCGTCTGGTTCAGGTTAAACTTACGATTAAAAAATGACCTGAGTATTATTCAACGTCTTGTTCAGGGTTCAGCGTACAATTAAAAAATGACCAGCGTATTATTCAGCGTCTGGTTCAGGATTACATTCCTAAAAAACGTCTATCCTCCGACGTCAATGCAACATACCTCCGATCATTTAAATAAACATAAAAACGCCGGTAACCACCGTAATTATTTTGCAAAATTTGAGTCTTTCGACTTTAACGTCTGATATAATCAAAAGAGAGGTGAGATAATGCAACAATTCTTATACTTTATGAAAATGGTAAATATAAATACAAACAATAGCAAATGAAATAGAAATATACGGTGAAAAAAAAATGCATTCCTCATTTCAGAAGTGATTTTGAATCCCAAGGACACACTGCAAATAAAATTAATGCACTCTGTGTCTACATTTTTCCATATAAAACTACCTTCCAAAGTTGATATGTACGGGAATGAAATAGATAAATACAGATCTTGCCGTGTCTGCTATTATTTACCTCCGAAATATGATCGAGATTTCGACATTTCAACATCGAGATTTCGGGTTTCATATCTTTATTCTTGTATACGACACGCAAACAAAACCTGCTCATTGTAGACTATATAAAAAAACTATAATTATATGTTGTAAATAATGGCATTTTAATTATTTAGACATGTTAAGAGCAAACGTACATACACACTGTATGCAGCTCGCCTTGTTATGAGTGGCTTAGGTGCGTAATCGGGCAGCGAAGGCCCAGATCATCCTGCATATTTGCGCAGTGCGATGAAGGTTAACTGGTTGCATAGTTGGTGGATATTATCTAGTGTATCGACGGAGAGTGACCACTCCAAAAAATGCGTAGGCCTTTCCGGCTCTTAATTGTCCGCATATGCAATAAAGAACATTTCCCATGAAACAGCTTACATTTTGTATATAACATGCATTTTCAGTTTTATAGACTGAACAATGTCATGTTTATGCGTAGGCCGCCAATGAAAAATGGATTTTCGGGCTAGTACCAACAAAAATAACAAGACCAGCCTATTGAACCACATAGCTTGATAACGGTCTTTTTTTTTACACATACATTATACTCATACATGCACATATTCTGCATTATCTTATAATTCTGTAAACGGACAGCGAATGATAGCGAAACCATCATCAGACTGCGCAAATGCGCAGTCTGATGAGGCCTGCGCTATCCGCATATGTCCCGGACCTGATTCCTGTCGAGCGGCTCACTTAGTAATGAGATTGACAAATTCCATTATTGATCCTCATGATATAATCATTAACATATGAATGCACAATTTGATTATTTCATTCTCTAAAGATATTATTCTACTTGAATAGAAAACGAATGGAAGAATAACATTTTAACCCTTAAAATTTGGAGGCTTAAGCTCTGTACCATACTTGCACTGAAACTGAACAAATCCATTTCACTACCTGTTAATGTATCAAAAACAGTTCTGGTTGAGTGCAAATACTGCATACTATGATCAGACGCCGCAGAGCGCTGCGTCTGATCTGGGTCTGCGCTGTTTGCTTAGGTCTGTCTGTCCGAATACTGAAGCCCCTATCTCACTGGGATGCGACTGTTTGCGACTTACATTCGCAAGTGAGTCTCAAAGCGGTCTTGAAACAGTCACAGTGATTCGCAAATTCCTCGCTTGTGTCGCAAAGAGTCGCAAACGGTTCGCGAGAATTTTGAACATGTTCAAAAATTTTATGCGAAAAAATTCCTCGCCAAATAGTCGCAAAGTCATCGCGGGTGTCTCGAACCCGTCGCGAACTTGTCGCGTACTAAATTGCGAACCAATTGCGACGTAAATAAGACACTTGGTGACTAAATTGCGAGTAAACAAAACTGAGCGACGTTCGGGCGAATGTCGTGACACAATCGCACGAATGTCTCACGATTGTCGTGCGAATGTCTTAAATCACTCGCAATTGTGTCGTGAATGGTTCGTATTTTGTCCCATGTGACCCGGGAATATATAATAGTATGTCTTAAAAGTTTGCTCACATTAATAGTTTTACCATGCCAACAAAACAAAAGAAAGGGAGGGGTAGGTTGCCGCTACACCTGACCCCCAATCAACAGAACCCGTCCATGCTCCTGCTGCTTCTGATGAAGAAAGCTCAGGAGCTTCCACAGTTTCGGAGACTGCTGGAACAAAAAAGAAGAAAATCACAGTCTAGAGAGTGGCAGGAAACTTGAAGGCCGTTTCATGGTAGTGGTCGTATATGGCTTGACACACCTCTGGCACAACGCTGACGATGGTGTTAGGAGCCACCCGGAATCCGTGGGACAGAGACTTGTAAGAGTCACCGGTGGCAAGATATCTCAGAGTGATGGCCAACTTGAATCCAACGGACAGAGGCTTTCTACAGTTGGTAGTTTTCTTCTGAAGCCTAGGGGTCAGGTCCTCCAACATCTTGTTGAACATCCCTGGGTCCATTCTTACAAAGTTTCTGAAGGAACTGACGTCGCCTTCTCTGAGATGTTTCATAAGCTTTTCATACATTCCGTACTTGTGTCTCTTTAATAACCATTCCCTGGTCCACACACTCTTCCTCCGCCTCATCCTGCGTTTTCTTCCTTTCGACTTCTTGATTGCAGCTGCAAGCAAGCAAGCAAGCATGCTGCAGCCCTTATCATATCTGCCTGGTCCTCGTCCAGGTCCATCCTTCTTGAAGTCTCAAGGTTAAATGATTGCTAGAATGTTTATTTTTTCTTGGTTAATCATTTTCTCGCTGAACCGTCGTGCGACTATTGTACGACCTTCGAGCGACAGTCGCACGACGTTCGCAAAAACATCGTGCGACGGTCCTTGGTGATAAATGTTCGCAAGTTCATTGTGCGAACATCGTGCGAGTGTCTCGCGAATATCGCGTGGCTGTCGCGCGAATGTCGTGCAACATGTGTGCGAACTCGTGGTGAACTCGAGCTCGAGTTCGCCAATGATTCATGCGATAATCGTACGACATTCGTGCGATTGTCGCAAATATGTCTTAATCACCCATTCAGTGTGACCGGAATGTAATAATGGTCGCAATCTTGCAAATATGTGTCTCAAAATAGTCGCCACTTGTCGCATCCCAGTGAGATACCAGCTTGAGGTACTTGTAACAATGAGCGAAAACTGAACATATATATAGGGACAGGGAAATAACATATTCGTTCAATCATCCGATATACTGTCACTATATTATTTCCCTTCTTTGAATGGACTTCATGGCTGCATTCACTATTATCAAGAAGCCTCTTCAAAAAAGAAGATAACCGACGAAGAATAGCAGATAATTTTTTAGCCTTTTTTTCAATATAATAATAAAGGTTCTTAAAACGAAGCCCAATTTTTACACCCGAAACTTTGACAGTTTTCTTGTCAAAAGCACACCCTACTATATGTAACACTGGATACGAAGTTGATATCTAATTTTACCGCCGTACATGCCTTTCTTTGCACGATAGCTTCTTATTGTCATTTAGATATGCCGCAATATAAATCTATGGAATGACAGTCGCAATCCTTAAATTCCTAGGACGCCTGATTGCACCCTTTCTTTTTGGGGCCCGTCTGTTCGCCTGAACATTCTGACTCACCAATGGTCAACGTTTAACGAATGCTTAGTAGCTTGGGTACGCGGAATCATATGAGCCGGCCTCGGTGGCTCATTTGGATGCGCCGTCCGACTGGAGACCAGGAGGTCGCGGGTTCAACCCCCGCCGAGGTCGGCAACATTCTTTCGTGGAGATTGATCATGAAATATTTTCTACGGTCATTCTCTCCCTTCCGCTGATTCAAGAAGGGCAGTTGTCAGTTTCTGGCGAAAGAATGTGCACAATACTGGTTAACCGCTTAGAGGACTAAGCCTGCCCAGTAAACGTGTGGTTAGGTAAACTGACCGCGCTCGACATGACCCCACTGGGTTGACTGGGCCGTAAAACCTCAACACAAACAAACAAACGCGGAATCATATATTTCTTGGTGTCAACAAAAAGGCCTGGGTCGTTTCGGCCCTGGGTCGTTTCGGCTAATTTTGGTGGGTCGTTTCGGCCTGATTTTTTTTAAGTCCCCCTAGGTTACGGATAATAGGTAGAACAATTATTTGGTTGTTTGATGAAGAGTCTAGTGATGTCAAAGGCCTTTTTTAAGTCGGTTGATAGATAGAACAATTATTTGGTTGTTTGATGAAGAGTCTGTGGGTATACATACCCTTTTAATGTTAAGCCTGTTTTGTCTCGGATATCCTATATCATTTATCAAGCATTAAAATTATCTTTCAATAGAAAATAAGGATTAACATATCAAGTGAATCGGATGTCTAGCAAACGATTCACATGAAATGTCAAGCTTTATTAGCATTCTACACCAGTAAATGCACAACACAGTCTGATTGTAGTTTGATAACAGTATTTAACAATTCTGTATGCTGGTTACAAAAAAAAACCCGACCAGACTGCTTGCAGCGCGCAGCAGTTCATTTCGGGGACATAGCGCATACTCAGTCAGCAAAGTTATTGATAAGCATGCTCATCCGTAAATGCGACCAGAAAAACCGATTGTTCACATTTATCAAAAGCAGACAGCACGGATGCGCAGACTGATCTAGACCTTAACATTTTGTGGTAAGGCTCTACAACTCCAGATAAGATAAAAAGTGCTATTATTTCTCAATGAAAACATAAATTATTGGTATCTCGTAGAGACGCTTGATTAAACACATTATACATGTATATGTTCATGGAGAAATAAGAAAATATTTTCCTTATCTGGCGCTTTGCCTGGCGCCAAATTTCGCAATGGTTCTGTTTGATTATATTCAATAAGACTGCATTTCATGTGAATCGACTCCTATGCCTATAAAGATACTGACTCATGAGAAAAGGGGTCTTCGAGGCATATGTGAACACAAGATCAGCAGAAAAAGAATGTCCTGATCAGACTGCGCGGATGCGCAGGCTAAGGCCCCGCATCAAAGGAAATACCGCAAAATAAAGGTATAGAATTTTTTTTCTCATACCACCAAGGAAACATGGGTTGTGGTTAGAAGCGCTAACTGTCTATGTATTCATCTATCTATCTGCCTGTTTGTCTGTCAATGTGTCTGCCTGCCTGCCTGCCTGCCTGTCTGTCTGTCTCACTGACTGACTGACTGTGTGTCGGTCGGTCGGTCGGCCTATCTATCTATCTATCTATCTATCTATCTATCTATCTATCTGTTTGTCTGTCTATGTGTGCCTGCCTGCCTGCCTGCCTGCCTGCCTGCCTGTCTGTCTGTCTGTCTCACTGACTGACTGACTCTCTGTCGGTCGGTCGGTCGGCCTATCTATCTATCTATCTATCTATCTATCTATCTATCTATCTATCTATCTATCTATCTTTCTATCCATCTCAGCATTTACTTTAAACCAATATATATATATATTATCCTATGCTTCTATACCCTACCATACTGAAATTGGGCCGAAATGACTCAGGGCGGAAACGACCCATATACCATGGCCGAAACGACCCGTCCCCAAAATTGGCCGAAACGACCCAGGCCGAAACGACCCGGCCGAAACGACCCAGGGCCGAAACGACCCGGAACCCCCGGTGACGCAAGATACAAGACACCTTCGCCACACCCGACCACGCCCTCTTTTTCTCTGAATTATGGTCCTTTCTGGGTCAGTTGAAACACCCCAAACCACCCACAAACAACACTAAAACCACCCAAACCATACCCCAAATCATATTTTTAAATTTCTTGTGTCACAAATCAAATAGTTGAAAATCAAATATGAATTAATATTATTTGATTAATCATCTGCATATATTATAGAAAAAAAATAACAAAGTATTTCTGTCTAATGATTGTCTTGTTTGTTCCACAGTATGCAAGACTTGATTTTCTAGAACGGGTCTGCTTCTTTGGATGTGAAATTACAGGGCAAAAAATTATTCATCCTTTATTTCATTTATTTATTTGTTTGTTTCTATATTTGCTCATGCGATCGTTCCTACATACCGAGTGCGTGTGTTAAAGAAAAAACAAACAAACAAACAAAAAAAAACAACAACAACAATAACCAAAAAAAAAAAAAAAAAAAAAAAAAAAACAACAACAAAAAAAAAAAAAAAAAAAAAAAAAGAAAAAAAAAAAAGAACACGAAAACGTCACATTTAGGTCCAGTGAAAGAATGAGCGGGTGTCAGACAAAACGGCCTTACGTTTGTTTTCTATTGCAAAAATCCTGCTGAAACTGTGTGGATGCACATGCGTATGCAGATCTGTATCTTTGTTGGCCATATGTTTTCTTAGACGCCGGCTCATATTTCATGTGGGTCTTTTTCTTCTGTAAATCTAGATCTTTGCTGGTCAAATCTTTCTTGGGCATCACTTTATATTTCATTAAGTTTTTTTGGGGGCAAAAGCCCTGACCCGCCCAATTCACTTAATATGTTTATCTGTAACAAAGACCCAGACCAAATTGTACGGCTGCTCATTATACTGAGCTATCAAACATCTTAATACATGTACCACATTCCATTGAGATAATAAATAAACAAAGTGATTTAGAGTGAAAAGTACATAAAGTAATAGGTTTGGAAATAAATAAAGTGGAATGGGGTATCTCGGGGTTGTTTGCGGTGGTTGGACTAATTCTTTTTTAAAAAAGCGCCTTCGCGCCATGTACATCATTAATTCTATCAAATTGTTATTCTGAATAGAGGAGATTTTCTTGGACTTTCAAAACTTGAGTTTGGCGTGAACTTGAAGATCATATTGTAAAGATGGTTTTAAATGTAAACGATGAAATTTGAATCAAAGTATTTGACAAAAATAACCTTTTCACGAGATTCATCATCGCTTCAAGACACATACATTCTTCCATACAGAGGCTGGCAGGTTTAGTAACATATAATCTTATAAAACTTCGTCTAAAAACGTTTGGTAGACGGTAGCGAGCATCCACCAATTATAACTTGAGCTGTCTTTTGACTAATCAAAACTGCGTACCGTTCAAATAAAGTTTATGTATGCTTGTTTGTAATAAAATCTTTACTGCTTTTCAGAATGTATCCTGTATAAAATTAAAATTTATTTATATAATTTATTGGAGCTAAAACCTTCTCGTAAACGATTATTAACCTTGATTTTAAAATAAAAGAAAGTAAGAACAAAGAAAAAAATCGTCTTGACGCTTTAATTATATCGACATGGCCATTAAGCAGGTCCACAAATGTCCTAAACATGAAAAATGTTGACATATTACAAGAAGATAGTTTGTTTGTCCGAACCGTTGATTTTCTTGTGCGAACAACAAATTAAGTTCTCAGAACAAAATATTATGTTGTCCGAACAAGTTATTAAGTTGTCAGAACAAGACATTAAGTTGTCGCAACAACTTAGAAAATAAAAACAAACATGTCCCTTACCGTGTTCCGTTGGGAAGGGACATGTAGTTTTATTTTTAAAGTTGTCCGAACAAAATGATTTTTTGTTCGGAAAACTTAATATTTTGTCTGCACAAGATAATTTCTTGTTTGGACAACTTACTGTCTTGTTCCGACAACTGAAAAGTTTCCTCGCACAACCTGATATCTTGTTTGGACAATTTAATATCTTGTTCACTCAACTTAATATCTTGTTCAGACAACTTGATATCTTGTTCGCACAATTAAATATCGTGTGAAGATAATTGAGATTATAGTCGATCATCCATATTGCAATATATATGAATCAGCCAATCAGGGAGTCTGATTAAGTTGTGTGAGCAAGATAATAATTTATGCGAACAAAATAATAAGTTATGCGGACAAGATACTCAGTTTTTCGAACAAGATATTAAGTTGTCCAAACAAGATATTAAGTTGTCTGGACAAGATATTAAGTTGTCCAAACAAGATACTATCTTCATCGGACAACTTAAAAAAATAAAACTAGCATGTCCCTTCCCTGGTTCCATATATCTCAGTAAAACGCAAGGTTATGTCATAAACACATAACTTTTTAAGTCGATAACTATGCAGCTGTTAATAGTTAGTGTAATTGTAAACTCTGAGACCCCAACTTAAATTTGTATTTGTATTTAGCGATCCTGGATGTTGGTTACTAAATAAATATTTTCTTCAGGTATGAAAACCCTTGTTCCAAGAACGTTCCGTACGCAGTTAGACCTTATTCAGTTTAGCATTTTCTAATAAAATTTCATGTAAAATGATTTCAAAAATATTTCTCAACCGACAAAGAGAGACCAATTGCTACATTTTACTAATTCATACATTTCGATGATCGTGTGTCACATCAAAAAAGAAAAAAGCAGGGCCATGTTGTGCTATATATCCAGAGAGATTACCTATGCTACAAACCTTTGGGGACCATTTTAGACAGACTGGGCCATATATGCCATCCTCACATATTCTAGTTACATGTACTTTATATCACTGGATATACTTGGCAGATTTACCGCTACTGTTACAATGGAGACAGTGTTGGTGACACCCAGATTGCTTTCCTAGAAACGAAGCTCCTTTAACTTTTTAGTTACATTGTACCACTTTTCAGAACGGAGCTAAACAATTTTGACACAGCTATCTCCCTATCGCCTTCCTCTTAAAGTAGAGCCTACGGTGCACGTTAAAGTACATTCTGCTGGGCGGCTCTGCACTTTAAAGTACACGGTGTAGCGTGCTGCCTATTGTTGTTGATATTTAGGATCGTGTTTAATAGGCTTTTATGTTCAATCAAGCTCATTCTTCAATTGTTCTGAAACACATCTGAACGGAGACAGTTGGAGCCGGAATGTTACTATACGTACCTTCTGACATATGCGTCCAGCAAAGACTCAAACCAGCCTGCACATTTGTTAACCGCATGAAGAAACCTCGTATCATTGGCTATCCAAAATGTGCAGGCTGGTATGAATCTATGCTCAGGTAGTAGGTACGTTTTCTGATGCTGCGGCTCAGACAGCATGAAATAGATACCTGATGCCTTTTATGCAAAGACAGATCAATCAATTACTCTTATATCAGATTTCTAAAGACATAGTGGGTTGAACAGATAATCTACATAATATGCTTTGACTCCCAGCCTTCTCAATATACTTGTACATATATCAAATATTTTTGTTATGTTCATTTGAATGGAAATAGTGATATTTTATTCAAACTAGAAATCAAAATTGATCGAATTTCATTCCTTATCTTTTGAACAGAAAAGAGAGGCACACACACACACGCATGCACGCACGCACGCACGCATACACACAAATTCGTCTTCTGCTAAATATTAATAACCATACTGTCGCAGACGATATTTACTGGACAATATCTTATTATGGGGAATGGATACTCTATCAAGGGAGGCAACACTGTCAGAACTGCCTGGGTCTCGAGTCCATGAGAAAGTTTGTCTACGGGGTATATGCGAGCGGTAAACATTCCGATCAGCCGGCGAGGTCGCACAGTCTGATACTGTCCTTTCGTCCTGTATTACCAATCTGGTTAGTGTTTCAGTACAAATGATTCCATAATCGAACAGCAAAGGCCCAAACGGGCGCAACTGTCAAAACGGTTTGCCACCCTTCTGACTAGTATACCTGAGCTACTTTTAATATAACAAAGGTAAATATTCCAAACTGACGTCCCCATATAACTGTTTAATAATTATATTCTCTGTAGGATGGATCATAAAACCATGTCCTGATACATGAACATAATATGTTTTCTCAATGCAATTCGGAAGAATCTGCACACATATTGTCCATCATACATATATATATAATATATATATATTATCACTTTTCTGAAAGTTTATAATGCATTATATTGCTTTTACATCATACCCTATATTTAATTGAAGATATAATTAACTCCCTTGACTTAATCAGGCTACGTATTCGTGGTAGCAGACTACCTATTTAGATAGTAATTTAAACTGTCATCTGCTATTTTTACAGTCAACATCTTTAAAGTTAACTGATGGGCTAACTTCTTTGATCATCCGATGCTCAGTGATTCGCTTGCGATGTTAGACTCAGCTCCTTTGCAGTGGGCGTTCTAATACACAAAAAATATTCACTAAATTATGTCTGAGGTTTAAAGGATATTATACACAGAAATGCTTCATTCAATCTGAATCGACAGTAATACCCTAATGTACCACTTTATGCAGTAAAAATGTCAAATCCGATATTATGAGGTTAACACTGTAAACAGAAAAACAGAAATTTTGCGAGCACCGCATACTTGATACTCCATGCAGAAACGTGCGCATTGCACACTTGATACTCTAAGCAGAAACATTTTGCGCATCGCACACTTGGTACTCCAAGCAGAAACATTTTGCACATCGCACACTTGGCAGTCCAAGCAGAAACCTTGTGCACAACACACTTCGTAGTTTAAGCAGAAACACTGTGCGCATCGCACACTTGGTACTTCAAGCAGAAACAGTGTGCACATCGCACAGTTTGTATTCCAAGCAGAAACATAATGCGCATCACACACTTTGTACACCAAGTAGAAACATTGTGCGCATCGCACACTTGGTACTCCAAGCAGAAACAGTGTGTGCATCGCACACTTGTTACTCCAAGCAGAAACAGTGTGCGCATCGCACACTTGGTAGTCCAAGCAGAGACACTGCGCGCATCATACATTATGCAATTCAAGAAGAAACATTGTGCGCTTGGCACACTTGGCATTCCAAGCGGAAACCTTGTGCGCATCGTACATTTGGTAATCCAAGCAGGAACCTTGTGCACATTGCACATTTGGTAGTCCAAGCAGAAACCTTGTGAACATCGCACCGTGACTTGGTACTTCAAGCAGAAATATTGTGCGCATCTCACACTTGGTACTCCAAACAAAAAACATTGTGCGCATCGCACACTTGGTACTCCAAGCAAAATATTGTGCGCATCACACACTTTGTACTCGAAGCAAAAACATTGTAGCGCATCACACACTTGGTACTCCATGCATAAACATTGTGCGCATCCCACACCTGGTACTTCATGCAGAAAAACTGTGCGCATCACAAACTTGGTACTCCAAGCAGAAACCCTGTGCGCATCGCACATTTGGTACTCCAAACAGAAACAGTGTGCACATCGCACACTTGGTACTCCAAGCAGAAACATTTTGCGCATCACACACTTGCTACTCCAAGCAGAAACAGTGTGCGCATCGCACACTTGGTACTCCTTTTTTTTGGTACATGTAACAGTATAATGATAAACAGCCTACTAAACATACAAATTCTTCATCTAGTATTATAGTTACCATCAGAAAACAGTGCAGTATTTGTAGATACTCGTCGCTGGCTTTGGCTGATGTACAATTGCAACACTATCATTTTCAGTATCCAAAGTTTCGTTTTCGCGTGAACGTAGCGATTTGGACTCCGTTGTTTTGTTTTTGCGTGAGTTCAGCGTTTCACAATCAGTGCTCTCAGAATATTTGTCAAACGTGTATCTGATCTTGTACACATAAAGAACCTTTTTATTGTTGCAGATATCATTTGTGTAAACACATAGAAGGTCCCGTTCTCTGTCAACACAAGATACTATTGGAGAATAATAGCTACTGTCTCCTTCCACAGGCAGTTTAACTTTTATCACATGACCATCAATATACACATGTACTTCATTAGTATCCTTCTTCAGAACAAATGTACTTCCAAATCGGTCCATGTGTGTACCATTAAGATAAGGGTGACCAGACATTTCGATGTCATTTCTGGACCAGCTACCAACAAAACCACTGATCTGTTTGAGATAAACCAATACGTCTTCATTGTTGTCCGCAAGTGTTACAAATGACCTTATTTGAGACTGGTAATAATGGTTCCAAAATTCAAACTCTCCCTGATAAACGTATAACTCGCCAGCATGCAGTATCCATGCTCGTTTTACTTTATCAGGTTGGATATCTTGACCGACTGTAGTGTTAAAATAACAGTACCTGTCCAATCTTACCGTAGGATATACTGTCAAGACATCTCCGCCAGGGCTCATTTTTAAACGTGACTCATGGCTCCCCTCGATATCACGAAGCTCTGCTTCATATTTCTTCCAGACATGTTGCCGACGTATTAGAGCCACAGCATCCCGTTTTGTATATAATTGCTTTAATTCATGTAAAAGCATTTGCAGGAATTTTTCTATGCTATCAAGCCGTTTCAGCTGATACCCCATCTTATTAATTTCTTCTTGTAAAATAGCTTGTGAAAACGTAAGCTGGTGTAAACAAGTCTCCAAATAATCCTTGTACCGATGCTTGGATTTTCTTATATTATTACATAAAAGCATTTGCTCTTCTAAACTTTCTTTTTCGGAAGCTACCACATCCTTTGCATAATTACCTAAAATTAATATAAAACATTGGTGTAAATAACATATATTAAATTATTAATAACAATATACAAATAAATACATGTACAAGACAGTTGATACAGGATCTAAAAGTTAGCAATCATATTACATTAGGCGTCTCCTAAAAGGCATTATAGTTTGCAATTTATGTGAATGGTAATGCTGGTAATGAGTTTAAATAGACATCACAAAATATTCGTATGTCAGTGACAATCAGAGAGAGAGAGAGAGAGAGAGAGAGAGAGAGAGAGAGAGAGAGAGATACATACAGAGAGAGAGAGAGAGAGAGAGAGAGAGAGAGAGAGAGAGAGAGAGAGAGAGAGATTTCAAAGAATACAAATTATCCCAGAAAATAAGAAAATCCGTCGTCGCAATATTGTAGCGCTGTGATGCCCGACGCCTCAAGCGGCCGTATCGTCACAACGCTGTGCAAAGGATAAACTATTACATATAATCACATCATAAACATGAAAAGTTTGAATGTACATTTATTTTAAAGTATATATCTATTAACGGGCTGAGTACAGAGAAACAAAACCCTTATTCTGCTGCAAAATGTTTCCATTTGAATCTTAGGAAAGGGTACCATTACAAGGGCACCCTTTATTCTCCCCCGACGTTAATCGAAGGGGAGTATTAAAATGGGTTCGTCCGTCCGTCCGTTCGTCCTTCAATCCGAGACTTCGTCCGTCCATAGACACAATGAGATGGATAGCCTGTGGACGCAACTCCATTTACAGTTTTTGATCGATCTTTCTGAAACTTTGCAGGTGTTTTTGTCACGGTCTGAAGATGCGCATATCCTCCTGTTATTTTTTCCACTTACTTTTTTCCAGGTCAGATTACTATTAGAATAGAGCGATAGATATCTTTTTGGTGCATTTCCTCCTACAGTTTTCCACGGTTCATTTTGAAACTATGCATACTTGTTCTACATGCTCTGTAGATGTGCATGTTATTGTGGTGTTGTCCTCCGATTATTTTTGCAACTATGCAAACTTGTTCTACATCGTCTGTAGATGTGGTTTTAGGGTTATCCTCCGATTATTTTTTTCAACTTTTACTACTTTTCTTACTTAGTTTTTTTTCCAGGGTCGATAAGTATTAGGAAAGATACATTGTGGGTGCAACTCCTCCTGGAGTTTTCCAGGGATCATTTTGAAACTATGCATACTTGTTCTACATAGTCTGAAGATGTGCATGTGTTTTTTGGGTTATCCTCCCATTATACTTATCAACTTTTTCGACTCAGTTTTTCCAGGTTCGATTAGTATAAGAATAGGTATATTTTGGGCACAACTCCTCCTCCAACTCCTCCACTGATCATTTGGAAACTTTGCATACTTGTTCTACATTGTATGAAGATGTACGTTTTGGGGTTATCCTGCCATTACCTGCTTTCAACTTTTTAC
Organism: Anodontia alba; assembly: GCA_964016985.1. Classification (NCBI taxonomy): domain Eukaryota; kingdom Metazoa; phylum Mollusca; class Bivalvia; order Lucinida; family Lucinidae; genus Anodontia; species Anodontia alba. The sequence continues at coordinate 51,441,830 of OZ024833.1, forward strand.
ACTGTTTCAACTTATTTTGTTTTAGTTGTGACACAATGACAAGAGCTTGTGGCCGCAAGTTTCCTTACAATTTTATACCAAACTTTTTGAAACTTTGCAGGTGTTTTTTTATGGTCTGAATATGTGCATATGCTTTTGGTGTTACCCTCCCATCCTTTTTTATCAACTTTTTTCACTTTTTCGACGTTGTTTTTCAGGTCTAATTAGTATTAGAATGATACCTTGTAGGCGCAACTTATCCTACAGTTTTACACCCATCATTTTTAAACTATGCATAATTGTTCTATATGGTCTGAAGATGTGCATGTCGTTTTGGGGTTATTCTTCCAGTATTTTTATCAACTTTTTCCACCTTTTTGACTTAGTTTTTTCCAGGTCCAATTAATATTGGAAAAGATACCTTGTAGGCCCAAATCCTAGAATGTTCTACCGATCATTCTGAAACTATGCATATTTTTTCTACAAGGTCTGAAGATGTGCGTGTGGTTTTGGGATTTTCTATTATACGGATGTAAAACTCACAACCCTTTACTAACAAAGCCATACCAAAGTTTCAACTTTTTTTTACTTTTTCGACGTTGTTTTTTTCAGGTCTAATTAGTATTAGAATGATACCTTGTAGTATACCTTGTAGGCACAACTTATTCTACAGTTTTACACCCATCATTTTTAAACTATGCGTAATTGATCTATATGGTCTGAAGATATGCGTGTCGTTTTGGGGTTATTCTTTTGACGTTGGGGGCGCTTGCCCGCAGCGGGCTTTTATTTCCCTTGTTTTCCACAGATTTTTTTCATACTCGCACATGTGATGTAATAATCGACTGGCTTACATCTAGCGGAGAAGTCGTAATCACATTGCAATCGAATAATAGCGAGTCACGTTACAAACTGGTATTTATTTCTCATACTTATAAAACAAACTCCAAAAGATAAGCACCAAATGTGCAGGGAAGATTTGACAACTTGCGATGACACGTCAATCATTAGTGTGCATTTATCACCGGGAGTTATCTAAGTAAAATTGGGATGGTTGGAATTGTAGCCTATTTTATCTATTCTATAGGGGTGAGACCGAGAAATTAAAAAAAAAGGAAATGATAAAGTCTGACTTATTTTAGAGAACTATTTCACTGATTGATCTTGAATACAGATATACAAAGGTTTGTGATAAAGTGCATTACCTCCTACATCGGACAATCTAGAACAAAAGGACATGCCTTGTTTCTTTAGGTCCCGAGATGCTCTCAAATAGGCCTATACCTGCAAGTGTATATTGCCGTAATCCGAAGGGTAATTAATAGGTGCTTGTCAAATTTGATTTTTTTGGAATTAGAAATGATTTTCCTCGCTTAGATATAATTTTTATTGTAGAGTCTTTAACTGACCGAAACTATCTAGTATGGTGCAGAAAACGGTCTTTGTGTGTGTTTGTTGCTCTTAAGGGACATTCGTTTTTAGAATCTACTTACCTCAAATACAGCTGGTGTTAGTGTAGTGACATTTGTCGGTCGTAAAGCGTCCCTTATACTTCACTATAGCGTAATTTACATTTTCATAGCCTTTGAGATAGTTGAGCATATTCCGTGACTTTAGAAAATCTATGAGGGTCACTGAAGAGGCCTAATGGACCGAAACTAGCTAGTCTGGCCCAGAAAGCTTGACATTTCAGATTTTGTTTCGATATTATGCTCTCAAGTTTATTTGTTTTTAGAATCTATTAATCACAACTTACGAACTGTAGTCTCAGTGAAATGAAGGTTGTCGTCGTTCTTGTCGTTAATGTTGAAATGATACTGACAGCCTTCGCATAAAAATGTGTCGCACAAACCACAGTAATATTTGCACTTCGTTTCTGTAGATGACCTATTGCAAACCCCACATAACACAGTTTCAAATCTTTTCCCGAGTATGTCCACGTCTTTTGGCTCGGTGTCCTGTTTATCTGTAGTGAAGGGCTGGTTAAAATGAAATAATATATATAATTGTTACAAAATCAGAACATAGAAGAAATCAAATGTTTTCGATTATCAGCATTGCTTTTTCTGCCATAAAACCAAGAAATTACCAACTTAGTACATGTATTTGTACATTATCCATGAGTCTGGTGCACAGACAAATAGCTTTTAACTATAACATCACGAAAACACGCCTATATAGTTTTGACCCCCTTAAACCCCACTTTTATGTAGTAAAACTGGGGTTTACAGGGGTGTACATTATTTTTCTTATTCCTGCTCAAAAACATAGCTTGTGGGTACACGTTAGAACCGCCTCGGTGAGGCGGTTCTAACGAGTACCAACAATCTATGTCTTGAGCAGAAATATGAAAAAATATCAGAATGTTTGTCTGAAAACTTTCAGTTTTGGTGTTGCAGTTTTCAATATATTTGAATAGGCGTGTTTTCGTAATGAGTTTCAATTTAGATGCTTTACAAGGGAAACAGGTTGAAACGCTACTACTTGAATAGACGTAAAATTGGTAAACTCTTTATTCAATGACCGGCTATGTTTTCACCTGTCTATACACACGTATGTATTGATCCATCCACACATCTGAGTCCGATGGATTGAGTCCCGTATGTTTATCTTGTTTAACCCTTTAAGCGCCAATCTTAAGTGCAGCAGACGACATTTTGAAATATATTCAATGTATTTTGTTTTCCATTTTTCAGAGAACATAGGGCTTGACATTCCATGTGAATCATCTGCATGCTAGGAAGACGATTCACAAGAAATAGCAAGCCTTATTTTCTGTAAAATAAAAAAGTAGAATGTCGTCTGCTACAGGTTTTGCCTGGCGCTTTAATTGTTAACTGAACTGTGACGAGTGCCCATTGAAAACTGAGATCAGCTGGTGCATACGCACAGTTTGATCCATCTCAAAAAGAATGATGTGTGTGTACGGATGCGCAGGCTGATCGGAGACTTCGCTGAGTGAGCATGTCTGATTTCACATTTTCTCACGTTCCGCCTGCAGTGAACGAATAATATGGAATAACATTTTTATACACTACCTCTTTAAATTTTAGTCCACCCGTGGCCATAAGTACACCCGAATAAGCTCACATTTTATTCAAACTATTATATTGTTCATTCTAAATTTAGATTTGCTGAGTGTCGCTCTGATTGCGCAACATATCATATACCAGATACCACAGTATATAACTCAAGTATTTCTCACAGCTGGGTAGTTTTGATCATTATTTTGAGTCGCAGCCTGAAGGCAGCGTGAGGAAATACACCCCATGTATGTCCATAGAAGACAGTTCAGCTTGCTCGTCCGCACAGTTCGAAGTGGATGCTTCTCTGTGTGTGTGTGTGTGTGTGGGGGGGGGGGGGGGGGGGGGTGTGGCGTATGTGAGGGTGGCGTATGTGAATTTCCAAACATCCAATGCGTTTTTAAGTCGTCCATTTGTAGTGTTTCTTTTTCTAACCACTGTACAATGGCGGTGTTCTAATATTGTTCGTTCTTGGTATTTGTGATCTATGACTGATGAGTTACTGTTGTTCCGTCCTTTTGGGCCATTTGTTCATGTGTTTGTTTCTTCCGCCCCAGCGTCGTGTTAGCCTCTTTTGGGGAAGAGGGAGCCGGTCGTTAGCTGTGTAGCTGTATGTTCTGGCTATGTTCTTTCGAATCATTGGCTCTTTTTCTCGGTATCAGAGATAGCTATCAGGGATGGAAAAAAGGTAAGAGAAAAGTCCAGGGAGTGCCACAATCATAAACCGCAGCCCTTCCCAGACTGTAACAGGAATAGGAAACCGACAAAACCAAACAAGCACAAATGGAACAAAAGTACGAAAAACACTAAGATTAGCTCTCTCTTCCCCAAGCGAGGTAATTGCAATGCTTAAAAAACTGAAAAAAACAACAACACAAGAACAAAATAACACAAGGCAAAACATAAAACAAATTGTCTCGTAGAATAAACCACAAAGCAACAACGAGTAAGACTAACACCGGACCACCGCCTTAGAACGGTCAGGAGAGTAAACCACCGGGACGGGGAGGCGGGGAGGGGGTGGGAGGCGGCGGGTTTAAAGAACTTTTACGGCTAGCCAACTTCACCCTAAGTCCCGATGTCACTCTTAATCACAACTAGTAAAACAGAAAGCAAAATAGGCAGCTGTTGAAGGTGACCAAAATGCTAGCGTCACAACACAACTAGTAAAACAGAAAGCAAAGTGGGCAGCTATTGAAAACGGTGACCACAATGCTAGCATCACAACACATATAGAAAAAACAGAAAGCAATGCGGGAACCAGAAAGCTACAAAGAGTAAGAACAACACCAGAACAACTTTAGAACGGTCATTAGAATAAACTACCGGGGAGGGGTGTGGGTGCGGCGGGGCAGGGGTAGTCAATTTCTGACTGTGGCACTTCCTGAGCTCTAACTATTTTCTTCAAGTGGAAAACTGAGCATATTCAGACTGTTCTGTGACCTCGCTGGATGAAGATGTCATAAGTCGCATTTTCTCACGTTGTTACTCATATGAACCGCAACATCAGGAAACGTACTTCTGGACATGTGCGCCAAGCGAAGATTCAGATCGTCCTGCGCATTCGCACAGTCTACTCAGAATCTTCACTGTGTGCATTTTGGAAAGCCAAGGATGCAAAGTTTCTTCATGCGGACAACGAAGACTCAGATCAGACTGCGCGTATGTGCAGGCTGATCCGAGTCTTCGTTTCCGCACTTTCAGCAGGTACGTTTTCTCATGCTGTGGCTCAAATGGTCTATTTATAGTTTTATTGAGACAAACAAGGCATTCCTATATATTTTGATTATTAAAGGACATGTACATAAAGTCAAAGGATAAAAAAATGTTGAAAGACAATAATTTTGTATAGTCTATGTGAAGTTTCATTATAATATTAGACGGGGAAAGGGACTGTAACTTTTCAGTAGGAAAAACCATTAATTTACAAACGTAGTAAACCATGATTGATTTTCTTTGAAACAGTACTTATTTCCATTACTCATCAGGAGAGATTATTTACTTGGAACAGGTTGCGTGTATTTATTTCCTTATTTTTCATCATTCCTTATAAATAATGGTCTTCCACTAATCAATATATATACATATATCTTCACAATAAACAAAAATGTCACAGCGCTAGATAAAACGAGTGTTCAGAGAATTATTTTATTATGTTTACACTCAAACACATCTTGTGATTTCTCATTATAACTGACTTGTCGAGGCAACTCTAGTGACTGCGCATAACGTCTCATAACGTTTTCCCGTACTTAACCGTAGTCCACCATGCGGGTGATATTTTCTGGTCCTTTATGATCATTGAGCGCATTCAGGGAGATTTGAAAATTTATTTGAGGGTCACCGATGAGGCCTATTATCTGACAAAATCTAACTGGTCTGACCCAGAAGACTTTAATAGTTCGCCTGTATTTGTTTTCGTTATTGTGCTCTCAAAGATCACTCCTTTTAGAGTATTTCTTGTCTTCAATACAACTGGTGTAAGTGCCGTATGACGGCCGTAAAACGTCTCCCCGTACTTCACTTTTGTTTAAGTGTATGGTCTGGTCCTTTTTGATCACTGAGCCCATTCCAAGATGTTTGAACATTTATTAGAGGGTCACAGAACTGAGGTCTAACCGACCGAAACTAGCCAGTCTGGCATAGCCTGGTCCAGAAAACTTTGACAGTTCAGTTAAATTTATTTTCATGGGTGTAAAATTATTGCTCTCAAGGTTCATTCATTTGCGCTACAGCTAGTGTAAGTGCCGTTTGGCGGTTGTTAAACCTCTCCCCACAGAGTAATTTTCGGGTCCTTTATGATCACTTAAGCCATTTCAGAATCTTTAAAAATAAATGTTTGACGGCCTACTAATAGATACTAATAAGACCGAAACTAGGTAGTCTGGTCCGGTAAACTTGGACAGTTCAGCAATTATCTTTTCTTTATGTGTGTTCTTTGCTTTTAATGGCCATTTGTTTTAGAATCTAATCAAAACAATGTTGAGAAGTTAACTGCGCATAATATATATTTTTGATGCAAAATAACAACAACAACAACAAAAAAAAAAAAAAAAAAAAAAAAAGAAACAATAATATTTCAAGCATAATTAAGGTTTGTCTTTTACCTTGACCACCCTCTGGGAATATTCAACAGCCAACGATCATAATTTCCTTATTTTTTTCTGGAAAAAAACATTGTCAAAGCTCATGATAAAGGAAAGAAAACAAATTAATATTGCCGTCTGATGAAATTTTTAACCCGAGTGCCAGGCGTTATTTAATAATATGTTGTTGGATGCTTGGGCTATAATTGCCTGTCATCTCAACAGATGAGTATTTCAAACCATAGATAAGAAATTAACTTTGGTGATATCTTTGTTATAAGGCATAACTAACTATTGCTGCTGGGATACAGCAAGGAGAACCGTTCTCTTTTCTGTCATGAGGAAAAAGCATGACTGCCAGAGATAACCAATCAGAATTGTACATGTTTCAAATAATGCATGATAGATAAGAGTCCGGGTTGTTTACTCCAATCGAATCTCTCCCTCTGTATGAACTGTGCATGATTTTTATCAATAACCAATCACACTCCTGCGGGGATTCTTCAGTCCAATCAATAGCTGGCATTGATTCTACCCCTTGACGGTTTCAGCTTCATTCCTTTTTTCGGCAGGCAGCAAGCAGCATCGCGCATCTGCCAGTTTGAAAACAAAAACAACCAAAAAAAAAAAAAACAACAACAACAACAAAACAACAACAATATCAATATAACTACGTATTAAATAGGCTCACCATATCTCTAGATAAGAGGGTGTGTGTGTGTTGGGGGGGGGGGGGGGGGGGAGTGCGGGGAAGCGGGGCGTGGAGCATCGTGGTATCAGATAAATACTTTTCTTATTCCTTCATGAAAACATATATTGGGGGTGCTCATCAGAAATGCCTTGCCGAAGCGCTTCTAATGAGTACCATAGTATATATTTTCATGGAGAAATGAGAAAAATATCCATACTTTTGATTGGAAAGGTATCTTATCTAGCGCTATGGTAATAATAACTAACTGAAAGTTTTGAATGCATGCTTATGAAAACCTGTTAACAATAGAAGACGATTCTGATGCCCAGGCCTCTAGCGCCTGTAGCGCTTTGATTAACAAGGGAAGCATCATTTGTGACATCCTGTTTGCTTTCATGCCTGAAAACTAAATCCCTACAAAAAAGAGCCTATTCAAAACGGAAAGGAATTGCACCCATGGGGAGCAAATTATTTCCCCTTAGAGTAGACCCCTTTTCAGAAGGGAGTCAAAACAATTCTAACAGAGTTTCTCTACTGATATCTAAAAAAAGTCTGTTTTCGTATGTTTTATTCTAATAACTACTGAACTTTACAACTCGCCACATACATTGGAGATACATGTATTTGAAACGTGTACGCCAAACACAGATTTCAACGTATGCCAATCAAAACACTCCTGTGCATGATCTATTTGCCATTTATCTCTTTTTGACATGTTCGCTTTGTCCGGTAGGATAAACTAAATAAAAGAACAGCGAAGGTAGTGAATCTTATCAGAAAACAAATATGGGCCGCGCCAAGCAAAATAGTGCCTTTGAGCATGCGTAAAATGCGCTGATTCAGATCATTCTGCGCATGCGCAAAGTATCATCTGGTCATTTGCCTTCCATTTATACATTCTGTAGTATCTAATGATTCTGTTAGCGGACAGCAAAGGCCCTGATCAGAGTGCGCGGATGCGCAGGCTGATCTGGGCCTTCACTGTCCGCATATGCCCGAAGACACATTTTCGCTTGGCGCGGCTCATATAGATTTTACGTCGGTGAACTGAACGACATTTGCTGTCCTTACTGAAAGTTGGATATATAATGGGGATACAAAATTATCCATTTATGCCTACCGTCCCTTAAAAAACAAGTTTGTTTCGGCAAATTCGGCCTCATCAGTATCCTCACATGAATTTTCACAACTCTCGGAATAGCTTCATTGATCCCAATTGACAAGAAATTATAAACCACACTATAGTGTAGTTTATTTTAATATTCAACATGTTAAACATTAAGCTTTCAACTTAGAACTCACGGGGCCCCCGTAGCCTAGTGGATAAGAGAGTTGACTCTTAATCCATTAGGTTTCTCACCGCTGTGGTTCGAGCCTCGCTCGGGTCATATGTGGGAAAGCCAAGTTCTGCTTACGGATGGTCAGGTGGTTTTTCTCCGGGTTCTCCGGTTTTCGCCCACCTTCGATGAACGATCGGCTCGATATAAGTGAAATATTCTTGAAAGGGCCGTAAAACCCAAATCAAAAAAAAAAAAAAAAAAAAAAAAAAAAATCAACTTAGAACTCTCTCGCAAAGTCAGGCTCCGTCGCTTACCAATGGGCGGTTTAACCATGTACAACCTGTACACCAAGAGAGATACTTCTTCAAACAGTGTAGATCCAGATGGACGGCTCAAATGAGCCGTCTCATTAGGATTTACACTGTTTGCCATTATGTTCTTGATTTTCGAATCTCACCCTTTTGTTGACAACGGATGTGTCCAAATTAAAGATATAAGAGTCTGTTTCAGCGTTAAAGGGTTTATGAAAAAAATATTTAATGTGATCAAAATTCATGTTAATGCCCGCAGTACACCACATTATATAGTTAAAAAACGGAAATCGCGTGTTTAAAGGGAATGCTATGGTAAATTTTCGGTCATTTTGTGTTACAAAGGAGACAGCTTTTGTGATAACCTATTAGCTTTCCTGTACACCAACCACTTCCTGAAATGGAATCTACTCTAAAAGTAAAGAATTGCCCTTGAAAGAAAAGTCTTTCCTTTAGAGTAGACCCCTTTTTACTGTCAAAATTATTTTGACAGAGTTGTCACCCTTGAAAGTGTATCAATTCCTCTTAATAAATTAAAAGGAAGTGATGACGGTAAGAAAAAAAATAAAAAAATAAAGTAGGAAAGTTGGTTATTCATTGTACATTTGTACAATTTGCTGTGACTGATTTTACTGACGGGCCGGTGAATGAATTTCTTTAACTCTTAAATCGGCTTGAATACGAATATGTATAGAACTGATAAGGTTCACGCTTAGACATGAAAAATCTATCGAAGCAGCTTGCGACAGCTGTTTGTACATGTACATGTATATCACCCAAACAAACCAAAATTCAATAAAATGCATTAAATTTATTACATCCTATACAATGGGAGTATAGATAAGATCAATCTGTGTGGTCGGAAAAGGTCGGTGATTTAAAGCGGCATTACCTGAGGAATGCAGGAAAATATGTCTATTCAATTATACTGAAAATTTTACCACCAAAAACTGAAAAATTTCAGATAAAAAAAATCTGATATGTTTCATATTTCTGCGCAAAACATAAATTGTGGGTACTCTTTAGAACCGTCAGTCTAGCCGAGGCGATTTTAACGAGCACACAGTCTATGTTTTTTAAGCAGAAATAAGAAAAAAATAATGTACACCCCTGTAAACTCCAGTTTTGCAATATAAAAGTGGGGTTTAAGGGGGTCAAAATTAAATAGGCATATTTTCGTGATGTAATTTAAGGAAACAACCTTGGTAGCTCTAAAGCAAATCGTATTTTACGGTTAATTCTGTTTCTCCGTAAATATTACATTTATAGGGAATGGATGCACTTTCTAGGATGGCAAATTTGTCAAAATTATTTGCCTCCCCTCTGAGAAGGGGTATACTGTAAAAGGAACGAATTTTCTTCCCTTGGCTGTTTGTGATTATGTATATATCACTGTGATGTTTCACTGATGCGATATAGAGGACCCCTACGCGGATCAAGTATATATCTATAATTTGGAGCAATGTCAGAATTACGGGTAAAACTGCTTTGAGTAAAACTGGTTTGAGTAACCATTACGAAAACACGCCTATTCAAATATATAGAAAATTTCACCTCCAAAAAACTGAAAATTTTCAGATAAAAAAACTCTGATATTTTTCATATTTCTGCTGGAAACATAGATTGTGGGTACATGTACTCGTTCGAACCGCCTCGGCGAGGCGGTTCTAACGAGTACCCACAATCTATATTTTTAGCAGAAATATGAAAAATAATGTATACCCCTGTAAATTCCAGTTTTTATATATAAAAGTGGGGGTTAAGGAGTTCAAAATATTATAGGTATGTTTTCGTGATGCCAGTAGTATTTCTGCTGACCATTTCAAGGTGCTTTCTCTGTTGCAGTTCTGCTTTTTTTTCCGTGCATCGGTGGTTTCATATATGGCGTTTGTTTTGTCATTATGTGTTCCTCATCTCTCCCTCTTTTGGTGCCTCGGTAATGTTGTGCATTGCCTGAGTAGCTTATATTTTTGATATTGCATTATAATTGTCCAAAAGTGTGGATTACATAATTGGACAGAAATAAGACGTCATTTCATTAAAATTATCTACAAGGAATGAAATGTCCTATTGTATGTGAAGTACTAACTTTGCAGTGTGTGTGTGTGTGTGTGTGTGTGTGTGTGCGTGCGTGCGTATGTGTGTGTGTGCACTAGATTCATACGTCGTATTTGGCTCGCGTACTTTTTGTGCCTTTCTTAATTTTACCAAACAATATGATTAAACTGTAGAATATTTTCGATTCTGAACCAATGCATCAATTTTATAGTTGCGTTTAATCCCACCATTTTATTAGACCGGCCACCGAAAATGGGTAGAGCCTAATTTAGTGTTACATGTAGTGACTAACAGAATATCCTATTTGTTTTTATATTTTATCTACTGCTATAAAATACATCAGACGGTAATGTTAGTACTTTTTATTTCTTCTTCTTTCGAAGACAATAAGCGTTGACATTTCATTGAAATTGTCTCCTGTCTCTTAGAGACAATTTAAATGAAATACATAGCCTTATTTTCTTTATATGAACAGAATATCAAGCCTTAATGTCATTATTTTATATAGGCTATGGAACGCTAAAGATTAATAGAGGATCTAAATGAGTGGTTATTTCATACGAAATTTATGAAACAAGCCTTCGGCCTTTAAACTATATTTTATGGCCACAGAAGTTGAACCGTTTTCAAACAAAAACATAATGTTGTCACGGACGGCATGATGAAATTACGCGCGAGTAAACTAGTGTTATATAACGTGTGGTCATATCATTCCATATAATTAATACGACTGACCTAATATTCAAGACAAAAAATGAGCAAGCGCTCGACAATAAGACTTGTGCGACCAGCGAAGACTTAGATAAGCCTGCGCTTACGTTACTGATCGCATGTGCCTTCTACAGCTTCCAAAAAAACCAAAGAGGGATAAACGAGAAACCTTGGCATATTTGATGGCTGTACAGGCTGTCTTTGCTGGTCACACAGGTCGTATTGTACAATGTAGGTTTGTCTTGCGTGGTTCAAATGTATTAGACGTGTCTGCCACTTTTCAAAATTTTCTGCCACAGTCCGCTGGTCTTGGCGTAACTGTCAGAATATTTGGATAAACTCGATCAATAGCTTGCAGATAACGTCTCTTTAAAATGAAACTCCATACTTCTTTCACAAAACGTGGCGTTATCAATATCAAGCCGTTATATGGATTTCATTAAATGTTGCACTATAAAATATTTGATTACACGGTCAACATGTGTGACATTTAACACTTGGCTCATTCCAGAGGAACATGCAGTCAGCTGAAACAGTCTGCTTTTAATTTGCTTTAGAAAATAACATACTGCAACTGTATAATTACACAATATTTTCTCTAACTCGTGTAATAAAGAGTTTCTTTTCAGGAAAAACATGATTCCAACTAGATTGATTCGACGGAACATAACAAGACTCGCGTTTATTATACCAGTGTTTTGGTTTACATATTTTATTTTAAGTTTGTATATTAATGATTTATCTGACTCAGGTAATGATGTTCTCTTTTATAATAAGGAGAATGTTGTAGAATCAAAACTTGTTGTAAAAGATTTAATTCATTCAAACAATTTGCTTGACAAATCGATAAATAAAAATACGATTTTTGATGAAAGTAAATTGGTTAGGCAGATTCATATAGGAGTAAATAAAAGTGATGTTGTAGAGAATAGAGTAAACGCAAAACCCATCGAGCATTCGGAGGCAGAGGAAGTCAGAGAAACTCTTGAGCATGATGATGAAATTTCCAACGATGACGAACATGGCGAGAAAGATGTGTCAGAAAAGGAAGAAGAAAAAGCAGTTTTGCTTGCCCCAAATCACCCTGAGAAGCAACTAATAGATCCAAATGCTCCAGGTAAGAAGATTGTAAAATCTTTTATTTGAAAAAAAAAAAAAAAAAAAAAAGCTTGGCGCTGCTAGTAGGCAAGAAGTAGCCTGCGCCCCATGCGTCAATATATGTTCTGAGTCAATAAAGTCGTCTTAAATTCCTCTAATGTTTATCTGTTATTGAGTACCGTTAATCACTTCCATTTTGAATTGTTATGGAAAATCAGTTTTGTCAAAAATCGGTCTGAATTTATAGACTTAGTTACTATAAAATTCAGGTTCAGATAGACCTTTTGCAGAAATGTTTTCAAGCCAACGTTATATGCGAACTCTAAAATAAGCCTATATACGCAAGAAGTCCTTTAAGTTAGGTAGCCAGTTATGAAAATATCGCCGTAACACATCCAATGCTGACGTCATCATTATGCCAAGGTATGGAAACGGTGGTTTTAGGTTATGTAAGGATAACAAGAACCTAACTGAGCTTCCTCGCAGTCTGATCAGAGCTTGCCTTCGCTCATGTCCTCCTTAGTTCAACTAGTGATTTGTTTTTGCTCTGGCTGTTACAAATCCTCATCCTTGTTATACCAAGATGATTTAATTTAATTTAATCAACATGTTTTCTATGATGTTTCATTGATTAAGCTAAGGAGCCTTTATACGAACCGATCATTTGTTTTTGTACTTTAACAACATTAATACATACGGTGAAGTTTTGGCGCCAGTAAAATCAATTTAAAGCCCCGAATGTCTTTATTGCTGACCTACAACGGTCAGCAGTAAATACAACCGGGCCTTTAAATCGATTTTACTGATTTTATTGCTTTTAGCAATGGTTCTAGTGTCGTTCGTATTTTTGTGGGGCCTTGTGGCTGCTCGGTGCAGGGGTGTTTTGTATTGCCCTGTTTAATGCCTCATTGTTGCGTTTATTGCTTCCTGTATGGCACTGTGATCACTCCGTTGTGGATGATGGATCATGTTGCTTTGCTTTCGTTGATTTGTTACATGTGTGCTGCCTGTCGTAGTTTGTTTACTTTTCTTCTTTGAGTCATTGGGCAATCTTTTTTTCACGTTTATTTTACTACACTGCAACTGATGTTAGTGCCGTGTGGCGGCTATAAAACGTCTCCCCTTACTTCACCATAGTGCAGATTATATTTCGTTTCCTTTGGTATCACTGAGCCTATTGTGGTATCTTTGAAAATGGAGATCTGCTCGTCTATACGCTTACCTTCATTACTGCTCATGAAGAGTCTTGTAAAACCGAATCTTTTTGACGTTGATTTGACCCGTGACTGTGGCTCTCCCTGGACACCTTCTTTACTACGTTTCATTACTATCCACTTATACAATTTGCAACAAGCAGCGAATCTGTAAGCGGACAATACCGTATTTACCCTAAGTATTTGGACACCTTCTTACCAAACTGGTTCTAAACTTTGAACAAGTACAACTTATTACCCGATGTTGTGTTTAAAAAGTGCTGGTTGAGTGGCAAACAGTGTAGACTCTGATGAGACGCCGCGTTCTGTGGCGTCTCATCTGGGTCTACACTGTTTGCTCAGGTCTGTCTGTCCGAATACATACGGTAAATACGATAAAAGCTCTGATCTAAGGGCCTTCGCTTTTCGAATATGTTCAGTTACCTAAACACATATGATGTTTGATCTTTTGTTATTTATATACAGTATACATTATAAGTTAAGGGTAAGTGTTACACTTAAAAGGAGACAATGCTGTTCAACCTGTTCACTCCCTTCTAAAAAGGGGTCTACTCTTAAAGAAAAGAATGTGCTCAACTTGGGAGCACATTCTTTCCTTTTAGAGTAAACCCCTCTTCATAATGATATTTGAGTGCAGGAAAGCAAGCATGCAGTTACAAAAGTTGTCCCCTCCACCTCACCTTGTAAAAATGGCATTATATCTATCAAGCTATCCATTCATCTTAACGTATTGATTTATTACTCGAGCGACAATGGTATAGTGTTTTTTTTTTTTTTTTTTTTTTTTTTTTTGTTTTGTTTTTTGTTTTACCCTATCCGACATAATGTGACAGATGTGACGCCTGTATTGTAAAAATGCATGTATCTTTTCTGGCATTTAAATGTGATCTAAAAGTTGGGTTTTTCAGTTCCTGTATCTTGCAAATTAAAAGTAGTCCTACAATCAGAAAGATATACGGCTGAGTTTTTGTATATATAAAGCTTGGATACTGGTTCATACAAAAACCGCTGTATAGCAATGTGAAACTAATTGCAATTTGGAGAAACTTATGCCGCTCCAAATGGGAAACGTTCGACAATCAAGTATGTGTAATGTTTATCACCTGTGAAGCGCCATTTTAAGCCAGTTGCTTTGAAATTTGATGGGTGAACTTTAACACAGCGATACGCATTAGCTAAGTCCAATTTGGCGAAATAACATCCAGGGGTCACTAGGTCCACTGCGTCCTGGATCGATTGATACTTAAAATGATTGGTTGTAGCATAGTCATTAAGAGCGTTACCTGCAGGTCTGGAAGCATCGTGAATCAATCTGACATCTGAAGAATTTTTCTTGGGAATCGCGCCTATGGCTGACACAATATTTGACCTTTCACTGGAAATTCTATAACGTCCATTTTCAAGTTCGGTAAAGATTTGCTTCTCTACCTGCGCGCGCGAATGTTCGGCAGTTGCGGAACGATAATTGTCCACTTCCACATATTTTGTTATGTTTTCCGGGTAAACAATGTGAAAACCGTTTTTGATTCCAGTTAATAAAAAATTGCGATGCTCATAGTCCTGGGGAAGCTCATTTTCCCATGCTGTATAGTTAAGGGCTGTAGACCGGGTGTTTACATGTTTTTTGGCCCCGCGGGATCCGAGCTGTTGTCAGTTGATGGTTTAGCTTTGGGGTGGCGGTACCTGCATGAGGTACCGAAAGGGCATGTTCCTTTGGCTTTGAAGATTCTGCAATCTTCCACGTTAACTGCAGTTTGCTGTGGGGTTTTCTGTGTTTGCTGGCTACGTTTGGGAACCAGCAGCTGAATCTCCATGCTAGGGGAAAAGGTGCCCCACTGGAACTGATGTTCCGCCTGTAGCTCTCTATACGCGTGGTCGTAATTTAAGACGGAATTCCATTCATATTTCTCAGCAAATTGGAAAATTTTAGTTGTGTATGCCAGATAGAACTCAATGTCTTCCCTTCGAAGCTTTTTTTGAAGCGAGCAGGTGGTTTAAAAGGCGCATATTAGCAGCGCCCCATTCTTCCATGTAAATTCCCAGGTAAGGGTGTTCGTCGTCGGTCTTCAGCACAAGTGTTTCAGAGTTTACAGTGCCAGCTTTTAGAACAAATTCCTTACGTTTGTTTTGGCGTCGGCGCTAACATTTCTCTGTGAGAAACTGTGTTATGTGGACAGCCTTATTTGTTTGGGACTTAAGTGTCAGAATAGCACGGGGGTCCATTTGGCCAAACAGTTCAGATTTCTCTTTCCCAGAAGGGGGCGGCGAATCGCTGAATAAAACGTCAAACGTCTTACCTGCCCCATCAAGCATGTCTGTGTTGTCTTCAACAACAGGGTCAACACTTTCAGTTGAAACGGGTTCAGTGTCCTTCACATTCTTCCATTGATCAATCTGTTTCTGAATAAGTTTGATTGTTCCCATTGATAATCCTAATTCCTTCATGTCTTTTTGCTCCAAAAGAATGAGCGTTTCTTTAGATGTTAAATCCTCATTTCTTAGTGTTTGTGTTGCTGGGCGTTTAAGGCCAATGTTATTTGCCCATTCATCGAAATTAAATGTGTCCTCCGTCCCTTCCGCACCGCCAGCCATGTCTGCAGAATTATATATCCACAATCGTGTTTGCTTATTTCACATTTTTTTTGAACGAAACAAAATACAAAGAAAATTCACTAATCAGAACGTCATGATCGCACGCGCGCGTGCACCAGACAGAGGGGCGCAGAAGAGCCGCCAATTTCCCCGAAGGCTCAATATAACCGCTTGAGCGCCGCATGGTGGTTCGTTTAAATAAAATTAAGAAGCTTAATTCCACATTACCCCAAATTATGGAAGCGTCCTAGTGCCAGGTGAAAAAAAATATTTAAGTTTTACGTAGGAGATAGTAACTCCTACGTAGGAGATATTAACTTCTACGTAGGAGTTGATAACTCCTACGTAGGAGATAGTAACTCCTACGTAGATGATAATAAGTTCTACGTAGGAGAGAGTCACTCCTACTTAGGAGATAATAAGTCCTACGTAGGTGATAATAAGTCCTACGTAGGAATTAGTAACTCCTACGTAGGAGGTAATAAGTCCTACGTAGGAGTTACTAACATCTACGTAGGAGATAATAAGTCCTACGAAGCAGTTAGTAAGTCCTACGTAGGAGTTAGTATGTCCTTCATAGAAGTTAGTAACTCCTACGTACGAGATAATAAGTCCTACGTAGGAGATAGTAACTCCTACGCAGGAGATAATAAGTCCTACGTAGGAGATAATAAGTCCTACGTAGGAGTAAGTAACTCCTACGTAGGAGATTATAACTCCTACGTAGAGTTACTAACACCTGCGCAGGAGTTAGTAACCTATGTAGGCGATAATAAGTCCTACGTAGGAGATAGTTACTCCTACGTAGGAGATAATAAGTCCTACGTAGGAGATAATAAGTCCTACGTAGGAGTTACTAACACCTGCGTAGAAGATAATAAGTCCTACGTAGGACTTACTTTCTCCTACAAAGGTGTTAGTAACCGCATTACAATTCGGAGAAAAACAATCTTATGTTGGTCATATTTCATTCCATAAAATATATCTATTCAATTGATTATTATTTATTTATTTATTTATTTATTTATTTATTTATTTATTTTTTATTATTTAAATGATAAGTAATAGCAACAGTGATTTAACTGTACATTTGAATTCCGAAGAATAAATATTATGTTGGTCATGTTCAAAACGTTTTGTTTTTAAAAGAGTTAGGTAGGGCTTTAACAGTTTTTGCTGCATTTGTACGTAGGGGTATAATATTGCTAACTAGTAAACACCTTAAATCTCTATCATACTGAAATTTGATTAAATCCGTGTTACTACCTGTTGACATGGCTTATACGTGCTGTTTTCTTTTCTTTTTTTCTTCTTTTTTCTTTGTTTGAGTGGCAAACAGTGTGCAGACCTTAATGCTCTAATGCTCTGTAATGTAATGTCTGATCAGGGGCCGCGACTGCTGTTTGTTAAGGCGTGTCTGTCAGAATACTTAGGTTAAATATTGTAAACCACTTTCTTCTCTCACCATCTGTCAGATTAAATAAATTGTTCACACCTTTTCAAACTTTGGCCTAAAGCAAAGGTACTTGTTTCAAAAACAAACCTGGGATATCACATGATCCTTTACTACACTTGCCCTATATTTTTTTTCAAGGCTATTATAGTACCCACTGACTTGTCTAAACATTGCTGGCTAAGTGTAGAACCATGTAGACCCTGCTTACATAATGTTTTATGTGACACCTGATCTGGGTGTACACTGTAAGCACAGGCCTCTCTGTCTATAGAAACAAAGGGTAGTAACAGTAATAATCAATGGAAACGACGTTTTATCCATATTTACTAACTACCCAACACAGAAATAACAAGAGTCTTTCCAAATAATAAAAACAGGATTTAAATATATGCAACATTTGTAGTTCCAGATCAGCATGTGCATACATGTTTTCGCTGATAGAATGTGCAAGCTCTATTCGCGTGCAGTGTAGACTCTGATCATAAAGCGGACGCACAGACTAATCTGGATCTACAGTGGTCGCATAATTCATAAAGTCCATTCTTATTTGAAAAGACTCAACCATCATTGTTTCTTATTTTACTTGTAGACACCTCAAAGTTCTACAAAATATCAACAAGACATTCTATTTTTTATTTTTATTAGTACATTGTTTATATCAAAATGATTGAACAAACATGTGTACCTCCTGATTTCATTTATCTATTTGACATCATACAGCCTCAGGCCACTGGGCAAGGTTATAGTTTGATCTATAACCCATGCAATAAAAACAAAGTGGTCAAAACATCAAATGAACATCAACATTTGTAAAGGACCATTACGACCATTAGATAGCATCTCCTACGTAGGACTTATTATCTTCTACGTAGGGCTTATTATCTCCTACGTAGGACTTAAATATTTTTTTTCACCTGGCACTAGGACACTTCCATACAAAATACACCCAACTTGCGATAATATCTGTACAGATGATGTCTGAATATAAGTTAGTATTGATGGTTTAAAATTCTTGTCGCGTTTTGTAAAATGGCGTGTATTTTATGGATTTGTGATGAACATTTTAGTTTGCGGAAATTACGTCAATTATTACCTTTGGTCTTCATACACTCTTACACAGTATAGTTCGTCAACAAAGGTTTTGAAATTATGGACATGAAGAAATGCGTGGCGATGTCCCTCAACACGTATGTTTCAGACTTACGCAAGTAAGTACAGTGTTCCACACGAATGTTGTTTTATTGAAAAACCTTAAGCTCGAACGCTCAAAAGATGTCTGGTAAAACATAAAAAAAATGTGTCATTAAAACTGGTGTCATAAAATTTGCAATTAAACGTTTTCTCGCACGTTTATTGTAGCGGCCATATTGTATGAAAACTCGAACATTTTTTGATGTTAATACATTTCTGTATACTTTCTAATAAAGGCAATAGAAAACGGTAGAAGTTTGCATGCGATATTCTAAAATTGATGTCAGACAGGAAAATGGTATTATCTCCCTTCGAAACAACCTGGGTGTCACTAATGACGTCATGTTTGCATATGTGCATGAGAAAATAAACATTCTGCTTTCTGTTTTGAGTACTTTGTCTTCCTTTTTTATGACTTTAACCTGAATACACAGGTTTTGTCTTCTTAGAATTTTGTTAAGTATCAAGTGGTCCTCCAAAGAAACGTGCTAGTTTTCGCGAAATGCAATGTATGCATATCTATTATACAGTACACAGACATGTCCAGGCCTTATTCCTATGTTGAAATAAATCGTATGTCTTTCCGACGCTAGGGTTCGCAAAAATTAAGTACTGGAGTCCGCACTATAAACCCTTCAGCCCTGTAGACCAAACAGATACTTGTGCAAATAGTGTAGATCCTGATGAGACTATTCACTTCTGAAAAGGATCTACACCGTTTACCATTCTTGTTCTAGACAATACGCCCAAAGGGATTTATAATAATTGTGCGTGTGATTCGCTAGTGTTTGCACATCGATAAAATTCACAAAAATACAATTCATTTCTTATAATTTCGACTTGGTCATGTTTAAGTTGCAAACTTAAGCGTATACTTGGCTTATTTTAGAAAAGTACGCAGGGAAAACATTTCGAAAATTAATCTCAAGGGATTTATCGAAGTGTAAATGACATTTGAAATTTACTCTCGACCAATGAAATTGCGCTGAATTAGTGTAAGACTGTTACATCACGTAAACATGCCTATATAATTTTGACCCCCTTAAACCCCATTTTTATACAGTAAAACTGAGGTTTACAGGAGTATACATTATTTTTCTTATTTTGCTAAAAACATAGATTGTGGGTACTCGTTAGAGCCGCCTTGCCGAGGCGGTTCTAACGGGTACCCACAATCTATGTTTTGAACATAAATATGAAAAATATCAGATTTTTTTTATCTGAAAATTTTCCCTTTTTGGTTGTAAAATTTTCAATATATTTGAATAGGCGTGTTTTCGTTATGAGTTGACATGTTCATTGTATAGATAGAGCATAGAGCATTCAAAGCACACCAAACACAATATATTGGGACACGTTCACTCCTTACCATTCTTGCCCTAATATTAGAACATTTCCAGTTTACTACCTGCTATAATGTCTAAACCCTGCTGGGTGAGAGCAAACCGGGCAGGCCCTGATCAGACACCGCGTTTTGCGGCGACTGATCTAGGTCTACACTGTTTTCACAGGCCTGTCTGTCACAATACTTAGCAAATGTTCTTAGCCCAGATAAGCCGGCCTCGGTGGCTCATTGGGATGCGTGTCCGGCTTATGATCAGGTGATTGCGGGTTCGAACTCCGCCGGATCGGCAACATTCTTTCGCAGAGATTGATAATGAAATATTTTCTGCCGTCATTCTCTCCCTTCCGCTGATTGAAGAAGGACAGTTTCCGGCGAAAGAATGTGCACAATACTGGTTAACCGCTTAGAGGACTAAGCCTGCTCGGTAAAAGTGTGGCTAAGTAAACTGACCGCGCTCGACATGACCCTAATGGGTTGACTTGGTCGTAAAACCTCAATAAAAAAACTTAGCCCATACAAACATTCAATACATTATAAAAAAAGACACTTTTTCGATAATCGCCTTCCTTTATAACGTTTGGCTGTTTCACTGTATCGGCATTTGATACGTCAAACCATTATTCTTCGGATGTTATTATTCTTCATCAAACCAAGCCTTTGTAACAGCTGGGATCTATACGCATGTGAATGAAGAATAATGTGTATGTCACTGTAATGTCCACGCTGCAAAAGAAAAAAAAAATCCATGATGATTCATAATCTAAAATAGAAGTGAAGTTAGACAGGAATGCAACATTCACGACACAGCCTTCCCGAGACCCCAGAAGAAGAAATCACGAAAACATGCCTAAATAATTTTACCCCCTTAAACCCCACTATTATATAGTAAAACTGGATGTTACATTTTTCTTATTTCTGATAAAACATAGATTGTGGGTACATGTTAGAACCGCTTTGCTGAGGCGGTTGTAATAAGTACCAACAATCTATGTTTGAGCAGAAATATGAAAAACATCAGCGTTTTTTATCTGAAAAGTTTCAGTTTTGGGGGGTAATATTTTCTATATATCTAAATAGGTGGCGTGTTTTCGTAATGAGATGAAGTAAACAATGACAAAACAAACGCCACATAAGAAACCACCAATGCTTGCACGAAATCAGACAAAAATATTCCGCAACATAGGAGCCGCCTTGGAACGGTGAGTACTAATTGGGGTGGGTGGGTGGAGGCTTAAACTGGTTTTACTGGCGCGGAAACTTGACCTTAATTCTGATGCTGCTCCAAATGTTTACTAAGTCTTAGAAACATCAACCCAGTAAGCATTGTACATAAATCTATAGCGGGCCGTTATCGGCCCGTCAGGGTAGCTGATGGGCCGATAACAGCCCGCTGTAGAGTTATAAAGAATGCTAGCTGGGAAGTGTACACACTGTGATGAAACAAAGCAAAGGTTTCAGTGGTGACCTGAAGCCAGAACATACGAAAACCACAAACAGGATCACATCACGAAAACATACCTATATAATTTTGACCCCCTTAAACCCCACTTTTATATAGTAAAACTGGGGTTAACAGGGGTATACATTATTTTTGTTATTTCTGCTCAAAAACACAGATTGTGGGTACTCGTTAGAACCGCCTCGTCGTAAAACATAGATTGTGGATACTCGTTAGAACCGCCTCGTCGAGGCGGTTCTAACGAGTACCCACAATCTATGTTTTGAGCAGAAATGTGAAAAATATCAGATTTTTATCTGAAAAATTGCCATTTTTTGGTGGTAAAATTTTCAATATATTTGAATAGGCGTGTTTTCGTAATGATGATGTGCACGAGCACAGACATCAATAGTCAGACGCCAACTTTCTAAAACATATTGATGAGGTAGCTATCTTTTAGTCTGAGGGCCGACTCACCGGTGTACAGCTTCGCAGGGAAGCAGAGTTTTCAACTACAATTGAATTGACAAACGTGTATGCAGTTTTCCGCAGAATATCCACGTTGTAACCTATCTTTATGCAGGCATCACCACGTAATACATGCATACACCATACTGATTAGGATAGCCTAAGTTTAATTCTTTGAAGGGATAGACACCTTTTACACTAGAATATGTTTCGGAAGAGGCTCAGTATAGTGGAAAACAAACAGGACGTCTCAAAATTTTCTCGTTTGTAAAACAAATACTTGTGTATTGAGTCACCGTAAATCGACAATGGTCTGATGATTGTTTGATCAGACGGCGCATGCAGAAAGCAATATTTTCCTGGACAGGCGCTGTTTAGATGGCGAGATTTCAAAGGCTGTAGCTCAAATAATGAATCAGAAATGAAATCCTTAACAGATGCATGTATAGAACAAAATAAACGTAAGGAAACTGCAGGCAGGCTCAGTTTGACTGGGTCTGTTCATGGGCGACACTGAAACAGAGAAGTATTCCCCACTCTCTACCGCACTATCAACGCATTAAACGCAATCTGTTTTCATAAGCAATATTTGAATTCAGTAGTCCGAAAAATCAAAGATATCAGCTCTATATTGAAGTACTGTGTGACATTTCACGGCCTCCATATAAATGCCAAATTTAGTTTGTTAAACGTATGCATGTTTCTGTATTTGAAGTATTGTGTGTGAAAAAGCGTACGATCTCGATCATATTGTGAGGATGCTCGAATCATCATCATCATCATCATCATCATCATCATCATCACTGCTTTAAATATTTACATGTAGTCACTATACTCGCAGTATAGGGGCTTGATTCAGCTAACCCAATGACGTTCCGCTGCTTTCAATAAACGTTTAGCTTCCCTTTGCCTCAAGCCACATTACCATTACAAACTTTGTAATCAGGTCGATAGGCGGTTCGATTGCTACATTTGATATTTGTTTTCAAGTAAACACGTGGAGTTTGTTT
This sequence comes from Anodontia alba, assembly GCA_964016985.1. NCBI lineage: Eukaryota > Metazoa > Mollusca > Bivalvia > Lucinida > Lucinidae > Anodontia > Anodontia alba. The sequence continues at coordinate 51,464,781 of OZ024833.1, forward strand.
ACGACGATCAATCTGTTCGACTAGTCAGATATATTTGGCAATAACTTAACAGGCAAGGTATGCACATTATATTTGACGAAGTCGGTTAAAAGCATTCGTTGATTCGTGATTGTAAATATCTGTATGAAAAACAGTATATTCTGCCCGGCTTTGCTGGTTCTTTTTGCCTCGTATTCGCCAGCATCCCTTCTTATGAGGCCTCGCCACTTTGTTTGATCCTGTTGGTATGGTGAAGTTTTTAAGGGAGGCTTTGAGGTTGTCCTTGTATCGCTTCGTCTGACCACCTTTGTAGTTCTCCATAAGGGTTTTTCTATGGCAAACGTTAATCATTCTGGTAACATGGCCTGCCTATCTGAACTGTGCCAATTTCAGAAGAGTATGTACACTCTGCATCCCTGCCCTTTTCAAGACTTCTTGTCTGGAATCCTGACCTTGACCTTTAGAATTTTTCTAAGACAGTTTGTATGTAAGCGGTTCAGTCTTTTGGCATGCCGTTGGTAAACTGTCCAAGTTTCGCATGCGTATAATAGTGTTGGCAGCACCACGGATCTGTATAGTTTCAGCTCTGTGTCAAGTCTGATTCCACTTTGGTCCCAAACACTTCCACACGGTGCACGGCCAAATGCTGCACTAGCTTTGGCAATCCTGGCATTGACTTCATCATCAATGAGCACATCTTTGGACAATGTGCTTCCAAAGTAGGTGAACTTGTATACCACTTGCAGTCCTTGACCTTTCACTGTGATGGTAGGCTCCCTGTAAGGCTTTTCAGGTGCTGGCTGATATACTACCTCAGTCTTTTTGATGCTGATTGTGAGATCATAGCTATCAAACGAATCGGATACTTGATCCATAGCTTTTTGCAGTTTCTCTTCTGTTGGAGCCCCCTTTGCTATGTCATCAGCAAAGAGGAACTCATCTAGCACCTCTCTCTGCACCTTGGATTTAGCTTGCAACCTTCTAAGGTTGAAAAATTTCCCATCAAAGCGATACCTAATAGGTATACCATTGTCGCCATCTTGGAAAGCATTTGTAAGCATGGCAGAAAACATCATCCTGAACAGTGTTGAAGCTAGTACACAGCCTTGCTTAACTCCATTTGTCACAGGGATTTGATCAGAAAACTCGCCATTATGTTGGACCCTTCATGCATACCATCGTGAAACTGCCGCCCCATTGCTATGAATTTGGCCGGACACCCAAACTTTGCCATAATTTTCCAAAGTCCCTCACGACTGACTGTGTCAAATGCTTTGGTAAGGGCGACAAAGGTCATGTAGAGGTCCATATTCTATTCCTGACATTGTTCTTGAAGCTGTCTTGCTGTGAATAATATACAGATCGTTAGAAGTACGAAGTAGAAGAATTCCAAAAAAACTATTCTTCCAAAAAAACTATCTACCACTCTTTATCGCTTATCATCATTTTAAAGATGATTCTTGTTTATTTTATAGGTTTATCAGAACAATGTCAGCTTGACGCAAATGCATTGACTTGCTATTTTAATATTTGTCACAGATGTTGTTCAAAGCGTTCTTTTACATTGCACAGATAGACTGATCAAACATTTTCCTCGAAAGTCGTGGCAGTTGAGATGTTCTCTGCGGGGGATGCCTACTTTTTGTATTTACTACGTAGTCATCCTCGGCTTGATGTCTGCAGCTGTTGCGACTTCGGACTTTTAGCTGTTGATTATTAATTTCAGAAACGTGTGAATCAGGCACATTAAACCTCGTTCAGTTATGTCTCAGTGGGACACACTTGAAGTTTGCAGACACCTTATCTTCCTTAGGTTTCTTCCAAACATTTAAGGAGAACATAACTTTAGAAACGTGTGCATCCGGCACACTAAACCCGATGTGATTATGCCTTCGTTTTTTAATATTGTCAGAAAAATGTGGTTTTCAAGTCCGTGTTACTTCAGTATATACCGTATTTACCCTAAGTATTCAGTGATATGCGTCTGAGCAAACAGAGCAGATCTAGGTTATACGCCACAGAATGATAAATCTAATCAAGTCTACAATGTTTGCCATTCATCCGACGTTATTTTAATAATATACAGGTAATAAAGCTGAAATTGAAATAAAGGACAAATATGGTAAGTACAGGTGTCGAATATTTAGCGGAAATACGTTAAGTCCTGCATTATACATTCAACCAATAGAACAATGTTATGTTTGATATTTCGTCCGATGTTATAGAACATTTAAGTGTATGTGTTAATGCGTATTTAGTCTAACAGTCCTGTACAAAAAAAAAAAAAAAAAAAAAAAACACAAAAAAAAAAAACACACACACACACACACACACACAAAAAAATGCAAAACAAAAACGCTTCTCAGGAATAAACACGGTAACAGCACACAAGCTAGTCCTAAAATTTTACTTCATACATAGAATATATTTAAATTTCCCTGTTCGGAAAAAGAAAATCCTTAAGAGACAAGATCTAATTTTTTTTTCTCAGACAAATACACTAATTAAAACATGACTGACTGATTGGCAAATAATAAAACAACAACAAAAAACGAGAAATGCGATTTATTATATTTTTTTCAAAGAAAAATGAAGTTTTAAACTAAATCTACATTTTTTATCAAATAAATAAAGCTTTTAAGTCAAGCGAATTCATCTATATTTAGCTTCAAGTTGCTTCTGTAAAGATATAAACTGGGATCCGTAATACCACGTCGAGTTATCAGAACGATACCAGATTTTTCTCTGTACATTAAAAAAATTGTTTGTTATACAAAGGTATTCTCCAGTAAACCAGAATTTTCTCAGAAACTTGTGATAGTATGAAAACAAAGAGGATCTTTTTGTGAAATAGGAAGATTCATTTTGACAAATTGTGTTTATCAAGTGTTTAACTATGTTTGCGTTTAAAGAAAAACAGTACAAAAATACGAACAGATGAAAAACAAGCAATGACAAGATAGAAATGCACATTTGAAATGACTGACATACAAACAAAGAACTGCATCAGAAGAACCGCTTTGGCTTAAGCTCCCAGCACCCCCCCCCCCCCGCTCCCCGCCCTTCTCACCCCAGTAATTTATTACTGACCGCTTCAAAGCAGTACGTTTACTGTGGTACTTTTTGTTAAATCTTCTTCAGTGTCACTACAAATGTTTTGTTTTTTAAACAATTATGTTAGTTTAAGATATATTCAGTTAAGTTTGGGTACTGATCTTTTTGTGGCTGTTTAATTGTATTAATCTGTCTTTCCCTTTGATGTACAAACTTTGATGTGGATCTGATTGTATCAGTTCCAGACTTCACATCTACTTTGGAACGGTCAGCAAATCAACCACTAAGGAAAGGGGCTTAAACTCGTTCTACAAGATCGTAACCTTGCCATTAATTCTTATTCAGCTAAAAATTACAAATATGTGTTCAGTCTGCTTAGGATATTCTACATCATCAGTGAAACATTACAGAAAACAAAACACAAAAGAACATAAATTGCAATGAAACCATGTAGAGGGATCAATGGCAATCTGAATCCAAAACAAAACAAACAACAAACAAATAAAAAACAGCGACAACAACAACAACATCAACAAAACATGTTAGAACACGATGGACCCGACTACAGACACGTTAGGGTACTAATTATATGAACAGTTCCTCTGGGAGGAACATTTTTAATTAAGAGTAGATCCATTTCCAAAAGGGAGACAAGCTCATTTTGACAGAGCTGTCTCCCATAGAAGTGTATTTATTTTCTTTATGTTACCGGTCATGTTGTGTATGAATTAGTTTTTGACTCTCTGATTAATTTCCTACACACCCAGACCCTACTTAAATGTAACGCATCTCCAAATTTTAGAATAATTTCAAATTTATGATATTGTTGGGACGAAAATAATGTTGAAAACCGCGTTTAAAAAATCCTATGGTTCAAACGTTATGTGCATTCAAAGTCGAAGTAATTTGAGTTGCTATAAATAGTTTAGCAAAAAGCTTTCCCAAAATGCACATTTCTATGATGTCACTGGTTCCTTTTAAATTTTAATTCCATTTTTCTCAATCCCCATAGTTTTATTCTAGACGATTAATTTTGGTAAAAATAGTAAACATTCTGTTGCTACTGAATAGTAAGACTTTGTATTTCAAACAAGTATTTTTTTAATGATGAAAACTGATTTAATTATATTTCAAAAACAATTTTTAAAAATTAAAATGCAACATACAGATCGTTATTTTGGAAAAAAAAAAGCTTACCAAGATTAAAAAAAATATGTTGAAAGATTGTACCAAAATGTTTATAGTATTTCAATAAAATTACCGGAAAATGGATTTTAAATTAAGTTTAATTTCTTTTCATAAATATAATAAAATAAAAATTAAATTGATTATGGAAATGTATAAGTACTGCAACCCTACATATAAATAGGAAGGAAATATGTTTCTCTCTCCATACCTTCTTGAATATTTTCAAATTAAATCTTTTAAAACATGATTTTTTTTAAATTATCCATATGAGCCAGTGATGTTATTCGTTCCTTATGAATAGTAATAAGATGCAAACGAGCAAACAACTTAAAACCTCAATAACTTTTTCAGTATTTGGAATTCACCACTGGACGTCTTTAATTTTAGCATATAAGCATCGAGAAGTGAAATAAGGGAATGCGTCTGCTTTAAAGTATTTGATCCAAAAGCAAAGAATTGACTCCTTTTGGAAGCAAATTCTTTCCTTTAAGAGTAGACCCATTTCCAAGGGAGACAAACTGATTTTGACAGAGCTGTCTTCCATGAAAGTCTATCCATTTCCTTTATGTTACCTGTCATGCTACTGCTGAATAGCTTTTTTTTGACTCCCTGATGGCTTTCCTATACACCAAACCCTTTCTTAAACAGTCTACTCTAGAGGCAAAGAATTATTGCCTTGGGAGCAAATTCATTCCTTTAAGAGTTCCAGAAAGGACCTTTATGTTACCGGTCCAACTATTGCTGAATCATTTTGAAATTATTGCAGGTGAAATGGGTAAAGCGGTTATCATCGATAAACAGAAGCTTACTCCAGAAGAAAGAAAAGATTACGACAAGGGTTGGAAGGATAACGCCTTCAACAGATATGCTAGTGATATGATTTCTCTTCATCGCACTCTGCCTGACGTTAGAGACTCCGAGTAAGTGCTAAATTAAGAGATCGGTGGTGCATGAAAAGAAAAACTTTATAAATGATTATGTGGTCTAAAAGTTCTAATTAGACGCTTGTATCGTATCATATGCCATTATAACATCTATTATGAATAGCTAAATATATAAAAAAAAATAATAGAAAACTCTTCCAATTAAACTCTGTAATAAAATAATTATGGATTAAAGTAATAATAAATAAATATATATGGCGTGTAAATAAACACAAAACTTGCTTTAATTTGAATTTTGACCGGAACTCGAGGTGGCCAAATGATAAGGGATCAACGCTTTGTCGGTAACGAATCTCTTTTTTGACGAGTTCCTGCTGTGTTTTTGTGTTATTTAGGTATAACTATGAGTAATGGCAAGAAGAAATTGGACCATTAACAAAACACCATAGAACTATTGTTACACACACACACACACACACACACACACACACACACACACACACACACACACACAGTAGTTAGATAGAGAGAGAGAGAGAGAGTTATTCGTATTTCTAAAAAAAATATTTGTTGCAGTAATATCAATAATCTGAGAATTAGAACCATCTCACTGTCAATGCTTTTACAAGATAAGTAAAATGTATATTTTCAGCTATAGTTCTAAACAGGCCATGTCTTAACCACAAATATTGATTTTCTTGATTTCTCTATAAAGGCATATGTTATGGGTACTCATTAAAAAAACATTTGTTGCAAAATCAGAAGATTATTTTTCTTGATATACCTCTTATGTTGTATAATGTAAGCAATAACATTTAATACCATACGGGCCGCGCCATGCTAAAACCTATCTTCGGGCATATGCTGACAGCGCAGGCTGATCAGGGCCTTCTCTGTCCGCTAACAGAATCATTGAACATTATAAAATGCATCACTGGAGAAAAAATGCCCGGATTAGACTTTGCGCATGCGTGGAATGAATCTGATTCCTAAATTCACGTTTGCCTCCTGATCTTGCGTTATGAGAAATAAGTCTAAATGTTGCCTTTGGAAGAACACATAAAACCCTCAATGGCTCGAACAACCAAAGTCTTAAATACTTTTAATTGTTCCCACAGGTGTTCGAGCCATTGAAGTTCGGCTGTAGATCCCTCATTCCCTTGTTTTACTATTATTGGGGAACATGAGGTACATATTACATAGACTTGTGTGATGATCTTTTTCTTTTCACATTTCAGGTGCAAAACTATTGATTATGGCGATAACCTTCCGGAAGCGTGCGTAATCATTATTTTTCACAACGAGGCTTGGAGTGTATTACTACGCACTGTACACAGCGTACTTGATAGATCAAAGCCAAATATTCTAAAAGAAATTATTCTTGTGGACGATTTTTCCGACTTTGGTAATTTTTTACATCGTGGTGGCGGGATTCGACTTTGCTAGAAGGTAGATTAATTGATACGACCTTAGCATGCTTATCCAATTAACTTAGTCTTTCAAAAGAATACTGTAGGTGGTACAGTGCCTGGGCAACACTCACATAAATGCTAGTCACGGTATTCTATTCGTAATTGCACTTTCTAGAAACAGGAAAAAAAGACCCCAGAAAGAAACAGTTTACTTGATTTGATTAGTTATTGCAATCATAAAATTCTACAATACGTAAATATATTATCTTTTTGCGTACGAGATTATATGTGAGTGGGAAACCATATTCAGAAAGTACTCTTAACCGTACTCAGGAACAAAGCTGAAGCGAAGATAATGATCAGACAAACCGCTGTTGCTGTAGTTCCTTTTCCTCTATGTTTTCGAAGAAGTCTTGTTTTAAGTTACTATTTTATATCTAAGAATAGTTCTCTTTCTCTTGTCTTTAATTCTTGGATACCTTCATTCTATTTTTCCGATCCCAGCAGTCTGTATAACCTTGAGTCCGCCCGTCAGATCTAAATATGTCGCTTTGCACTAAGTCGCCAACGAAGACTCGCTCGCTGTCCGTTTTGTTTTCTGTTTTGTTTTCGTATGTAATGTTTGTTTGTTCGGATGCTATCATTGCTATCTTGCATTGTGAGCATTTCGTTGAGGAAGTAGGAGCTAGTTGTTTCGCTTTTCGTTGGTTTGTAAAGTACTGTCTACCGTAGTTCTTTTTTCTTTTCATCTTGGTGCCACTGTTCTGTGATTGTGGCTCTTCCTCGATAGCTTTACTATCGGGTGTGGAGGCTAATTTTAGCCTTTATTGGACGCACAAGTTATGTATATGTTCTCCATATTACACCGAGGCAAGCGATCTTTACTGTAGTAAATACTTATAGAGTTATTCCGCGCATATACTTGGCAGCATTTGTCATTTCGGGAAAAAATTGTTTGTTTCTATGCTAAAATAAAATAACAAAACGGAAACAGTGACCAAAAAGGTAAGAGAAAAGTCTAGGGAGTGCCACAATCACAAACCGCAGCCCTTCCCAGACACCAAGAGGAAGAGAAAATAGACAAAACCAAACCAGCGCAAATCGAACAAACGTACGAACAACACAAATATTAGCTCTCTCTTCCCCAAGCGAGGTAATCGCAATGCTAGAAGGACTGAAAAGATCAAAATGACACAAGATAAGACATAAAACAAATTGCCTCGTAGAATTAACCACAAAGCAACAAAGAGTAAGACTAATACCGGGACCACCGCATTACAACGGTCAGTAGAATAAACCACCGGGGATTTTAAAGCATTTTTACGACCAGCCAACTTCACCCTGCTAAACGTGGACTTTGAAATCGTGGTCAATAGAGCATGATAGAGCATTTTGTTTCGTAAATAGTCGGCAAGTTGTACAAATCTGCTAATGTTTTCTTTTAACGATTTCAGTAGTTGATGGTTTACTTTGAAATTCGCGGTTTTGTTTCATTAATAGCAAGAATCTACCGAAGTTTCCTGTGAACGATTTGATATATGGCTAGCATTAAAAACACGATGGATATAAGAATATACAGTGCTTGGTAATAAAAGATAAGATCAGATAAGATAAAAAAAAAATCTGAGTAGACAAACATATATAACATAGTAACATAAACTTTGATATACAGTTATTTTGCTTGGTAATAAAAGATAAGATAAGATAAGATAAAAAACAATCTGAGTAGACAAACATATACTACATACTATTTTCAAACTCACTCGGAAAGCCGTTTTCCCTGGGTCTTATTCTAAATGCAAATAAAACCTGTATAGACTGCCTTTAGGAATCAAACAACACATAAAAGAATGGAAACCAGAGGCCCGGTTTCACTGGCACTATTTATTTGAGGGCAAGTTAGTTTTAAGCGCTGCACCCCCCCACCCCCTAGCGCCTGCTTAAGCGGAACCCGCTTTTTCAAAGTACCAGAATAGACGTTATGACTTTCACTTTGGTGCTTGGGGCTTGACGTGGCTCTGATTGTTTTAGTTCCTGAGTTCACTGATTTACTTTTCATGATCCCCGAAGAAAACTAAATAATAATAATAAAACAGGAGGATTCAGAGGGCCCAAATTCGCTCACCTGAGAGTCGTTTTTTCCAACCAGTAACATCAACAATTGAATGCAACATAGTATATTCTAAAATATTATCACATTCTCTTCAGAGCTTATTCTATGCTTTAATAGACTGCCATCCAACAAACGTTTCTGCCAAATTCTTTCAAGATCTGGCTAGTAGTTCTAGAGGAAAGGCTTATTTGCCACTTATGTGTCTAGTATGTAAAACTACTGATCCCCAGGGTGGGACCATCATTACGAAAACATGCCTATTCAAATATATTGAAAATTTTACCACCCAAAAATGAAAATTTTCAGATAAAAAATTCAGATAATTTTCTTATTTCTAATCAAAACATAGATTGTGGGTACTCGTTAGAACCGCCTCGCCAAGGCGGTTCTAACGAGTACCACAATCTATGTTTTTAAGCAGAAATAAGAAAATTATGTATACCCCTGTAAACCCCAGTTTTACTATATAAAAGTGGGGTATTAGGGGGTCAGACATATAGGCGTGTTCTGGTGATGTTTTGACCCCAGGAATCTAATTTGAACAATCTGGTAGAGGTCTACTAGATAACGCTGCAAACCAAAATCGGTAGCCTTACGCCTAATGGTTTCTGACAAGAAGATTTTTCAAGATTTTTTGCTATATAAGTCAATGTAAAACTAGTGACCCCTTGTAGGGGCCATTTCTGACCCAGAGCTATAATTTGAACAATTTTGTTAGAATGCCACTAGATAAAGCTTTATACCAAATTTTGAAGCCCTAGGCCTGATGATTTCCGACCAGAAGATTTTTTTTTCAGTTGTTTGGGCTTAAAAGTGTTTTAAATTCCCCGGTGGTTTATTCTTTTGACCGTTCTAAGGCCGGTGTTAGTCTTACTCTTTGTTGCAATGTGGTTTATTCTACGGGGCGATTTGTTTTAAATCTTGCCTTTTGTTATTTTGATCTTGTATTTTTTCAGACCTTTTAGCACTGCGATTAACTCGCTTTGGGAAGAGAGAACTAATTTTAGTGCTTTTCGTACGTTTGTTCGATTTGCGCAGGAAAAATAAGCCCCGGCCCTTGGCAGCCACATTTTTGACGAATCATGATAGTTTGAACAATCTTGGCAGAGGGTCACCAAATAAACCTTTCTGCTATATTTTATTGACATCGGTCCTGTGGTTTCCGACAATAAATTTTTTTTTACATTTACTATAAAAGTATATAGGGAAAATAAGCCCAATCCCCTGGCGGCCATGTGTTTTAGACAAATCATGATGGCCTGAACAATCTTGATAGAGGGTCACCAAAAAAACATTTCTGCCAAATTGGTTTCTGTCAAGAAGATTTTTAAAGTTTCCTATATTGGTATATAGAAAAAATAAGACCCGTGCCTGGCGGTCATGTTTTTTGACGAATTCTGATGCATTGAACCATCTTGAAAGATGATGACCAAAGAAACATTTCTGCCAAATGACATCAGTCCAGTGGTTTCTCACAAGAAAAGTTTCTACCTACAGGAAAAATAAGCCCCGGCCCTTGGCAGCCACATTTTTGACAAATCATGATGATTTGAACAATCTTGGTATAGGGTCACCTAAAGGACATTTCCGCCAAATTTAAATTGGTCCAGTGGATTCTGACAAGAAAATTTATAAATATTTTTCTTTTAGTTGCAATGACAACCAGTTTTTTTTAACAACGTTCATTCCTCTGGCTTGGTCTAAATTGGCCCACTGGTTTAGGAGCAGATGTCAATTGTTGACAGACGACGGACGGACGACGGACGCCGGACGCCGGAGTACTATGTGCTCAGGTGAGCTAATAAAATCTGTACTGTGATACAGTATGGGGAGATCCCACATTTAATACTAGCTGTAGTGAATTAAGATAGAATTTTAAGGTTATCCTTGGGAACAAATAACCACACAAGAATGAAATTCGGAGTCTCGGCTTTATTGAGACTCTTCATATTACAGTAATGTAGTTTGCCGGACTGGATGCACCCCTAGCATCGCCTTAAGTGAAACTCGATTTTCCAAAATACCAGAATAGTCTCAGTGATATCAAGGAAAAATTAAAATAAGAAATGCACTATGATGAAGTAAGGGGAGATTTATTACGGCCGCCACATGACATTTAACTGAAGTCAAAACATAATTTTGCAGTCATAATATCTCGTCAGGATGCATATGTCTTTTTCTTCCTAAATATTCACCCTAAAATTAAAATCAAGGCTAAATGTTGTTTGATTTATGCAATGTTTATAGCATTTTGATTTTCTTTGTACATTTTATTACAATCTGTCGCCAGTAATTGCACCAACTCACCCAGTACGCTGTGTTTACTGCGTACATCATAACAGTGTTATACAGCTAGTAACACGGCACAGATAGATTGTGTATTCTGCTGAACGATGAGCACTGAAAAGGCATGTACTATCCAAATGCTTTTTGAAATTCTCATACTTGTTATAATTCCTAAATTTCGGAAGAAATATAAATAGTACGTTTATGGCATTGACTCGTTTTCGCAGGCAATTTATTGGTTACATGTTTTCTTCTTCAATTTATCTACGGATATGTAAATATGTTTAATCAAGACTCTGAAGAAGTTAAATAGCAAACGTAAGCGCTAAGTTTTCGTTAACTGTTAGCACTGTTAATAATTATATGCATTTCTAAATTCAATAAGCTTGCCGGGATTTGCCAGCTGCATAGCACCAGTCGCATGCTAATTAAATGTTATCGTGTGCAGAAGAAATTTGCTTCGGACAAACTATTCTGAATTACACCACCGTCAAAATTACGTATTCTTATTCATATTTGTCTAACGGAGGTTTACAATCATCTTCTAGCTGTCTTAAAAGAGTCGTTAAGCTTTACTGACCTTTTCAGAGATAACACGTAAAATAGAAGGGAAGGCAATGATCAGGAATCGATACAATTATCCCACACCTCCCATCAGAGACATCAAAAACACGAAATAACTAGACCCTGATGGAAACATTACTAGCAGAAAGCCACGCGGACAGTTACTTTCCCACAAATGGCTATCCAAAATAAAAAAGTTGTAAGCGACACACACATTCAAAGACGAACTATAACACAAATAAACCATGACAGAAGGACCGCCTTGGAACGGTCAGTGATATCACTGGGGGTAGGGGTGGAAGGGGGGGGGGGAGCATAAATCGATTCTACGTGGCCACAATCCTCGCCCTTACTTCTGCCGCGGTTTAGACACATAATTTGTTCAGTCCGCAACTACAGCGATGAGGACTCGACAGCACGAAACACTGAAATGCTGGAGCAAAAGAAAACCAAAAGTTAGACTCCAGTGGGCCCGACCAAAGATCCTCGCCCTTACTTCTGCCGCGGTTTAGACAAATAATTTGTTCAGTCCGCATGAAGCCTTCCTAACTCATTAGTGCTACATATCCGAGAACACAAAAAATCACTTACAGCGATGAAGACTCGACAGCTCGAAACAACTGAAATGCTGGAGCAAAAGAAAACCAATAGTTAGACTCCGGTGGGCCCGACCAAAGATAGAGCATCAAGTACCAACCAACATTACTCAAAATAAAATTTCAAGTAAGCCTTTACGCTGGAACCATCATACAATCTGAGGCCTAACCCGCCGGCGTGCATTTTAAGAGGGAAGCAAAGTTAATAACCGTGATTGGGTTAACAAACATGCATGCAGTCTGTCGTATAACATTTATGTTGTACCCAATCTTTTTATATCGAAGAATGATTTTACGAAATTGGGTACTGAAGTCATTGCAAACATATATTTTTCTGAATTTATACACTAAGTCACCATAAAATTCGAGTTCTTGTTGCAGAAGAGATTTTAGTCCAACATTGAAATTCGAAACTAAATCAGAATGACGTCTATAAAACTTAGAAAAGGCTTTACGTAGTTTATGATACCGATAACCCTGATTAAGAAGTTTAGCAGTTAACAATTTATTACAAGTGTTGAAGTCAGTTACATGACTAGACACTCTGGCAAATCGAATTAATTGTGAAACATAAACACCGTAGGATGCCGCACGAGGCACATCACCATCCAAGAAAGGAAAATTTACAATCTCAAAATCAAAATCATCGCGTTTATCATAAATTTTGCAGGAAACAAACCCATCTACAACAGATAATGTAAATCCCAAAATGCGGATTCGGTATCAGAAAAATAAGCTTTATTTAACTGATGTTCTGGGGGTGGGGGTGGCGGGGGTGGTGGAGGGGAGTAAATTTGACTGATGAAACCATCAAAGTAGGTATTGTCAATGTTCAATAAATCATCCAAATATCTTGAAGTCGAGCTAAAAGCTTCAATGATTTCAGATTGGTTTTCAACGGAAAAGGACATCATGAAGTCTCTTTCATAACAAAACAAGAACAAATCAGCCACAAGGGATGCGCAGTTCGTACCCATCGGAATACTCACAATTTGTCTAAATAACTTAGTGCCAAATCTTATATAAATATTGTCAATTAGAAAGGTGAGAGCTTCACACACTTTCTGATATGTCCATAATGTGTAATTTTTATGCACTTCAGATGTGAAAAAAGCATTTCATACATTACATGCATGGTAGACGGAATCTTCTTTATGAAATGTTCATTCAATTAAATCACTTAGTTTTTCTTTTATAAGAGTATGCGGGAGTGGAGTGTAAATACGTTAAACATTTCTTCAGAATAAATTGATAGTTAGTTGTGAGTAGGTAAATCTTTAGTTGTTGATTTGACCATTGCTTTAACATCAAATAGATGTACCAGCTCATGCACTTTAAAACCAGTGTTTCTGAACATTTTAAAATGAAAAAAAAAAAAAGATGACCGCGCCGCGCGATGTAAATATGTGTCTTCTAGCATATGAGTTCAGCGAAAGCTCAGATCAGCCTAATCATCCACGCAGTCTGATCAGGGCCTTCGTAGTCCGCTTACATATGAAAGCAAATGCCCGAATACTTAACGCATGCGTGGGATGAATCTGAATCTAAGCGTTTTGCACATGTTCGAAGACACATTTTCACTTGACACGACCCAATTGAGAACCACAGTAGAAGTGTTTAGTGTTCTTGGTATCTTAATTTCTAGATCATTTACAACAGCCACTGCAGGACTATGTTGATAAACTTCACAAAGTACATCTGTTGCGAGCTACAGAGAGGTCGGGCCTCATACGAGCTAGACTACTGGGGTTTAGCAGATGCACATCGACAGTCGCTATATTTCTGGACTCTCACTGTGAAGTAACACAAGGTAAACACTATACAGTGTTATATTATTGCACATTTTAATAATAGTTGTAGAATACAGTGTGTTATAATTACTCTATCCTTCATGTTTTACTTTTACACAGTTTTATACCCTTTATGATATTAATTGACGTAACTTTGATTGATTAATTCATTTCAGTATCATCACAGATTACCAAATGCACATGATAAACCAATGTGGGATTAAATATATATATATATATATATATATATATATATATATATATATATATATATATATATATATATATATATATATATATATATATATATATATATATCATATGAAGCAATTTACATTAGAATGTAGAATGGCTTGCCAATCGATATCTAGGATAACATAAAAAGAGAAAATGATTTCTTTTATTTCCACTGAGGTTCATAAGTGAAGGGAAATGAATACATTTTCAGAGGAGGAAACTGTCCACATTGTTTTTGATCCTTCTGAAAACAAAATGTACTCTAAAAAGAAGGAATTTCTTCCCATTTGGAGCAAACTCTTTCCGCTTAGCGTAACATTTTGTTTCAGAAGGGGCTCTGTGTGCAAGAAAGCAAAATGGAGTCACTAATGTTTTAACCCTTGTAAACACACAGCAGTGAATCTTTCATTTTAAAGACTATGATTGTAACTTGAGAATAATAGATTGCAAAATGTACCCAGTTTCATGCTGTTATGGGTCGGCTATGATTGTAACTTGAGAATAATAAATGTTCTGGTTGATTCAATTTTGATTAGGTATATCTGCAACATGTACCCAGTTATATGCTGTTATGTGTCGGTTGTGCATTTGTTTTTATTTGCATTGTTTCTAAATTGTCATCAGATTTTATTGTTACACTCACAAAGATGCTGAACATATAACGCATAATAGCACGGTGTTAGCACAACTGCGGTAGACCATACTCGTGATGAAGGAAGGTATCAGACAGGACATTTTTAAGATATTATATTATATGGATCAAACATAGTTTTTCATGCATTAACATTCGCCAGGTCCCGTGGGAGGTGTTGAAACCCGAGGCCGGAGGCCTGGCGAATGTTAATGCATTGAAAAACCATGTTAGATCGCTATTATTGCATAAAAAACTGAAAGCATTTGCTACATTTTGCGTTATTTCTTGCACTATGTTGTTTCGCTTTTTCACCGATATCTCGCGAACGCAATTTCCATGGACTAATCTCGTTCTAGAACCGGGCAGTACACATGTGGCCCGGGTACGATCATATTGAAGGTTGCGTAGCCGTGCATTAACAGCGCGTGAATTGCCATGTTAATACACGGATTTTCGCCGGTTAAAGCAAGGCTGTTGATAACAAGCGACACTGCTTTTTATGCAATAAAGTTTGTTATGTTACTTAAGATAGTCGTATTGTGCAGAAAAATATCTATAAAAGTCATGTCGCAGGCTATATTTTAACAGTGCAGAATAAATGCATTTAAACCGGCATCCACTTGTTGGTTGAGGGATGTTTTTTAAAAGTAGATATGAAGATACTCATAATAGGTCACACGCATGAAATCAGCCCAAGGCACAGAATAAGGGTTAAAAGTCAGAATTCGGCAACACAGAAAAGCACATAATTAAACACAGAACAAACAAATAACAAAAAACCGAAAACTGCTTAAAGCCCAAAATGTCCTAAACGTTATGCTCTTGAGACCTGCTGGTTTTGGCGCCAATTTGCCCTTCACCCTCTAATAGTTTCAGGTACACAATATTGTTCGATTCGGGCTTTTACTTATATACTGTTTTGAAAGTCGAACTGTATGCACTGTATCAAAGTTTTAGGCTCGAAATGTTTAATGTACAAAGTCTTGTAAGTTTCAGACACGACCCTGACCTTATCATTTTTATATATTTATTTAAAAGCTATTGGTCGAAAAATGCACACATACGATTTATGTGACAATGACATAACCTTATAAACTGAAAGGGGAGAGAATATTTTGAGATTTGCGAGTACCCGGTCCGAAGGTTATAAAACTTTTTTCATGCTCAACTCAGCTGAGCATGAGCATGAAAATTTCTCTGTTAATAAATATAAAAATGCCAACAGTTGGCATTTTCATATTTATTAGCAGAGAAATGTTCATGCTCAGCTACGAGTATGCTTTGCAAGAAAAAAAATGCAATTGTTAGTAATTTGAGAATTATTAGCACAAGAAAGTTCATGCGCAACTGAGTTTAGCCTGAAAAAGTTTTATAACCTCGGGACCCGGTTCAGGGAATTTATCGAAGGAGTAGAAGTATAAATAGTCTGAGAAGGGAAATATAATAAAAACAAAAACGGAACATTAGGTTTGAAATCGATTTTCATTCGCTGACGATGAGACCAATTGTGAAGACAGTATACAAATGATGAGATGGATTTCTGTGCCCTGTATACCTTTTTAATTTATAAGCCATATATTTCAATCTACCTTTTGTACATGTACGCATGTTGTACCATATATTAATCACCAACATAGTCGAGGGTGAGAACAAACAAAACCCGTTGTAAGCAGAGTTCTATTTTGTATGTCTCATCTTTAAAGTAGATGATTATATTAAAATGATACTAACATTCATGCATCGCTGTCCTTTTCGTATCTCAGCATCAGTAATTTTAATTATCAACATAATCATTACCACATGAAGAAACAGTGCGATCAAGCATAACTGTTATGCATCAGAACAAATACAAATATTGAAAAGGAAATTAGAGAGCAGCGAAGATTTATACGATAGTTACCTGGTGCAAAATGCATGTTCTATACTGTTTTTTACTTAACCCGTTTCAGTTCCTACAGACCAAATCATATACGGTACAATGACTGTGTATCTGCCTTGTAACGGATGTACATTGTTTATCACAGTGACTGCTTTTCAGTTTTGATCAATATATACCTATTTTTGCCAATGGTCATATCCAAGTGCAAAAATTGGAAGGGTCCACTTTATAAACTCAGGGGTGAAAGTGTTAAGTAGTTGGCCTCAGTTAATTGTGTCTAATCGAAAACGAAAATAGCTACATTTGTATGACCTCATAACAGCCGAATAGTTTAAGAGATAGACGTATGAATAAGTTTTCAATTATACGTGATCAACCTTGGCATATTTCAAAATTACTCATCATGTACCATAATAATGTACCGTAATCATGCACCGTAATCATGAACCGTAATGCAAATACGCACGTCCAGTACACTTAGCCGACTCGATATATAATTGAGCTTGGGCATAGCATTTTCTACAGGGTAGTATCTGCGGATAGCGAAAACTACGATCAGTCTGTGCAGCTGTGCAGTCTGATCAGAATCCTCGCAGGGCCATATGTAGTAAGCAAAGACTTTGTAGGGCACTCTATTGGTAGCCAAGGAGCCAAAGCGTCTTCAGGCGGACAGCAAAGATGGATCAGACTACGCAGATTGGCAGACTGATCTGAGTCTTCATAGGGCACCATGCAATCATGGAAATGTTATGCCCCGGCTTACTTTGTATGCTATCACATCATTATAGGTTGGCTAGAACCGCTAGTGTCTAGAATAAAGGAGAACTTCACCAATGTTCTTGTCCCAGTTATTGACGTTATAAACGACGACACACTAACTTTACAATACTCGGGTGCAGCGAATGCAGCAGCAGGCGGAATGAACTGGGGCCTCATATTTAATTGGCATACTGTACCAGAGCATGAACAAAAGCGCAGGAATTATAAAGATTATCTCCCTTTTAGGTAACAAACTTGAGATCAATGTCTGTGCTATACATTGCGGTATGTCATATATTCCTGTTGTGGAAAGCCTTGTTGTCAAATATTGTATATTGTCTTTTATTGCTGTGGTATTATGTTTTGTTTAATATATACAATTGACTCTGTTTGTTTTTTCTTCTCTGTGGTTAAAGATTTCCTCTGAACTTTTCTCTGCATATTTTTACCGCCTTTGCATGGCAAATTATTTCTTTTCAGAGAAGATTTCTTTTCGAAATAGAGAATACTCGTATAAGCAGTTCAAGAATTGCTTCATCTAAAATGTATATTCATTTTCCCTTTACTTCAGCATATTGCAATAAAATTGGTATTATGTTACAGTTAAGCTTCTGTTTCGAAATATATTTTGTAGTCCAAGTTTAGTACTCATTTAAAGTCAACACGGGAATAAAGTGATTAAATATAACTTATAAAAAAAACAAAACCAAAAAAAAAAAAACAAAAAAAAAACAAAAAACAAAAAAAAAAAAAAAAAAATGGTTACTATTAAAATGATTGCTATTAAACTGATTTCTCTGCGTTTCACAAGGTAAACCAGAGGACCACTTGTCCTGTCCCTCATCTGAGACTATTTCTCTTGAGCAATTTTTTGGTAACAAGTTTAAAGACTAAAAAGTATAGATATGGTCGCAGGCAGTTTGAAGAAAGAAAAAAAAAATTTTGGTAATTGTATCATATAGTAACTTCGTATGGAATTAAGCTCTAATTAATTAAACGAAACATACACATAAAATATTGCTTTAGTGAAACTACATACCAAACATCAAAGGCATAGGCCTTCTAGTTTCACACAAGTAGATTTTTAAAGTTTTTTCCCATATGAATATGTAAAACTAAAGACTCCATAGGCGGGGCCATTTTTTACTAGAGAGTTATAAAGAGAACAATCTTTGTAGAGGTCTACTAGATGAAGTTATAAACAAAATACCAAAGGCCTAGATCTTCTAGATTCAGACAAGAAGTCTTTTAAAGTTTTTCTCTATACGAGTGTATGTGAAACAAGTGACCCCTGGGGCGGGGCCATTTGTTTCCCGGGGCTATAATGTGAACAGTTTTGATAGAGGTCCTCCAGATGAAGCTACAGACCAAATATCAAAGGACTGGGCCTTCTACGTTTAGTCCTAAAGATTTGTTTTTCCTAAAAGTGTCTCTGTAAAACAAGTGGCCCCTTTTGTGTGTGTGGTGTGGGGGGGGGGGGGGGAGCGGAGGGGGGGGGTGCAGTTTTGACATCGCACCTATAATTTGAACAAATTTGGTAAGATGAAGCTCATACCAAATATCAAAGGCATTGGGCCTTCTAGTTACACATATGAAAATTATTAAAGTGTTTTCCCTCTTTGTGAAACAAGTGAATCCCGGAGTGAGCCATTTGCCATTTGTTTACCACAGGGCCATAATTAGAACATCCTTGCCAGAGGGCTATAAGATGAAGTTACATACCAAATATCAAAGGCCTGGGTCTTTTGGTTTCAAACAAGGAGATTTATTCACGTTTGTACCTGTATGAGTCTATGGAAAAGAAAGTGAGCCTCGAGGCGAGGCCATTTTTGACACCAGGACTATAATTTGAACAATCTTAGTAGAGGCTTATTAGATGACGTGACATACCAAATATCAGAGGCATGGGCCTTCTACTGTCAGACAAGCAGATTTTTATTTTTCCACCTATATGAGTCTATGTAAAACTAGTAATCCTTGGGCGGGGCCATGGTTTTGCCCCTAGGCTATAATATGAACAATCTTAGTAGAGATCCACATATCAAATATCAAAGGCCTTTGCCTTCCAGTTTCAGACATATATATTTTTAACATTTTGCCTATAGGAATCTATGTAAAAAATGACCTTTCCGTAAAAAGGTCATGGTCAACCCAAAGTTATCATTCTTTCACATTTTATTTGGTCCATATCCCCTCAAATGAAAACTAAACCCATAAGCGATCGACCATCGATTCCAGAGAAGAAGATTTTGAAAGGGTGTTTCCCATACATGGGCATGACGACCATTTTGATCATTTGACCCAGATGTGGCAAACAAACATTCGTTCCCATGGCCCATTGTGGCTTCATATGAAATTTGGCTTTTATTGATCCAGGGGTTTCTAAGGAGATGACGTTAGAAACGCATGGGTTTTTTTTACTATATGAATCTATATAAAACAAGTGACCTTGATCGCAGGACTATAATTTGAACAATCTTGATGAAAGTCCACAAGATGAAGCTACATACCAAATATCAAAAGGCCTGGGACATCTAAATCCAGACAAGATCTTTTTTAAAATTTTGCCTATAAGAGTCTATGTAAAAACAAATTGATCTTCCCATAAAATAGGTCAATGTCATTATTTTTTCAAACATTGTCCCCAATGCTACATACCAAGCCCCTAGATAATTGGCTCTTTGGTACCGGAGAAGAAATGTTTGAAAGGGTTTTTAACATATGTAGGCGTGGCGGCCATCTTGGTCACGTGACCCATTTGTGGCAAACAAACATTCGTTCCCCCGGCCCATGGAGGCTTAATATGAAATTCAACTTTGATTGGACTAGTGGTTTCTGAGGAGAAGACGTTTCAAGAATGTAGACGATGGACGGACGACGGACGAGCGGACGGACGAGCTGACGGCGGAGCCTACCTATACTATAGGTTCACCTATCTGCCTAAAGACTTAGGTGAACCAAAAACAAACAAGGTTCGCCACTCAACGTAAATTGATATTGCTAAAGAAACGTTTATAATGGTGATAACGGAATGTGCGCTCGTGTTTTCTTTTCTTTGTTTTTTCTTTTCTTTTTTTCTGCATCCCTAGCTTATAGACTAATTATTTTATACCATACCATGTCACACCATTCTGACTGAACAGTTTGTTTGTGTGGAGGTTTTACGGCCAGTCAACCCAGTAGGATCATGTTACCTAACTACATTTTTACTGGGCAGCCTTAGTCCTCTATGCGGTAAACCAGTAGTTTGCACATTCTTTCACCAGAAACTGACAACTGCCCTTCTTGAATCAGCGGAAGGGGGAGAATGACCGAAGAAAATATTTCATGATCAATTTCCACGAAAGAATGTTGCTGACCCGGTGGGGATCAAACCTGCAACCTCCTGATCATCAGTCGGATCTAACTGAATAGTAACAATATATGAACTCTTTCTCACTTCGTCTGTGTGTTTGCTCTCAGGAAGAAGCATAACACAGTAATGCTTGCTTCAATATATTTACTCCTTTCAGCTCTGTAGACTGAGACAGATACTTTTGCAAACAGTGTAGATCCAAAAAAGAAGGCTCATAGTGAGCCGTCTCATCAGGATCTACACTGATTGCCATACTTTTCTTCATTTACAATTATAAATTTTTTGGCAACAATGGATGTGTCCAAGTACAGAGTTGGAAGAGTCTATTTCAGAAAATTAGGATTTAAAAGGGCTAAGGTACAAGCGTCGGATTAATGCGGTTTGAGCCACGTCATGGGTAAATGTGTATTTGGCATGCATGAAGGCAAACAGCGATCGCGCAGATCAATCTGTGCATTGCCGTAGTCTGATCAGTGTATTTGCTGATCTCTTACAACATCATAGGCTATTGTTGACTATATCAATTTATAGCAAAGACCGCTGTCATATGGGCCGCCGAAAGGGAAAACATGTATTCAGGCATATGCGGACAGGTTAGGCCCTGATCAGTCTGCACGACTGCGTCAGGACCTTCATTGTCTGCTAACAGAATCATTGGATACTACAGAATGTACGAAAGGGGAGCAGAGGCCCGGTTATACTTTGCGAATGCACAGAATGATCTGAATTTACGCATTTTGCGCATGTTCGAAGGCACATTCTGCTTGACGCGGTCCGGATTATGTAGACTTTCTGACTGATGTGGATCTGTACTATTCGCCACCTAAAGCCACCTTTCCTAATGTCGCGGCTCATTTCGGCCGGCGGCTGGGAAAAGGTACCTTAGAACATATGCAAAGCGCGAAGATCTAGACCAGCTTGCGAATCCGCAGTTTGCATCATAATATAGGACCTTGTTGAGATCAGATGCGTGGCTGCGCGGCTGCGCAAACTGGTCTGGGGCTTCTCCATTTGTATATGCCCTCAGTGCATTTTTATCAGCCGACGGCCCATTTGTATCGATAGGTTGGCTAGAGCCACTTGTTAGCAGAATCGGAGAGAACCAAACGAGTGTAATTGTGCCTGTAATTGATACAATAGCAGATGACACTCTTCAGTACGGATACCAGGGCGGCTCATCTGTGTACGTTGGTGGTTTCGACTGGGGACTGCTCTTTAATTGGCATCCCATTCCGGATAATGAGATGAAAAGGATCGGGTACAAGAAACACATACCCGTCAGGTATACACTTCTAAAACTAACTGAAAAATTAAACGGGTTTGATTCGTTGATTCAGTAAACTGTGATGTACCAAAACTATCCACAAATCTGGACACCCTTTGCTGCTTACAAAACAGAGTATTTACTGTAAATATTCGTGTTGTTTATTCGATCAGCGGAACCTAATATTGTAACTAATCGATGTTCACATCTAGCATAGCTTCAAGTTTCCTGTACGTTAGTGTGGTATTTAAGAGTAGTACTTGGTAAAACTCGCTTCACTATGGCATGGTTCGGATACAAAACGGCCGAAAGATGGATCTTAAAAACGTTTTATCGAGACAAATATGAATAGAATATGTAAACAAATGACTGTTTTAATGCCGAATCACAGCAGTAATTTTCCTAAGAGACCATAATGTGGTTTTCTCAGGGAGGAGACACAGCGGGTAAGGACGTGTATGCAGGGATGTTGGCGGGATTGGAATGTACGTACACATAAGACATATTAGAATATATCGCGCTTATTGTTATAAAATGTTGCAGTCACATTTGAGCCGGGGCATAGCGTTTCCTACAAGATTGCATGTGCGCCATGCGAAGACTTAGATCTGACTGCGCGTTTCAGAGTCATCGTAGCGCACTCTGTGGACAGCCATGAATCCAAAATGTCATTTTAGATAACAAGCGAGGACCCTGATTAGAATGCGCGGATGCGCGGGCTAATCTGAGTCTTCGCTGTGTGCACATGCAATATTGTAGGAATTGCTTAAATGATATATATTTAAACGGCCCATGGTTATATTTTCATCTTGTACAAAATCACAATTGTTGTTATTATAATGAAGAGTTGAAAACAATTTTGGTTTGGTAGTATTTTTAAATTACAAATCATTATTCTGCCTCAGCTTTACATTTGCATGCGGTTTATTTTATACTCTATATTGAATGTACATTAAACCCTCGTTACAACGACATCATTTGTTCCCAAAGATGTCCCCGTTAAAAGGAATTTGCTGTTGTAAAGAATCCTTTGACTCAGCAGAATGATATATAAGAAAGGGTTTGTTTTATTCGTATTTCTTCCAAGAACATATGGTTTGGATATTTGTTAGAATCGCCTCACTGAGGCGATTCTAACAAATATCTAAATCATATGTTTCTTGAATTATTAAATACATTAATTGATTAATTGTCACCTTTTGAGAGAAGGTTTCATGTCCGTCAAATTATTGTTATAATGATTTTTGTCGTTGTATCGAGTGTCTGTATAAAGAGGGTTGACTGTTATTTACTATGTTTTAATTTTCTTACTATAATATTACAATCACATTTATAATTACACTTTGCTTGCTCATTAATATCAACAATGTTTTGCTGGGCTAGTGAACCAACATTACAACGACGGCATTTTTTCCAAAATGTGTTGTCACTCAACTGAATTTGTTGTTGTAAAGAACACTTAATGAGCAGAATGGTATGTTAGAAAGATTTTGTTTATTCATATTTACTCATAGAACATATCTTTGGGATATTTGTTAGAATCGCCCTAGTGAAGCGATTATTACAAACACCCAAATTATATGTTTCTTGAAGTATTAAATTCAATTTACGTTGTCGTTGTACGAGTATTGAGTGTGTGCATTTAGTCTTCTTAATTCTTGGTATTTCTATAATTCGCCCGATTAATCCAGGAAGAAGGACCATACAAAAATATTGTAGTATTACATTATACATTTTTCATAATTCATTATAACAATGCGGAATTTGAGAACATTTGGAATCACAGCTTAGTTTTCGCTGGCACACAGCCAGCTCATACATGTAGCGTTTGTTCTCTGCTCTGTGGAATCATCCTCAGATTAAGAATCTGCAGATTGTTCTTGTGAACGCTATAGTTCTTGTATATGCGCGGACAGATATGGACCTTTGATGTCCACAGAATGCACTAAAAATATATGTCTATGCAGCGCGGTCCAGATGTTAGAATTTGGGAGAACGGATACACATTCAAGAGAGGCCACTCTGTCCAAGTTCTTTTGCCTCCTTCTAGAAAATGGGTCTACTCTAAAAGTAACGAATTTGATCCTAAGAAGAGCAAATTCTTTCCCAGTAGGGTAGACCCCTCTTTAGAAGGAATGCGAACAGGAAGTTACAAAAACTCTCCTTTGTGAAAAATGGGAGAAAATGTACAAAGTGTATGCAGTCCGGTAAAGTGTATTATTGTGTTCTTGCAGGTCACCAACAATGGCAGGTGGCTTATTTGCCATCAGCAGTGACTTCTTCCGTACTCTTGGTACATACGATAGTGGGATGGATATATGGGGAGGAGAGAACCTCGAGCTTTCATTTAAGGTATGAATTAATCTTTGCGAGATCTGTCGATGATGACCAGACATTTTATTAATTAACGGTAAACCGTTGTTCGTTTAATAATATTTGTAGAATGTTACGTAACACGTAGTTAAGTGTTGAATCGGCATTTGTTGGATATTTTCACCTTCTGATTTAGATAAGTATACAAAACAACAACAACAACAAGAACAACAACAACAAAAGTCTCTCTCTCTATTACACACACACACACACACACACACAGACATATACACACGCACATATGCACGCCCCGCGCGCGCGCGAGCGCACGCATTTACACGCGAGCGCACACATTTACACACCCATTCATAAACGCTGTTGCATCTTTGTATTCCGAGTATATTGTATCATTCTGAGACCATTTACTTGCAGATAAAAGCGCATAGAAGACATTATAATCAGGCCTTCTGAGGTTATATGTATGTATTTGGGCCGTATTACCACAACTGAGAAAGAGAGAAATGGGAGATTAGCCTTCGTATTATCACATTCACTTTTTATACTCAGATCAGATCACACACACACAACACACGCGCACGTGCGCGCACACACACGCACACAAGAGCAGACCCATTTGTAGAAAGCTAGCAAAACAATTTAGACACAGTTACCTCCCCGCAAAATGTGTCCATTGCCCTTAACCAGCATTCATGTAAATATACTTCTTTTAAATTATTTATTCTTTTGTCAGACTTGGATGTGTGGCGGTACCTTAGAGACGATTCCATGTTCCCATGTTGGTCATATATTTAGAAAACGAAGTCCCTATAAATGGAGTTCGAAAGGAAATGCGCTGAAAAGAAACTTGGTCCGATTGGCCGAAGTGTGGCTGGATGAATATAAAACATACTATTACCAACGAATCAATTTTGATTTAGTAAGTTTACGGTACCGTATGTGAACACATTTACTGTTCTAGAAAAATACGTCCATTTTCCTGCCTTTTGGTGTTCAACAGCTGCATGATGAATAGCAAACGTCTGTCGACTCTAATCAGACGCCGCATTCTGATCCCAATCTTCATCAGGGGCATTTTAGATAACCAAGGATGCAGGGCATGTTTATGTGCATAACGAAGACTCTAATAAGCTGATTTCAGTCTCCGTTAAGCGCACGGCAGAAGGTACTGCAAGCAGTATTATATTTCGCTTCCTTATAACTTATAAGTCCATTTTAAGGGGACTGAATAAATTTAGTCTTTCAAGCAGTTGTTTTACAAGGGAGATAACTTTCGTGTCTTCCTGTTTGCTCTCCTGTAAACCAAGTTCTTTATGGAGAGGGGCCTATTCTAAAAAGAAATGCTTTTAGTGTACACAACTTTTCAGCAGTTTGAAAGCGTTGCCTCTAACGAAAGTGCATCAATCCCTGCTAAAGGGACTAATTAACTGTTACTGTCGGACTAGTCTGTTGAAAGAATTGTTGCTAGATTTTCTGTATCAGCAATACAATGAAGCCAGTGTGCCAGACAGATGAGTGCCCAGCAGAGACTCAGACCAGCCTGCACTGCCTGTCGTTCAGTCTTCGCTGTATACTCTTTAGGTAGCCAAGGATCCGAAACATCTTGTGCAAATAGCATGCGCAGGCTGATCCGTGTCTCCTCAACTATCTCAGCCTGTGGCTCAGCTGAGGTTGTCTTTCATGATGGATGCAGTAAAATCCTAGAGCAAACAAATAGTGTCCATGAAAACGGGGAAAGAAGAAGAAAAAGAAACAATAAAAGAAACACACACACACACACACACACACACACACACACACACACACACACACACACACACAAGAGACGTCGCACTGCCTTGCTTATTTTAGCACAGAGACACTAAATCTATAAGTTGTTTCTTTCCGGCAATAATGTATTCTAGTTCGACAGTACCCAAAACTAAAACCATTTATACTTTATAGAGCCATATATTACCTATGGCCTATGTAATCGATTTTAATAATTTAATATAAGAGCTGGAACACAGCATTTCTTAATCGATTTCATGTGCGCCCAGCGAAGACTCAGATAAATGTCTCCACATGATACTCTTTGGATAGCCAAGGATGCAGGGTGTTTTCAGGCGGACAGCGAAAAATCAGATCAGTCTGCGCTAATGATCCGATTCTTCGCTGGGCGCACATGTATTCTTGTAGGAAATACTGTGCCACGGCTCTGATTTCTAATGCATGTATACTTGCACTGATGTTGTCATAACACATTTACGGCTACTAAATGTACAATGCCTCTACATAGCCTTTCAGACCTATTATAGAGTTTATTGACTATAACATGAACTGATTTTAGTTTTGTTTTGTCGTTTTAATATTTGTTGTACTACTTCAAGTACAGCTTCAAACTTTGCCCTTAATTGTCTGTCCCTTTGTTTCAGAATTTTACTTTATCTCATATCTGTCCGTAACACTTACATTTATGCTGTACATGTACACACCGTCTCAGCTTTAAATATCACATCGTGTAAAATGTCTTATAAACTACAAGAGCATAGACTGTGGAGTATTCTAACACGACGTTAACGTTTTTCCATTGAGCCTAATGGAAATGTCACCGTGATCAAACTACAATAATTCACGTCGTCAACGTAGTGCGTGCAAAAGGATGCGTGTGCTGACGTCGAATGTAACCATTTACTTTTGGCGACGTTCGCTGCAAGGGTTCATCGGAAAACATTGCAACAATGTCGATTTTTCTTTCTGTATCATTTTGATATCGAAATAAATTATCAATTCTATCCGGCTTCGCCGTCGTGAAATTTACACTTCAACACCATGCGTTCAGCGTGATAATTCACAGTAGAGAAAAATATTTCTTCATTCTAACATAACGTTAACGTTTCTCTGTTCAGCATAATGGAAATGTCACCCTGATCAAACTGCAATAATTCACGTCGTCAACGTAATGCGGACAAAAGGTCGCATAAAGTGAAGTCGCGTGTAAATATTTTCTTCTGTCGACGTCCGCTGCAGTAGTGTTCTTTGAAAAAGGTTAGAACAATGACGGTTTTCCTTTCTGTATGTTGTTAGAATCGCACGATTTTTTCTTGACTGAGAATTATCGCGAATAAAGCATGGTGTCGGGCAGATGACGGTTATTAATTCACTCTGGCTTCGCCGTCGCGAATTAATACTTCGCAATCTGCCCTCCAACACCATACATTATTCGCAATAGTTCACACTGGAAAAAAATCTTGACGCTAAATGTAACGGCCAAGTTGAACATTTGTCTTTTGTTTGAAAACCTTAACTATCCATACTTGTGATAAGCTTTTAAAATGCCTATTTAAGTACTTTGATACGTTCTGTGGCATTTGATTTGGGTCTGCACTCTTAGCTCATGCCTGTTTGTTCAAATACTTAGGAAAAATACGGAATGCCGTGTAGGTATGGGTCCTCACTAGAAAATGTGATGAGTGCCAATTTTAATTTTCCAAATTAATGAACAAACACAAGAAAACGTGACATCTACACAATTTTCTTGATGTCGCCTGCTTTTCTCCGGCCATATGCGGACAGCAAATGACCAGGTCAGCCTGCACATAGGAGCAACAGTCTGATCAGGGCCTTTACTGTCCGCTAACATAATCATTGGATACTCCAAAATGAATAAATGGAGAGCAATGACCCGGATAGGACCTTGCATGCGTAGGAGGACGTGAATCCGCACATTTTGAGCATGCTTGAAGGCTCGGTTTTTGCTTGATGCGCCCAAATAATGTCTGGCTATAGCATGATGTAGTTTTTTTCCCCCTGTATTTGAAAAAAAAAAAAAAAAAAAAAAAAAAAAAATACTGACATTTTTTTTATTTCTCCGCGAAGCGTGTATTGTGCAGGGTACTAACTAGAAGCGCCCCGCTAATGATAGATTGGCTCCAGTCACCAGTGACTAAATATTTTTCTCATAATCCTGTTTGATAATCCACTAAAATAAAACCAAAAAAACTATCATGACTATAAAGGCTGGTCACTCTAATGACCAGCCTTTATAGTTATGATAATACTTTGGTTTTATTTTAGTGGATTATCAAACAGATCATAAGAAAAAATATTTTGTCACTAGAGACTGGAGCCAGTCTACGCTAATGAGTACACACAACATATATTTTCATAGAGAAATCAGAAAATAATTATCTGGCTACCTTACGGAAAGCATAGCTCCAGATAAGAGGGGATATCAGGAAAATAGTTTTCTGATTTCTCGACGAAAACATGTTTTGGGCACTCATTAAGAGCGCCTCGGTGAGGGTATGAGTACCACAACATATGTTTACGTCAATAAATACGAAAATGTATCACTATTTTTCAGTTGAAAAAAGTACCTTATCTTGAGCTTTGGGAAAAGGTTTAGTTTCTGAACGTAATCACTTGCAACATTTTGCGCGTGTCATGAATACATTGGAACGGCAATGTGAGAAAATGTACCTGATAGGCGCCCAACGAATACTCGGATCAGTTTGCCTCATTCGCACATTTTGATCAGTCTTCAATTCGCGCTATGTGCATAGACAATGATCCAAGGCTTCTGTCTGCGGACAAAGAAGACATTACTCAGACTGCGCGGACGTACAAGCTGGCGTACAAGGCATAATTCAGTGGGCACGCAACGTTCAGACAACGTCGCATTAACGTCGATAAAACGTGACGTTGCACCGACGTATTTCAACGTTGTATAAACGATAGGACGCAACATTATGACGTTTATACAATGTCGATGCAACGTCATAACGTTAATACAACGATGCATCTACGTCAGTACAAGGTTGTGATGATTATACAACGTCACGTTAATGTATTGATGCCGATGCAATGTCATGTCGTTTACTCAACGTTGCATTAACGTCGATGCAACGTCATTACTTTGAAATGACGTTACTGCGACGTTGCATAAACGTCATGTGACCCAAAGAAAGATATATTTTTTCACGTTGCTGCTTATTTGATTTTTTTTTTTACGTGCAGGGTGACTACGGGGATGTGAGCGAGCGACATCAGTTGCGAAAAAAGCTCAAGTGCCAAAGTTTCAAGTGGTACTTGAACAATATCTATCCAGAGTTGTTTGTTCCCGGTGATGCAATGGCTTCAGGTGAGGTAGGTAAACATGATGTATCTTATATGCATGTATCATGTCTTCCTTGATTGATATTCAGCTCTATTCTTAACCGTTCTCAAAGCCATAAAATTTCGAACAAGTGAATCTGGGGGTTACAAAAATGAAAACGGGCGCGTATAGCGATTGTTTGTTTACTTAAATGGATACATTCCAATTTTAGACTCATCCATGTTTAATCGAGGACATTGAGCACCCATTTGAGTAATCTTTATTCCAACACGTACTTCTATACTACTTATAAGGGATATATGACAAAATATTTATCCAAATACAATGCCTTACTCCATATTGAATATGTCAAACACAACAGGCCGTGTGCAGTCACGTGATGACGTAGCCAAAATGTGAATTAATGCAGATTCTGAAAGGAATGATTCTTGAGAGTAATGAACACACACAAAACTGAAAACATCTAGAGTATCAAATTTTCTGGGCCAGACTAGCTAGTTAGGCCAATTAGGACACATCAGTGACCCCTCATATGAATTTTCAAAACTCACGGAATGGGTTCAATGATTACAAAGGACTAGAAATTATTAAGTATACTACAGACCCGCCGTCCTTGGAAAAGTCCAAAACTAGATACAGTGCGGTCGCTTATGTTATTTGTAAGACGTATCTGCATATTTGAAATGGCTGACCACATATTGTTTTCCAGGTCTCGACAAGAGTGAATTCAATGTTTTCTCCGGATGACTCTAAATATTCATTTACAAAACAACATGGGTTAACATACCCTTCAATTAATGCCTTTTATTCCCATTTTCGACTAATCCACAAACACGCAAGCGCAGCAACAGTTGAACCCATTGTAGTCTGGAGACCCCAAAAAGGTAACTGGCATAAAGTGCAATCCCAGATCAGACGCCAAAAAATGCGGCGTCTGATCAAGATCTTCACTGTGAGCAAATAGTTTAATCATTTGTCTCTAGGAATAACTAAATCACTTAGCCTGACATACCTAAAATCGAAATTAGAATCTTCCAATATATAGTGTGGGGGAGTCCATTCAGTCTATAATGGGTTAAACTATGGTCTGAACTTGGACACGTAGGCTTGAGCAAGCAGCTTAGAAAGAAGCGTCTGTTAAGAGTATGCAGTGTTTACCACTTACCAAGAAATCTTCTATAATTTTATTATGTGCCATCTGCGTTTGATGACATTTTTCATGATCTTTCATTTATAATACATGTTTTCCTAGAACGGGACTGAAATCACTTTAAAGGGAGGCGATTCATTCAAAATTGTTCTGGCTCGCGTATGAAAAGGGATCCGCTCTAAAATGAAAAGCTAGTTCTAGTTGCACACCTTGGGAGGAAATTCTTTCCGTTCAGAGTAGACATCTTTATAAAAGGCACTTGATGTGCAAGAAAGCAAACACGAAGTTACAAAAAGTTGGTTCGCGTGTCCAAAATGACAGAAAAATATACTGGGTTAAAAAAATCCTCTTTAAGATGTTTTTTACTTTACCATTCCGCGACTATTTGTGTTGTAGATAAGAAGTGCAGCTAGACCTATGTGTGCAGATGCTAATACAGATGGGGACAAGACTGGGGAAGCTGTTGTTGGTTATCCATGTCACAGACAAGGAGGAAACCAGGTACACGTCTAAGTCCTAATTTAAACATAAACTGTATTGTCATTTTGTAGGTAACCATTACACGTTTGTGGGTAACTTTTACATGCGTTGAGATGTAGTATAAAATAGTTTAAAAGTAGATCGCAATACGGTATGTGTACCATCACACTTATAAGTCTATGCAATGTGTACCCTAATGTTCCTTCATAATATAAAGTGACAATCGGGGTTTGTAGGGGTATACGTTATAAAGGAGATGCAGTCTGAATTTTGTACTTTTTAAATAAACTTTTTTCAGTTTATTTGTTACTTTTTTCTACTCCATATATGTATCCTAATCTGCACAACACAAATCTTGCTTGTTTTCCGTATTTTATGGTGAAATTCCATAGCTATATGTAGCCGTGAATGAGAAGGTTGTCAAAATAAATAGGTGTTATTCTTTAGGAAAGCATATGTTGTAGACTGAGGTGCCTCGACTGAGTGCAAATATTTTTTTGTCGAGAAATGAGACCACTTTCAATAGTTTTGGTTGACAGCTGGCTTGTTTAGAGCTTTGACTAAGAACTTTAGATTTTACATAGACGCGTTAATATAATGCAATACGTTAATACTGATAGTAATGCACGTAAGCGTACTTATTCTTTGAAGCTAGAACATCCCATTTGACGCAGCGTTTAGGGACATGATGCACTAAATGCTGGTGTATTGTGGTGTAGTGATCTATGCGGCTTAGTCAGCTTAGTATGTATCTTTCTCTGCTCTCCAAGATAAAAGAATCGAGCAAAACTATCATTATTTATTCGGCACAGTTCGTTCGAATTTGCTTCCAAATATTGCGAAGGAAAATTTAAATAAAGTTACCCATGAAAGGCCAATATATTCTTACGACATGAAAGTCGCAACAAAGGAATGAAGCATAGCTGAAAAAATATTTCGCCTTTCGTGGGAATCGAACCCGGTCCTCCCGGTTAAAAATCTAATGCTCTAACCACTGAGCCAAATAGTCGACTCCCTGACTCAGTTGTCAGAGACTGAATATATACTTAGAAGCTATGCGTAATCTGCCAAGGCAGATAATCGAGGGTAGGAGTGCTCGGTCGTAACAATATATATATATATATATATATATATATATATATATATATATATATATATATATATATATATATATATATATATATATATATATATATATATATAAACAAAAAGAAAAAGAGAAAAACGCAACCTTCATGATACTCCGAAAGAGGAGGAGATGAAGAACAAACAATGACATGGTATAATAACAGTTACAATAACAGACACAAACAAAGACCTGTAACAGGAAAACCGCCTTGGAGTAGTCAGCTAAAACAACCACTGGTAGGCTTGAACTAGTTTAACTCTAGTATCAAACTTATATGCGCTATGGGCCGCTCCAAGCGAAAAGGTGTCCTCGAGCATGCGTAAAATGCCCGGGTTAAGGTTCGTCCCACGCATGAGCAAAGCTCATCCAGGCATTTGCTCTCCATTGATACGTATTATAATGTCTAATAATTCTGTTAGCGGACAATTGTCTGTGGTTTGCTCACTTCCGGACTGGTTTTCGAACATTAAAGGCTGATGAAAATTTTTTAATGGGAAAATCTTTCTCCCAAACCAATACACGTAGACAGGTCTTCAAGATAAAGATGCAAACGAACTTTATTAAATTTTATTCAGTGACTTCAAGGATCCAGCACTCCAAAGTACATATCGTATTTGCATTATTTTAAGCACATAAAGACAACCGTCCCTTTATTAGCCTACCGAATTTGATTGCGACTATCTTTTCTTGAATTCAACCTGAACTTGAGTTTGACTCCAATACGTTTTACGACAAATTACACAAGATTATCTCATGCGGTCGAAACATAGTTTTCATTATGGCATTTGCACAAAGGGACATAACTAAGTTTATTACGAGCTAGAGATGCTGAGCATTTCTGGGCCCATTTGTTCGAAACTAACGATGTCGTTAGTTAACATAACGTTAAAACTTTGATCATAAAATATGGCATATATGGTAATATTTTTGCTGAGAAAATATGAGTAGCTTTTGCATTTGCAAAAGCTACTCACTTTTTTTTCAGCAAAAATAACTGTGAAGTAGATATTGTACTTACTACAGCAGTTAACATTTTGACCACCAACGGGCTCGTTAGCTAACGATGCTTTGAACAACTGGGCCCTGGTGATGTTTCTTGGACATCATTTAAGGTGCTAATAAATTCTGCACCACGTTTGGAGCCAGTGGGAACCCTTAAATAGGCATTGAATTAATCAATCAGAAAGTGTGGTGTTTGATTCAATCCCTTGGCCGTTACGCACGAATAAACTGACACAATTTCAACAATTTTGCAAAAAAAAAAAAACAAAAAAAAAAACTCAATGACTCAATAATGCACTCCATAGTGTACCATTACCAGCATATTTAATTTTTGGGATAAAATATCAAACCGTAAACATACGAGTATATAATTGTTGCAAAGATACAGTGTTTTAGTTTGTTTATGAAATGCTGTATCCCTGTTTGCATAATACGATCAAACCAATCAAGTTTTTAAGATACTAACCCACTAGACCTAAAACGACCAACGAGATAATTTCACGTCATTACAGTACCTGATGTCCCTACCAATAACCTCTAACAGATCCATCTGAAGAAAGGTAATCAAAGCTTCCTTAGGTGGTACATTTAGGTACTAGCAGACAAACTGCTAATAATGTTGTTTTTGTTTCGTATATGAATACGCTAAAATAGGAATTTGCCAGCTCTAAGACATCCCCTGATGAGATGTCTGTTGTAAATGATCATAAACATGTAAGTGAAGATACTCAGGAAATGTCACAATCACGATGCAGAGCCCTCCTGAGGCACCACAAGAAGAAGGAAGAAAGGAGGAATAAACAATGAAAAAATAATTATATGAGGCGAGGTTTATAAAACAGATCTAAAAACCTGGTTTCAAACGCTTTGTGTTACCAGAGCCTTACTTGTTATTATGCCCAAAGTACCATATTTCTCTGACAAGTGATAATTAATACAATTTTCAAAAACTTCAGAAAATATATTTTGTTTTGCATGTACGATAAAACTGCATTAGAATCATTTTTTTATTGGTTTACTCCGTTTTCGTGTTTGTACTTTATGATGAACTAGCATGCAACACAATTGAAATCGAATTGGGTTCTTGACACATTCTGCAAGAATTTTGAAATTTTAGGTTATTTTGACAAAACTCAACATAATTTGTTCGACAAATAGCGTTTTGAAACTAAAATGCTGCAAAACCATAAGCCATACATATGCACATCTGTTAACTAATTGAAAACAAAACATTCTTATTCTAATAAGGTAAAACGAAAAAGTCTACATATGCAATTATTTTGCTGTCGAGTGTGTCTTTTTTTTAATTTTTCGCATTATACTATTTTATTTTGGTTAGTATTGGCTGCTTACAAGAGAAGGTGAAATAAGAAGAGACGAAATCTGCTGGGACAGCCCCGACGGTCAAAAATTAGTCACATTCGGTTGTCATGGAGGTCATGGACACCAGGATTTCAAATACAGAGATGTAATTTCAATTTTGAATCCTGTGATTATTCATATAAAATAATTTGCGACCCATGAGGCTCTTATCTGAAATTGTTATTGGATACGTTTGACGTGTAACTTTTCTACAGACAATCATTGTATAACTAACTCTAATGAGTAAAGCTAGTAATTCACACACAAGTTGAAAGAAAAACAAGTATAGGAAAACCATTACGAAAACATGCCTATATAATATTGACCCCCTTAAAAACTTGGGTTTACAGGGGTATACATTAGTTTTCTTATTTCTGCTCAAAACATAGATCGTGGGTACTCGTTAGAACCGCCTCGTCGAGGCGGTTGTAACGAGTACCCACAATCCATGTTTTGAGCAGAAATATGAAAAATATCAGAGTTTTTTACTTGAAAATTTTCAGTTTTTGGAGGTGAAATTTTCTATATATTTGAATAGGCGTGTTTTCGTAATGCCAACCTGAACACACCGACCCATTCGTTATTGTAGCTGAATAAATCAGTGCTTATAGATCTTACACATGTGGGCCGCGCCAAGCAAAAAGGTGTCTTCGAGCATGCGTAAAATGCACACAGTTTATTCCACGTAAAGCTCAACTGGACATTTACTCTCCATTTTATAGTGTCCAATGATTCTGTTAGCGGACAGTGAAGGCCCCGATCAGACTGCATGAATGGGCAGGCTGATCTGAGCCTTCGCTGTCCGCATATGTCCGAAGGCACGTTTTGGCATGGCACGGCCCATATGTTGTATTGCATATCTATCCTTTATATTCTTCTCTAGTTTAACCAATCTATTTACAAACTGATTTTTTTTTTATATTTAACTGAACATGAAGTGCTTTCCTTGGTATATCTATATGAAACTCATTTGCTGCTTTTTTATGCTAATACTGTGTTACACAAGTCATTATCGCATCGAAAGCCATTGGCATAGTCAAACAGTGCCACCATTCTCATCTATTAGTTTCACCTCAGTCGGTCCTGTTTACCTAAACAATAAAAATAAACTTACTCTTAAATTATTTTTATATACATAAACGAACAATAATTAAGTATTCAAATTGTAATAACTAGAAATGTCCGATTAAAAGGAAGGGCCCATAAACTAGTACTTGTAGTTTGGAAGAAAGGCATTCAAGTAGCTTAGCAGTTTGCAACAAATTTCATGAAAATCGACCAGTCTATAAGAGAGTTATAAAAACATGGTAATGTGAGTCCAGAACTCACAATCAAAAATATCAAATAACAGCCATTCTGATATAAGATAATTTCAGTGAATGGCCAATTTATATACCTTTTATTGCGTATATTGAAAATTTACTGTTTTAAGAGAAAATAACATATCCTTATGCATGAAATTAGCGATTTCTTATTTCGTCACGTGAAATGACTGACAAAATAGCGGCTTACATTGAAGCTGTTGTGAAATGTACAAAAAGATATATGTCCTAAACTGCTCGACCGATTTACATAAAGTTTGTGGCAAAATGTTTGCCACTTTAATCCCGTTTTACTGAAGTGACAGTTAAAGTTTGTGGGCCCTTCCCTTCATGAACCCAGCATGTTGATTCTATACCGGTATATAACTTCCGTTTGGAAGACTTCGTACGCTATTGTTATGTGACGTCAACTTTGATGAATTCATTAGACGAACATTATGTATACAATAATTTCGTACATACATTAATACCGTCACTCGTAGGACCTTGATGTCAAAGAATATAAAGTTTCTCGCTTGTCTAGCGTTTCTAATCTGATTTGTACACGTTTTTATATTTTCAGGATGACAGTTTATTTTCCGGAGCTCACCAAAAGTGTATTGAATTGTCATGGAACGGTAGAAAGTTATTTCTAGCTGTATGCAATGGCTCAGCTAGACAGAAATGGAAAATCGACCGAAATCCACCGAAGGGCCCTTCAAGAGACTAGTCATATGGATTCGAGTACTGTGTTTGCCCTAAATGATTTGGACTACTTAAATCCTTGCCATAATGTACAAAAAAATTAACATTTAACTTTTTCTATCTCTTGACATGCCTAAAAATTACTGCATGACCGGCAAACACTAACGACACAGATCAGATGCTGCTTCTGTGTATGTTCCAAGCCTACACTGTTTGCTGTCCTAATAGCGGAAATAAGATGAAAAAGAAACAACGTGTTAAACATGTAATTGATGACATTTTAAACGAGCGAAGTAGAGCAAAGTGGTAAATTCATTTACATTAAATTTTGAACTCATAAAGTGAAAAGGTGGTTTCAGCTCTATCCGTATGAGTATTTTGCAGAAAGCTGAATGTTGGACTTTATTACTGGCTACCTTATGTCCACAGATGTTATACATTATCGCTTTCTATGCTAATTTAGCAAAGAAAAAATGAGTTTCATATTTTTCGCAGAAAATAGGCTCTGACGTTTCATACAAAAGCCTATTTTCCCGGCAAAATAAGAAATATATTTCAAACTGTCGTCCGCTGAAATTTGTACCCAGCATGCAGAGCGTTAAATGATTCAGATGATGACGGCTATTAAGTTCCTGTAACGCATGACTGTACTCGTGTAGACATTCGACAGAAATTCAAATACAGATCCAAAGATACAATGCTCTGAAATGTCTACAACGTGTGTCCTTCGGAGTGCTTTCAGTTAGATGACCTGTGTGAGGACTATTACAATATTTCACATACTGAAGTAATACTTTCCAAAAATTTCCTGAGTCTGAAACACTAGTCGCAGACGACCCTTTCTGGAGCCCGTGGTTTCACGTCATATCATGTAACTTGTCTAAGGTTGTTTAAAACAGCTACATACTTATACCAAAGAATATGATTAAAGCATGTATTTATTCTATTGTACTATTAGCATCATTCTGAAAGAGGGATTTCTCTCCAGAAACCAATTACCGTTTACGTTTGTGCTTCTATATTTTACTTCCAAATTAAATATGTGACTACAGTATTGTATGCTAAAACCTTTCTTTTTTTTTTTTCATCTGTAAAGTATTATCGATCCTCGTTTGTTTGTTACATAAAATATGATTTCTGAGAGCATTTTAAACATTTTGCTACTTTTAACAAGTAGAACTTCCATTCAGATTTTTTTTTTCAATTCAATCAATATCAGATCACGTTATATGCTTAAACTTGAGTATCTTTCATTTATAAATTATTATCAATTCTTCTTTGCTTGTTGTATAAAATATTAATCTCTAAATACATTGCAAACGTTTCGCTATTTTAACTGTTAGAACTTCCTTCCAGAATCATTTCAGTTCCGTAATTTTTTGAACACATTACGTCATGCTAAAAATTGAGTTTCTTTCAATTATGAATTATTATCTATTCAGTTTTGCTTGTTGTATAAAATAATGATCTCAGAATACGTTGCAAACATTTTGCTACTTTAACAGTTAGAATTTCCTTCCAGATTCGTTTCAGGTCCGTCAATTTTTTTATCACATTATGTCATGCTAAACCTTAATTTTATTTCATTTTTTAAATTATTTGCTGGTTGTATAAAATGATCTGTAATAGCATTGTTAACAGTTTGGTAATTTTAAAAATTAGAATTTTCATTAAGATACTTTAAAGTTCTATCAGTGTCAGAGTTCTATCAATTTCAGAACTCTTTATGGATACGTTTTTAGTGGAAGAAACTTACCCAGCAGGCACACAACATTAAAACCACGTTGTTTTAACTTTGTGTGCCCACTGGCTTCATTGTTCTTTTATAAGCAGACTGAATATATTGTTAGCTCTGACGAAATGAAACCCATTTCTTCACTACAAAGCATGGCTCATATATTAAGCATTTTAAATATGTAATTATAAACAGAAAGTCCTTTTTGAGAGATGTGCAAAGCGCAGTTGAGTATGTGTTTTGTCAATGATGTCTGTTCTACTTGTGTGGTATGCGTGCTGTTAATTAGGATCTGTAATATAGAAGCAAATTGATTCACAGGGTCTGCGTTATCCTTTCATAGAATCACTGTTAAAATATTTCCCATCACTGTAAACATTAGATATTTCGGTGTTGTATATTTTGATATTTATTTTGTATTATTTCCATACTCATGGTAAGCTAAGTGGCAAAATGATTTCGACAGCTTTGTCACTTATACATCTATCCTCTTTGTATTCATCCGCCATATTGCCTATAACACAATGCAACCATTACGTTAGCAAGTCTTTGCAATGTATCTGACTGTATCCGTTCCTCAGCTCACCTATTTTCTCCATGTTACCCTATATGCACGTTATATATAGAAGCAGGGACATGAAAGGCTATATAAATGGGCATATTCAGAATTTTTCAGCTTTTAAACCAGTTTTTAGTTTATTTGTCATTTCGATTGACTTGCTGATTTATACTGTCATGTAATTAAATCCTTATCCAATGCCTTTGGAGGCATTGTTCAATGATTGTGGCACTCCCTGGTACATATATATGTTTCTGTTTATTTTAATAAGAACAATGCTTAAAATAACTGATTTTTATTTGTCCCAAAAAGTTTTTATTACAATGAGTCGACTTTTCATACACGACAGCAAAAAAAAAAAAAAAAAAAAAAAAAAAAAAATCACTATTTGTTTTTATTTAAAACAAAAAATGTGTCACGAATCCACTTTTCATTTCGACTGTACTGCATTCGAGTTCATCATAATGCACATAATGCACATGATTTATTGCACATGCAAAAATTTGTAGTTTGCTAGGTTTTTCAAAGCTTTTGAAAATCGCCTAAATTATCACTTGTTAGAAAATGTGGTACTTTGGACATATGTAAGGTAAACAAACAAATCTTTTACAACAAGGTTTTGGGTTTAAAATTTGGATGTAAAATTTGGATGTGGTTTGCTCACTTCCGGAAAGCTTGATTCTTTTACATTATTATTATTTTGACCCCTTGGTCGTTTTAGCGTTCGTTACGCATGGATAAAAGGACACAATTTCAACAGTTTTGCAACAAAGTGTACTCAATGTACCAATAATACATTCCATATTTTGTCGTTGCCAGCATATTTCAATGTTGACATAAAATAACAAACCGAACAAATATGCGTTATTTTTGCGTTCGAGTATATTTATATTGTTTTTCTTAACCCATTCAAACCTGCAGATTAAAACATGTTCCTTTGCAAATAGTGTGGAACTAGATGAGACGGCTCGTAACGAGTTGTCTCATCAGGATCTATATGTTTGGAATTCGGTTTTGGATTTTTTAATTAAAATTCTATCTGCAACAATAGATATGTTCGAAATCAAAGATAGATGTTTCTACTTCAGAAATCCAAGGGTGAAAAGAATCCGGCTTTGAGGATTAAGTATCCGATACCATTTGACGTCATTATCTCACATATTCAAATAGATGGATGTAGCAGGTGTATTTACCTGGAGTAGTTACTGGGAGGGAGAATCTTACTCCTCCACAGCACTTGTTCTGACATCTGTTATAGGCGTCCATGTTTGTTTCTCTCCCCTAAATATCAGCGTTTTTTTCGATAAGTCAGTTTGTGGCAGGGTTGTGGGTTTATCAAATTTAGTATTTATCCACGGGCAAGTAAATGGTCAAAATCGATTCGTCTAACCACGATTTACTGGACCGAAAATTGACAACACATGTTGTGGGTATGCATGAGGATTGTCTTAACGAGGTGCTTCAAATGAGTACACAAAACATGTTTTCCTCGAAAAATAACAAAACATATACAGCTCATAATCAGGGTAACATTTTAGCTAGAGCTGTGAAGTGCTTTTCCTCAAGTTGGTCATGGTATTTCCATAGCCCTGGTGTATGGCTCTCGTATGAACTTTTAGAACTTGTAGCCAATTTTGACAGCAATATTGAAGGACAAGTATACGTTTGCATTTAACCTTATAAACGTATAATCACAAACACTACGATAATTCAAATCAGACGTCTCGATAGTGATCTGAAACCAGAGAACACGAACATTATCACGATAGGTCAGACATTGAGGTCGGAGCCGTTTAGTCTGAGGCCCAACTCATCACATCGTCAAATGGGGAAAGTTATATCAACCATAACTGGATTAACAAACGTGTATGCAGATAGCCGCAGAGCACTCGTAATCTATCTTTTTGTAACGAGTGATGAGCGTTACAAACATTCCTCAATATGGTCGAAGAAATAAGACAAAATACATATTTTTAACGTTTCGACTTACGTCTTCTTCAGAACTAGACTCCATTTGTGGACGCATTTGTAAAAACGTACGCGCCAAAGAACATACGCAACAGTACTCTTCCAGAACATGCAAACTGGAATATATGAAAAAAGACACATAAAACTAGAGGTATAATACTATCCTAATAGCTATTAAGAAATGTGTCGATCCGACTGCGTGGATGTGCAGGCTGATCTGTGCCTATGTTGTTTGCAAAGGCATGAAACAGGGAATAGTTTTACACCTCAAAACATTCCTCAAAAAAACGTTCAAGCATAGCTGACCTTTGCTCAGGGAGACTATCATTACAGGCTAAGGTTATTGTTAAAGCAGGAGTTATGTTCGTTGATTTATGTCGAGCAGAGACACCGTGTCGTTTTTCTTGAATCATTCTCGTACTATCTTATTCAGCAGACAACACATGGACGACATTTATTCTTTTTTCCTCAGAAAACAGACTGTAACATTTCATGCCAATCGTCTCCAAATGTTTCAAGTGCAAGTCATCCGTTACAAAACAGATAGGTTACAATAAATGCGAGCCATTTCTATGAACAATAAAATCGCGTGTATACCTCAAAGAAAAGCATTACGAAAAAAAACGCCTATTCAAATATATTGAAACTTTTACCACAAAAAAAATGAAAATTTTCAGATAAAAAAATCCGATAATTTCCTTATATGAGTTCAAAACATAGATTGTAGGTACTCGTTAGAACCGCCTCGGCGAGGCGGTTCTAACGAGTACCCACAATCTATGTTCTGAGCAGAAATAAGAAAAATAATGTATACCCCTGTAAACCCCAGTTTTACTATATAAAAGTGGGGTTTAAGGGGGTCAAAATTATATAGGCGTGTTTTCATGATGTAAAGGTACAATCAGTTAGAAGCATTTCCAGTTTTTCTACAATCACCGTCCAGTTTGTGGTTTTCTACCATCACCGTCCAGTTTGTGGTTTTCTTTTCTTGTGGCCTCAAAATACCTTATGTTAGCTTAGCGAAGCTTACAGTAATCCATGATAACTGATCGGTGTCTTCATGGGGACTCTGGGAAAGCCCATTACGATAACATGCATATGTGAAATGCATACATGTAGTTCTCAGCCTTATCTCTAGACAAGCCATTCTTTTATGTTTTTTGTCCCCGGAAAAACATATGAGCCGGGATACAGCATGTCTTACAAGATTGCATGTGCGCACAAGCTGATCAGTCTTCGCTGTCTGTCTGGAGACGCTATGAATCCGTGGCTACCCATAGAGTGCCCTGTGAAAAACTGATCCAACTGTCCAGATCCGCATAATGGTCTGAGTCTCCACTGGGTGAACATGCAGTTTTGTAGAAAACACTCTGCCCCGACTCAGATGCCGTGGGTACTCACCAGAGCTGAGTTGGTGTTTTCGCTGTTCGAGCATGTAAGAAAAAGTAGTAACTGTAAATGTACGCGTACATTTTTTATTTCTC
The DNA here is from genome assembly GCA_964016985.1 of Anodontia alba. Lineage (NCBI taxonomy): Eukaryota > Metazoa > Mollusca > Bivalvia > Lucinida > Lucinidae > Anodontia > Anodontia alba. The sequence goes on from OZ024833.1 coordinate 51,507,079, forward strand.
CCACATTTAAAACACATCCTTTAAAAAGATTTAGATTTCAGATAGAGTCATGTTTTTTTTTCTCAGTCTGATCCATTCATATTATTCGTTTACTTGTCCAAAGATAATTGAAGTATCACACAGGTCTGTAAGTCTTCAATGAGCTGAAAGAAAGACTATTTAGACAATCTGACGTATAATTTTGCATACGGTCGTATTAATAACCTGAAAATTGAGCCCATTTATGCCGATAGGACTTTTCTACCTAAACTTTTACATGAAGTATCAATCCATTTCCAATAAAATGAATGTCTGTTTAGTTTTTACAATTACCAAGTCTTATGAAAAGTCATGTATTTAATGCAAACAGTATAGACACTGATCAGGCGCCGCGTTCAGCGGCGTCTGATCTTTGTCTACACTGTTTGCCAATGTCCCTTTTATTGGACTCTAGACATAAATGGGTGAATACCTCAACATAGCGTAAGACCTAATGTTATAGATAGGCTGAACTCTTTTAAGCTTATATTTGTCTTGTTCCACAGATTTGCAAATTCTGACTGTTTTAACCGAATCTAATATATGTAAAGCAACACTGTATATGCCTCTACATGAACTGGAATATTTCTGGTATAAATGTATGAACGTGATTGTTTAATTGTCTTGATATATCACACCTTTTAGGGGAACGGATACAAATCCTGCACTCCTCCTGAAAAGGGGTGACTCTTCTAGGAAAGACCCCACACCCTTTGCGAGGTAATCCTTGCCTTTTAGAGTAGATTCCTTTTCAGCAGGGACTTTTGTGCAGGAAAGCGAGCATGACGTGACAAAAGTCGTCTTCTTCGGCGGAAATAGACTGAGTCATTACGAAAACACGCCTATTCAAATATATTGAAAATTTCACCACCAAAAAATTGAAAATTTTCAGATAAAAATTCATATATATTTCATGTTTCTGCTTAAAACATAGATTGTGGGTACTCGTTAGAACCGCCTCTGCGAGGCGGTTCTTACGAGTACCCACAATCTATGTTTTTGAGCAGAAATAAGAAAAATAATGTATACCCCTGTAAACCCCAGTTTTACTATATAAAAGTGGGGTTTAAGGGGTCAAAATTATATAGGTATGTTTTCGTGATGGTATCCGGTCCCTATAAACGTAAGGTATTCGAAATTCTATCACATGCAAAAATACTACAAAGATAATGTACAGGCGTATTAGAAATAAAGCCTTACCGCATAAACCATTAATACCTAAATGTCTTTAATGTTTAGCACCCTGGATAATATCTTTAACCGATTATATATTGAAGTATTTTTTCTTATTTTTCCCAGAAAACACTATTAGACATTTCAACTTTCTTGTAAAAATTAAGAAAAAATATCAGTTTGTCGTCTGTTGAATTTTCCCAAAGCGTGGTAAGTATTAAATGGCAGTTGAAAGCGTGCAGATGGCATACCTTGTGTCATCTTAAATGGTCTTTTACTGTTTGCAGCTGTCCATTACCTTAAAGTATCTAAGCAAAATATATATTTCTTACCCATAGCCAGGTCTTAGTCATAGGTCTAGATAAACATTGTAACAAAGAATATTGTTCATAGGTTCCCAAATTCTCCACTGAAACATATTTTGTTGGTTACCCATTAGAAGCGCCTCGCTTCTTATGTGCATACGTAATATATGTTTTAAAGGAGAAGTTAGAAGAAAAAACATCTTTATTGCCCTCTTATCTAGTGCATTGTGAACTTTCCATTGTCACTATGGATAATAATGAAAGTTTTGTTTATAAAGTACATTAAGATAGATTCATGCATTTAGAAGGCCGCTATAAATAAACACAAATTGAAAAGCTGATTTAAAGACTGAAAAAATCTGCCTACCTCCACCGCACCCCCAACACACACGCTATAATGTAGGCCCCTATTTACTCCTGGTTTTTGTATAGAATGTTTAGAATCGATCCATAGTATACAAACGTCAAATATTTCTTGAGGTAGCTGTCCACATGATTATCATTGACCAATGTTGATGTAATCAAACCGCCGGTTAGATGAAACCCAGGTAACGGTTATATATAGCCGCGCTATTATTGTCGCTGTGACGTCAGAGTGCTGTTGAGAGAGGGGTAGCTGTAAAATCTGGGCTGGGATATTTGGGCCTTTGGCAAAAACTACAGACCCAGATCAGACGCCTCAGAACGCGGCATCTGATAAGGGTCTTCACTGTTTGCTTAAGTTACAGGAAGTTAAGGTTCAAGTCCCCGTTCATTTTCCCAGCCTACCCTCAGAGACAATCGGCCCACTAGTGCTTTAGTACTTTGATTACATTATTCTATGGGGAAAACAGGAGTACGATGTAAATACGAGGGTCCTGCAAAAAGTTTTGTCACTTGGTTTGGATTACTTCAGTGCTACGTTTTATCAAAAATATTTTTATTACAAACCTTCAAAGTATTCCTCCTTTACTGAAACACATTTTTGTCACCTTTTTACCCAGTCGCGAAAAGCAGATAAATAGTCTTCTTTTGGTATCTATTGGAGACATTGATAAATAGCGCTGTCAAGAGAACTTCTAGACGTATACTTATTTCCAGAAAGCATTTTCTTAAGTCTTAGAAATAAAAGGAAGCCACAGGGACTCAGGTCAGGTGAATAAGGTGGATGGTTTAAAACTTTCACCTTTTCAGAAGCCAAAACTGACTTAACAACTTCACACTTATCAGAAGAGGCGTTGTCATGTAAAAGGTGGACTCCTGACCATCCTTCTTTGCTTGGTCGTTTCGTATTGCAACAAGTAAATTGGTCAGTGTATATGACTGCATCTATTTCAATTTGAAATAACTCGGTCAGATGGAAAGCAATTTGAACGAAATAAACGGGTATCGTTAGCTATTCAACACACCATTCAAGTGCAGTGAAGCATTTTAAAATATACCTGGGATAAAACTAAAGAAGCCTATTAGTGACAGAACTTTTTGCAGGACCCTCGTATTACAAAGACTTGTTGAAATAATACATGTAACTAAAAATGGTTTCATGAATTAGAATGATCAGAATTAGCACCGCTGATTCTTACCAACACGGATACTGTCTAACTGTAGTTGCCTTGGAAGCAGGCCGACAGGTTGTATATGGGGAACTCTTTCCTGCAAGTCGATCCATGGCCATGGCCAGGGTCATCGGGGTGGCCAGCGAATGAGACTCTTGGTAAGTATAAGTGGGAAAGGTGTTGTGCTCAGTAATGAAGATAACAGGTGCCTATGAGAAAGCCGCTCTAGACTGGATGTTTCTTTTCGGGCAATAGGGTCTCCGCAAACGACCAATGCCTACACAGAAAGAATAAATATAAAGGTTTATAAGGAACAGAAGCAATAATTGCAAACAATTTTATTTCTTCTTTTACAAAACAACAACAAGCCGTTATATGTGAAAATGTACCTTTGACATGTACGTCCAGAGGAAACGCGTGCCATCTTATGCATTTATCTGGGACTATTCTGGGCGCTCTTTGGCTAGCCACGAATACAAGTTTTCTTTATATAATCATAAAAATCTCAGGTTGGATTGCACAAATTGTCGAGTTTATCAGAGCCTTTGCTGGAAGCACTTATACAAATGTACTTCTTCTCATGTTGCGGCTTATGCATGCATAAACATAGGAGTTCCATGAAAACAATTACATTGCATTTTTGAACAACACATGCCTAAATGCATATCACCAAGAAATATTACAAATATTAGTGCAAGCCATTACAAATAAAAGGAGAAATGATTGCTTTTAAATGCAAATAGCGTCGTATTTGTGTAAAACATTAACGAGTTTGAACCGTATCATGCAAATGCTGCAAAAACGCAAGCAATTGCGAATAAATGATGGCAAGTATTTTCGCTTGTTGAATAACAAAATATTGCGCATTAACCTTTCGTTTGAACAGCAGTTGGCGCATTTAAGGGGAATGAATAAACATTAAGGGAAAGCAAATTTGTCAAAGGGCGTTTTGCTTCCCTTATGATCATGGATGCAAATTCTCTTCTGTTAGAGTATAACCCTTTTCGGAAGGGACTTTGTGTGAAGTAAATCAAACAGAAAAATGTATACGTGACGATACCCAGGAAATACCACAATTGTAAGGCACACACTTCTCGAAGCACAATCAAATCAGAGATATAGAACAACTACAGTAAAACCTCAATGACTCGAGCACCGATGACTCGTTTACCGTCGCTGATTCGAACTCATTTTTGAGGCCCTAGGAAATTCTTCTGACAGTTAAAGAAACACATATTTAGTGATATTCTAGGATTGTTTTCCTATTTTATAAAGAAAATGTATGGTGAATGTACTCATCGAGGCGATTCTACTAAGTGCACTCAACATACCATTATTTAACAGAAGATCGAAAAGACATTCATAAATTATCCGTATTTGTCTCCTAACTTGACGCTATGATTAACCGTCAGAGGCTCAAACTACCCATATCTAGAACAAATTTCCATGGTCCCAATAAAGTTTGAGCCATTGAGGTTTGAAAGAGATGACAAAACAAATGCACATATGAAACTACAGACGCACAGACAAAGAAGAACCGACTTGGAATGGTCAGTAGGCATTAGGAAAATACGCCTATTCAAATATACTGAAAATTTTACCGCAAAAAAACCCCGAAAGTTTTCAGATAAAAAATTCTGATATTTTTCATATTTCTGCTCAAAACATAGATTGTGGGTACTCGTTAAAACCGCCTCGACGAGGCGGTTTTAACGGGTACCCACAATCTGTGTTTTTGAGCAGAAATAAAAAAAATAATGTATACCCCTGTAAACCCAGTTTTATTATATAAAAGTGGTGTTTAAGGGGGTCAAAATTATATAGGCATATTATATATTATATTATATAGGCATGTTTTCGTGATGGAAAACTACTGGGTGCTTAAACCAGTTTTACTCACCTCATCTTTAATTCTGATGTGACTCCAAATTACATAGGGGTCATCTGCTTCACCTATTAAACATCACACTGAAATACATATAATCAAAAACACTGTAATGAAACAAAGCAAATGGATTCAATAGCGATCTGAAGCCAGACCACAAGAAACCACAAACAGGACTACGATGAGCCCGACCACAGACATTGATACATGTAGTCAGGCGCGACTATCTGAAACAAATTTAAGAGGAAGCCGTCATTTAGTCTGAGGACCGACCCACCGTCGTGCAATTAAAGAGAAAAGCAAAGTTATCAACTATAATTATGTTGACAACCACGCATAAAGTTTGCCGCGGAATATCAATGTTAGGAAGTCACAAAAGTTGTGCTCCCTTGTAAAACACAGCGGAAAATCTACCAAGTGTATCAACGCCCCTTAAAGCTCAACGTCATGTAAAATGACCTTATATTATATGTGGAAAAGGACCTTGTTTCATATGTGGAAAAGGACCTTGTTTCATATGCGGAAAAGGACCTTGTTTCATATGCGGGAAAGGATAATGTGTCTATGAGGAAAATGATCTCGTGTCATATTTGAACAGCGAAAGTCAAGACACATCTGCGTATTTCACTACGTCTGACAAGCCTGCCTGTTCGTATAACTAAGTTTATATTATTCTTTAGTATTCAAGAACAGTGGTGCCTTGATTAGATTGTGCAAACTCGCAGGCTGGTCTTGATCCTCGTGAACCTCATATGTTATAACATATGCGATAATATTAGGTAAACCCGTACAGTAATGTGGAGGAGTGATCTTAACCTTTCAATTCGGCAGACCAAAACCAATATCTGATATCTGTGCAAACAGTATGGATCCTGATGAGACAGCTCGTAACGAGGCGTCTAATCAGGATCTACACTGTTTGCCAGTCTGCTTTTGATTTTAAACTTAAAGCCTTATTTGCATCAGTGGACAAGTTCAAATTCAAGAATGGAGAAGTTCACTTCAGAAACTCAGGGATGAAAAGGGTAATCGACTTTTAGGTTAATAGTGATTTATCTATAAATATTAGAAAACTCAGGGCCATACAGAATAAAAGTTGTCTTACAGGCTGAGAATTAGAATTTAGATAATGACATTATTGTACGACTTAGAGTATCAATTATTCACTCCACAATGTTTATAAACATATTTACACAAGGGCAACTGTTTTGGTTCTCTGCTGCAAACAGGAAATAAAACAGTGTAGATCCTGATAAGACGGATCATAATGAGCCGTCTCATCAGGATCTACAATGTTTGTCATTTTGTTTGAGTTTTGACTGAAACCCCTATTTGGAACAATGGTTCTGACCAGATACGGAGATGGAAGAGTCCACTTAAGAAATTTAGAGATGAAAGGTTAAGAGACTATATTTACTACTTAGGTAAAGTAAGGAACTGAACAGTATGAACTTTACCGTGAACCTAATGTTTCATTCGAAGCCAGATCTAATATGCTGTCTATAGCGTGAATACATCCCCTTTTGATATGAATTGGTCTGAACTGAATTAAAACAGACTTACCTGGCAAAGCGCAAGTACCTGGAATGAAGTCACGATAAATATCAGTTGGCAAGACTGATTCACAAATTGTACTTTACAGACAAAGAGAGGACCGTAATCACTCGATAATTAAATATTCAACAGACATACATGAGTATATAGTATAGACACAGATAAGATGCCACAAAACGCGGCGTCTGACCAGGGTCTACACTGTTTGCCACTCATCAGGTAACGTTTAGACATATCAACAGGAAGTAAAACAGCACCACGAGAACATATCTATATAACTTTGACACCCTTAAACCCCACTTTTATATAGTAAAACTGGGGTTGACAGGGGTATACATTATTTTTTCTTATTTCTGCTCAAAAACATAGATTGTGGGTACTCGTTAAAACCGCCTCGCCGAGGCGGTTCTAATAAGTAGTCACAATCTATGTTTTGAGCAGAAATGTTGAAAAAATCAGAATTTTTATCCGAAAATTTTCATTTTTTGATGGTAAAACTTTCAGTATATTTAAGTAGGCATGTTTTGGTAATGATGTTTTCAAACTGTAGGACAAATAGTAAGGTAAGCAGTTAAGGTGTTAGAATATTTAGAATAAATGCCGTAAATAATAAAAATAATCTTGCAAAATATGCTGTCTTTAGTTTTTCACTAGGGAAGCAAAGATGATTTAATATAGTTATCTCTCATGTAAGTGTTTCCAATCCCTTTAAAGGTTAGAAATGTCAGATTATCTGTCTTATGACACTTTCCCCATGGAAGACTAATCAGTCGGCACATCTATGCATTCTGATCAGAGTCTTTGCAACCTTGGATCTTTGGCTGTTCACAGACTGCCCAGTGAGCAGCTTTCACTCGAAAGATACATAATAAGGCATGGTATTTACCCTTTTCGGCTTTCAACATCTTTCTGAAGTCTTTTTGAGTATGGTGCATTTTCAGAAGTACATTTGCATGTCAGGCCTCTTTCGAAAAGGTTCTACTGTGAAATGAAAGAATTTATTCCCACTGGAGCGAATTCTTACCTTCTATAGTACATTCCTTTTCAGAAAGGATGCAAAACAATTTTGACAGAGTTGCCTCCCTATATAAATGTGTATCAATTTGCCTTACCTGATACAGACACTGCAAACCCGATAGTGCAAATGATGGGAATAAAAGATGCATTGTCGTGATGTGATTGTAAACAGTTGTCTAACTCGGAAGAAATAAGAGAGAATATAAAACGTAGAATATGACAAGCGGCAGTCTGGATTTATGAAGCACTGCCCAGCGGGCACATGACGTTTATACAACGTCGGCTCAACGTCTATGCAACGTCATGACGTTGCATCGACGTTGAGGCGACGTTGTATTTACGTTATATGCCCGCTGGGTGGGTTTGGTACAGTTTAATGCATTGTAAGGTAAGGGAAGACATATTTATGAGCAAGCCTCATTCGCGTAGAAAAAAAACTGAGAAAACAGAGTGTACCATATCTGTTTCTGTGAAACGCCGGAACATCTATAAAGGACAACATCGAAAGAAGAATTAGTTTTCCGAATACCAAAAGGGAAATCATAAGCACATATTAACTTATATGTATTTTACTACGTGTTGTATTGAATAAGAGGCAGCACACAATTTAATGCATGAATACATGTACATGCAGTTGTTTTCTTTTGGTTTGAAATTATGTTTTACAAGCTCAAAACCACAAGAAAGTCATCGAACTCCTAAGACATTAGCTGATAAAATGTACACTTTTGTCTAAACAATATTTCATGTAGTCGTGCACGCATCACATCACCGGTTACGTAAACGGTTACCCTTATATGTAACTCAATTTATTTTAAAATCCCAAAGGTCGTCGAACCACATAGCTTTCTAAAATAGGAATCCGATTTTATCATAAAGAGTTATGGTCTTTTTCAAGGCTAAACAGTAAAGAATAACACCACATGCAGCATGTCTGTCAATGAGTAGATTTCAAAGACTGCAAATTGCAATAAACGAAGATCGGCAGATTAGCTGGCAGATGTTGCAACCGGCTTTTATTAGAATGCGAAAACCTGTTTAAGCAATTGTATGAGATAAGTCACTGCGATTCAATTGAAAGATATGCCCTCTAAACAGCTTCCGAAACAAACAGTCAGTTTTAAGAGAAATGCTACAGTCTATAAGCAAACGGCTGCATTTACTATTACAACAGATAGCTAGCAATGTATCAGAATTGAGTCAAAACAAGTATGTTTATAATATAATGCTAATTACGAGTATTTGCAACAGTCATTTTATTTCGGCAAGTCGTATACTGAGCTACGCGGAATGCCATTTTGCTATATATATATATATATATATATATATATATATATATATATATATATATATATATATATATATATATATATATATATATATATATATATATACAGAGAGAGAGAGAGAGAGAGACAGACAGACAGACAGACAGACAGAGAGGTAACATGCCTGGACATATTTTTGGCCATTAACGCAAGTTCAAAACAAGATTCTAATGATTTTTATCCAATTTTGTTAGTAGAGGTATAGACATGACCATACTTAACGCATATTCGGGTGCTCATGCGCAGGCAGTCATCAGTTGCTAACGTTGCATCAAAATAGAAAACAAAAATATCCTGAAATTCAGTTTGTTTCTTTTAAAATCACACCATTGTGCTGAGAGAGAGAGAGAGAGAGAGAGAGAGAGAGAGAGAGAGAGAGAGAGAGAGCGGACGTAATGTAATACTACTTACTATTATTGCTTCTTTTTTCATATTTTTGAGAGATTCGTCAATGCAACAAATCGTTATTCTCTTATACGTTCGATCCTGTTTATGCTTTTAATTGTGATATAAACCTTAAGGCAATTAAAATCCAGTCTTGCGATCAGAGCATGCAGAAAGGATTGACATATAAAATACATGTTTTCCGGAAGGGGATTACATGACACAGGTCAGATCATAGTATTGCGTAGTAATTTCGGGCTCCTTGTCAACAATGTTCCAGATAGAGTTTGTTCGCTGGCGCTTAATCCAGTCTATAAACATTTGCTTAATTCTAACATAAATCAATGCAAGACCCTTTGTCGCAAATGCCCATTCACCACATTTTGCATATACCATTAGTTTGAAAAGAAACCAAAACAACATACTTTGATTTTATCCCATAGAATAACGGCTTTAAAAATATACCGATTGTGTACAGTGATAGTTTTCTGAAGAGTACACGATGTACCAGTTTATGAGAATAATACTTATGAACCATGCAAGCGCCAAATTACATGTAACGTCAAACGAGCTGTAAAACGAGACAACGTACCTTCTAACATGTGTGCCAACAAATATCTAAATCAGCCTGCACATCCGCTCAACCTGATTAGAACCGTAGTTGCCAGCACGAAGAATCTTTGGATTTTTGGCGATCAGAAATGTGACTAGTGAAGAATTTGATGAGACTGCGCGAATGCGTAAGCTGATCTGATTCCGCTGTGCGCACATGTCTGAAGGTACGTTTACTGGCGTTGTGGCTCACATGTTAGTTATGTCAGTAATAAAAACGCAAACATATCTACTGAATGAGAGAAAACGACACTTTTAAGGGAAAGACAGAGCATATAAATAATGCTGGATTTAAGCTGTTGCTGAAACCATGCTTACGCATTTTGGTGTAAATCAGATCAAATTCAAATATGGACGCTGCCTTTTTTGAATATTTTATATGACTTCATAGAGCCTTAATATGCAAAATATAAACAAATAATATTGTAGTAATATTGTAGCTCTATAGGTCTGTCTGTAGCTTGTTCTCTCACTATATAGTGATTTTATATGCAAAGTGCACTGTTTTCTGTCAGAACATTTTTTTTCTCCATTTTTCCCCATATTTAAAATATTTAGCAAATCGCATTAAACTTACCGTCTCCTTGATAATAATCTTAAAAATCTTTTTAGCTTCCATAGTTTTATGTGCGATTTTGCCAGGTTTGCATCTAAATGCATAGTTTGACAAAATCTCAGATGCATTCTTCACAAAAGCTACTTTTCGCTTTAGCATGTACTTCATCGAGATAAAAAAGAAAATCAAGAAAACTAAAACAGGGATGGAGAACGTATTTTGCCGAGAAAATAAGTTCAAATGAAAGTATTAGTTTGACAGAAATGATTTATTGTGATAATTTCTTCTAGTTGTTTATTCAGTTATATTTTGCCCGTTCACACCATAATCAGTTTTCGCCGTCTTTTATCATGATGATCATTATTTGGGCCGCCGGCTGACAAAAAAGCTTTTAGGTCATATACGAATGGCGCCCCAGACCAATTTACGCAGCCATGCATCGGGTCAAGATCTTCGCAAGTAGTCCTATTTCTAAAGGTCCCTATATTGTGCAGGCGCATAGCGAAGATTCTGAACAGACCGCGGATGCGCAGGCTGACCTAGATCTTCGCATATGCTCTAAGGTTCCTTTTCTCAGCTGCCGGCTCAATTTAAAAGGACAATATTGCGGTTCAATTCTACTTCTGAAAAAGGGGACAGCTCTTAAGAAAAAATGGTACCCTTTTAGAATAGAAATATTAGAGGAGCACATTTTTTCCTTAAAGAGTAGATTCCTTTTAAAGGAGCAAAGTTTTTCCTTTAAGAGTACACCCCTTTTAGGAGAGCATTTTTTTCCTTGAGTATATCCCTTTTAGGGGAGCTAATTGTTCCCTTTTCGGAAGGGATTGAAGTGCAGGTATGCACACAGGTGGTTACAAAAGTTTTCTCCGTAGTGATAAATTGGCGGAAAATCTTCAAAATTTACCCACTCCCCTTAATGCAGATACGAGACATACATGTAAGCAAGCTTTTTTGTCGCATCTGCTTTAGCATGGGCAACTTAGGCGTGCAAGTTTCCGTCCGTTCGTCCGTCCGTCGGTTCTAACAAATTGTGACTATTTTTTTTTTGCAGAAAGTGAGTTTATGTGACTGTTTCTTTCTAAGTGACTGTCACTTAAAAAGCTTTTTGTTGCTATACCAAAATACATATTATGTGACTACTCCACAAATGGAGAAGAATCACATAAATTATATGGGTATCTTTGTCCATTCATATGGACATCCATCAGTAATTTATGTGACGCTTGTCTAAAAAAATATGTGACGTAAGGTTCTTATGTGACTCATGTTCATGCATTTATGTGACTGTGATCCATTCAATAATTTTAATGACCACTGATTTAAATAATAGTATCAATGCACTTGAGTTATTATATCTGAATTTACAATCAAAGTATTAATGGGTCACTTTAAATTTGGACAATGTCACATAACTACCATTTCGTTAGAACATTTGAAAAGTCACGTAAAAACTTGGAGAAACGTCACTTAAAATAGCTATCACATAACCCCAATTTCGTGGGTCCGTCTGTTCGTCTTTCCGTCAACATTTACCCTGGGTGTCTTGTGAGCGCAACTCCTCTTACAGTTTTGTACTGATCGTTTTGAAACTTTGCATGTGTTTTTTTTTCATGGTATGAAGATGTGTATGTGGTTTGGATATAATTGTTAGGTTATTTTTGTTACTTTTTCCACATTGTGAACTTAGTCATTTTACACCTCAATATATTAACAGTGGGTACCTCTTGTGAGCGCAACTACTCTTACAGTTTTGTACCGATCGTTTTGAAACTTTGCATATGTTTTCTTCATGGTATGAGGATGTGCATGTGGTTTGGGTATGATTGTTAGAAAATTTTAGTTACTTTTTCTACATTGTGAACTTAGTCTTTTTTCACTCTCAATATATAGGCAATGGGTACCTCTTGTGAGCGCAACTCCTCTTACAGTTTTGTACCAATTGTTATGAAACTTTGCATATGTTTTTTTTTCATGGTATGAAGATGTGCATGTGGTTTGGATATAATTGGTGGATCATTTTTTGTTACTTTTTACACATTGTGAACTTGGTCATTTTTCACCCTTTATATATAAACAGTTGGTACCTCTTGTGAGCGCAACTCCTCTTACAGTTTTGTACCAATTATGATGAAACTTTGCATGTGTTTTCTTCATGGTATTAGGATGTGCATGTGATTTGGATGTAATTGTGAGATCATATTTTGTTTCTTTTTAGATATTGTGAACTTGGTCATTTTTCACCCTTTATATATAAACAGTTGGTACCTCTTGTGAGCGCAACTCCTCTTACAGTTTTGTTCCAGTTATTATGAAACTTTGCATGTGTTTTTCTCATGGTATGAGGATGTGCATGTTATTTAGATGTAATTGTTAGATTATTTTTTTTCACTTTTTCCACATTGTGAACTTAGTCATTTTCACCCTCAATATATAGACAGTGGGTACCTCGTGAGCACAACTCCTCATACAATTTTATACTAATCTTTTTGAACCTTGCACTTGTTTTCTCCATAGTATAAACATGTGCACGTGCTTTTCATATAATCCTTGCCATAGTTTAGTCACTTTTTTGTTCTTTGTCATTTACTGGCCTCAGATGTACAGACAGTGGGTACCATGTGATTGCAAGATCTCATACAATTTTAAACAGGTCTTTTAAAACTTTGCACATGTTTTCTCCAGGGCCTGCAGAAATGCACATGGATTGGATATGATTTTTAAATTTATTTAAATTTATTTTTGTCACTTTTTCCACTTGAAATTTGTCATTTTCTTAACCTCAGATTTTTTTTCACATTGTGAACTTAGTCAATTTTCACCCTCAATATATAGACAGTGGGTACCTCGTGAGCACAACTCCTCATACAATTTTATACCAATCTTTTTTAAACTTTGCACATGTTTTCTCTCATAGTCTGAAGATCTGCATCTGCTTTTCATAAAAGAATGAAATAAACTTATTTAATAACCACATAGATTGTGGCTCCTGTGACTTTTGCCCCAGCAGGTGCGACGCCGCCTTCCGCGGAATTCTGGTTATAACAGGACTCGCATTTTAATAATTCAATTTGTCGTATTACAGTCGTTTAATCCTAGATATTTGATGTTTTGTGTTTCAATACCATTTTAATAGTATTTTGTCATTTAGTGCGATAATAAAGTGACACAGTGTACGAGTTTATAGAGTATCCTTGCATCCTGAGAAGAAACGGACACACGAGATGCCTGCTTCGTTCCGAAAACACATTGGAAGTTCAGGTGCAGAGTATGCGAGTACTATAGCTATTAATAGCTATTTATAGCTAAATTCAATACTATTTGTCATTACGAAAACATGCCTATTCAAATATACTGAAAATTTTACGACAGAAAATGAAACTTTTCAGATAAAAAAATTCTGATAATTTTCATATTTCTGCTAAAATCATAGATTGTGGGTACTCGTTAGAACCGCCTCGATGAGGCGGTTCTAACGAGTACTCACAATCTATGTTTTTGAGCAGAAATAAGAAAAATAATGTATACCCCTATAAACCCCAATTTTACTACATAAAAGTGAGGTTTAAGGGGGTCAAAATAGTATAGGCATGTTTTCGTGATGTAGACTGTCCGACTCAAAACAGAATTTGCTTTTTCCTTATTGTATTGTAGTTTATTGTCCTTTTTATGTTTGTTAAGACTGTAACCACATTTTCCTAAATATTTTAGTATTGCACTGTATTTATTATGTGTTATAATGCATTGTATGCACACCGTTGGCTATGTTAAGATCACAAAAACAAATGTCAAGTTCATAATCTGCACTCGGGTTTTCATAAACGTGGCCAGTGCTTGATAGTTAAATTTATCATGAGATAATTAGCTGTGTAATTTCAAAATATTTAGAAACTGTTGGTGAAAAGAGGGACATGCATACATAAACACACACACACACAAACACACACACACACACACACACACACACACACACACACACACACACACACACACACACACATCACCATTTGAGCCCTGTTCAGAGCGACTATATATCTGAACGGGACATATTAATTTTGTCCTCGTTAGTTTTAAGTTGCTGACATTTATTTGCGTTTTTTTTTTTTTTTTTTTTTTTTTTTTTTTTGCAACATTTTGTTTTTAATTTTTAGCCACAAACATTGACAATTTTGTTTGTTTTCCTCAAACCAGATCACCAACCAAAGATCATATCCGTCTCGTATATGTCATGTGTTTCTTGAAAGACTGAGTGTCTTATTTTTCATTTGTTTTGCATGCTCTGATTACAACAAGTTTGTTTATAAAAAGTTTCGTACCGAAAACAATGAGAAACTAGTATATACCGGATTAATACAAAGTTTGTTAAATTACCTGCTATACCATGAAAATTGAATATATTCTGGTAGGTCTCTCTCTCTCTCTCTCTCTCTCATTATATTTACGTAATTGAAGAAACAATAAAACTTGGCATATTGTTTATTGATACAGGGCACGGTAAAATTTGACCCTATGCAAGTAGCTCTATGATCAAATAGTCAGTTTTACATGTATTGTAAGAAGTTACGTTTAAATCTAAAATCTGGACAAAGATGTAAAGATGTCTTGTTTTTCATCTTAGTAATTTCGTTGTTTACTTTGCTGCGAAAAGAATATGCTAAAACGTTGTTGTGAACAGACGATGAGTGAGTAAACACTCTTAAGGATGGGAGAGCAGATAGGAATTTCTAAGCATCATATAAGCATACAGGACTGCTAAGACATTATTTCTGTGTGCTTGAATTTTTGCTGGCGAACATGCATCTGTGTGAACGGCCTGCTGGAAAAATCCTACCATCTCCTCCCACGTGGAGTAGGTTTGGGTAACCCGCTCGCAGCAAAATGGCAACAAGGACAGGTTTATAATAATCATTAGAGAAAATCAAAACTTTTATTTGAATGTACAGACAAACCTAAATTCATCAGAGCTGGTACATAGTTGTGTTTTCTGCGTCCATATTGTTTGTGCTGCTTTGGAACGCATAACTCTTGCTTCTTGCGTTCTACGCATAAATCTCGCTTCTTGCAAAGAAAGTGTTTTTCGATTCTTTTTTTTGAGGTGAGACTTAAGACTACAATATCTTGTAGCAAACCAGCTACAAACCAACTTCTTTAAGAGTTGACCCTTTTCAGAAGGAGGGTAAAAATCAATGTGTGGATAGAATTTTCTCCGAAAATGTAACCATTTACCTTGGATTCTAGAAGTTTGGTGGTAAACGGATGAGTTTTCACGCAAGTTTAGTTTACCGATCTTATGAATATTTCTGTACAAGCTGTAGCTTTTTTTTTTCTAGACAACTGTTTGTAAGATCGTATCCTCCAATCGAAACAGATGGAATTATTGCCATTTCTGTCAGAAATTTTTTTTTTTTATTTCGTAATCACGTGGGCCTGAAAGCGTGTTCAAATTACACACAATAATAACAAACACTTATTGGATATTGTTTGGGAAATATCTCGGCATCATTTTGTTTGTGCGAGCACTCCAGATGAATTAATAAATTCCCCAGTGAGTTTAGCATTAAATATGAGCGCTATGGCTTTTATGTCCCGCCCACACGCTGTACGCTGACTATCATTTAATAAACACAATGGGTTTTAAGTCCCGCCAGTTCGCGCCTAATGACGTACCTACCGCTTAAGTGTGTTAATGTGGTTTTCTCTTTATATTAGTTTAGACCATAAAACCTAAATATAAGTTATATGTTTGCAGTTTACCGACCCGTGAACGCATCAGATTACGTGCAAAGTTTCACTTGCTTCGCACTTAACGTATATCTATGAAGCCATGTATGTATGACTCGTATTTTAAAAGTTAGTAAATGTATGTGTTAATTATACATTTTGCAGTGGTGCTATCTACATACTTTGTGCTTATTTAAGCTTTGTAAAGGGTCTTTATTTATAAGTATGTATTGCAAATGCTATAAAAGCTGACTTAAATAAGCAGATTTATATGATTGTCCCCCCCCCCCCCCCCCCCCCCCCTGAAAACAAAGCTGATTTGTGTCTGTGACAGCAGGAAGACTTTCAAATACAAAATGATCCAGTTTTCGTTCTTTTATGTGTGCTTTATTTCCAAGGGCAAACTTTACAGATTTTATTGTGCAAACAAGCAATGCACCGCATAAAATAATTAACACTGAAGAAGCCAGCAAAACGACTTAGTAAAAAACCCATCTGTTAACAAATAATGCAATGAAAATACCAAACTGACATGGACAAGCCATGAGCCTTTCTGTGCACACACTAAGTAACAAAAAGCTCTTGCAAAAGTGACTGAGTCAAAAAGTGCAAAAAGTAGAAAAATCTAAGATCATATGCCTGCCCTCAGACAATGCCTCAAACATGTGCAATGTTCCAAATTTATCAGTCAAAACCTTTACTAGGAGTTGGGCTAAAAGAGCGACACTAGTAAAATTCGTAAAACGTGAAGTCATATACCCAAACATCTTACATTATATTAATTAATCTATTGATTAATTGACCTTTTTAGTTTGATCAAAGATATACAGGAAAAACTCATTCAGGAATGTGTGCAAACTGTTTCAAAACTATCTATTTATCGTTATTTCCGGAAGAATGTGACCGGAACAACACTGGGCGGAGCTTAATACCCTACTGTCAACGAATCTTGCAATGATTGCGTAGCCCAATATATCTGTCCTGATACGCCAACAAAACTGGTCAAGGGAATGTCCATTTTGTTTGTTAGCTTTAAAACCGATACCACCTGTCAAAACTTGACAATTGAACCGTTATATATTTGTGATGTACTGCAGGATGAAATTGTCAGTAAAAAGCGGAAAGGGTTGTAATATCCACATATCATGCACATGTTCAGACAATGCCCAAAGCAGGGTTAGGGTCAGTCATTATTTTGTTCTTTTACAGTAGTACTGTTTTCTCGTACTTCTGTTTTTAATTTGTATTTATTTTTTATTTCAGTTCAGATGTGTTCTAATGTTTTTAATGTTGTTTAATTTCGTACTTGTCTGCCATTCTGCATCATTCAATCAGTTTTTGCTCTAGGCCTTGGACCGTTTTCACTTTTCGTACTTTCGGCACAAGGTACGTGCTTATGGCTAAGGCCTATTACGATTCTTGTTGTTTTTGTTTCGTATCTTAGCTTAGGGCTTGAGGCTTATGCTGTTTGAGATCGGATATTGTCTTTAACTTTGTGATATATATAACTGGTGATAATTTAAAAGAGGATTTTAAAACACGGTACTCTTTTTGCAACAGATTTAGCTGTTTTGAGGGGGTGAAATGGCCAAAAATGCATGTATGTTTTTTTACTTCCGCCGAACAGCGGTAAAATATATGCTATATTTTAGGTTTTAAAAGGTGTATGTTTCTGCATAGTGGTAAAATATATGCTATATTTAGGGTTTTGAAGGTATATATTTTTGCATAAGGAGTGGTACATGTACCACCCCTAATGATAATCCAAATACAGTTTACTCTCATAAGGACTGTTTTACAACATCTGGATAACATCCCAAGCTTTCTTCTTGTTTTGACAGGGGTGGTACACGTACCACTTTAGGTCCAAAATCCAGCCGTCTCTTTGTTCCATATAAATATTTACCATAAATTTGAAAATATTGATTTTAAGACCCTTCTCTTAAAGTGGTACACGTACCACTCTCTAGATTGTGACCTTTCTTCTGATTGTTGTTATTGTAACAGTTGTTATCTCCACTACCGATATTCTTTCGGTTCTTAACAGCAAGTGGTACACGTACCACCCCAGACCATAAATCTATTGTTTCTCAAACCCATAGGCATATTTACCATAACTTTGAAAATACGTATTTTTTAGACTTCTTTCAAAATGGTACGTGTACCACTCCCTGGATTTTGACCACTTGAGATTGTTGTTATTGTAAAAGTTATCTTATTTCAGATAATCGTTTGTTTCCTCAATGACAAGGAATGGTACACGTACCACTCTAGACCTGAAATTCATCTGCTTCTTTGCCCAATAGAAATATTTACCATAAATTTGAAACTATTGATTTTAAGACCCTTCTCTTAAAGTGGTACACGTACCACTCTCTGGATTATGACCTTTTTTCTGATTGTTGTTATTGTAACAGTTGTTACCCCCACTACCGATAATCTTTCGGTTCTTAACAGCAAGTGGTACACGTACCACTCCAGACCATAAATCCATTGTCTCTCAAACCCATTGGAATATTTACTATAAGTTTAAAAATAAATATTTTTTAGACCTTTCAAAGAAGAGAGAGAGTTAAACTTAGTGCTTTTCGTACGTTTTTTCGATTTGCGCTTGTTTGGTTTTGTCTGTTTACTCTTCCTCTTCGTGTCTGGGATGGGCTGCGGCTTGTGATTGTGGCACTCCCTGGACTTTTCTCTTGTAGATCAAAAATAGCATAAATCATTCCAGTTGGAAATCCAAGATGGCCGCCGTGGTGTTCATCTTGAAAATCTATTTTTCGCTTCTTCTCCTGAGCCAAAGACCAATTGACTTGAAAATTGGTAGGAAGCATTAGGGTAACTTGTTGGTCAAAAATAGCTGACATTCTTCTGATCGGAAATCCAAAATGGCCACGATGGCCGCCATCTTTAAAATATTTTATCTCACTTCTTCTCCTGAACCAAAAAGTTAAATGAAAGCATCGGGGTGACTTGTAGATAACAATAGCTAAAATCGTTTCGATCAGAAATCCAAGATGACTGCCATGGCCGCTCTCTTGAAAATCTATTTTTTATTTCTCCTGAGCCAAAAGACTAACTGACTTGAAACTTGGTAGGAAGCATTGGAGGTGCTTTGTAGATCAAAACTAGCTGAAGTTGCAGATATAACCTGTAACACCTACGCTACGGAGGTAGATGCTCATCTACATTTCAGCTAAATATACACTTCAGTATGTTTTCTGAAAATGTGATTTGCTACAGAGATACGTAGTCAATGTAATAATGTTAAACTGCCATTCAATACTACCATAGTGGGTGTTATTTCCTTTTTTTCAGATAACAGGACTCTGTCAGGTAAGCCTTTTGCAATACTTTCCATGCAACAGTACTATTCTATAATTTCCGCTGTATTAATCAAGCGACTGCTGTAATATTAATGATCTGATAAAAAATATGCGGACCTGGGACAGATGATTCTTGGCAAACACCTCATATACTGACAGCCAGAGCTAAAGAAAAACGCTATTTCAACCATGTAGGGCTCAAATAGACATAAGATCAGACATCACTACTCTAATGAAATGTTTTGGTCGGCAGCGTCAAAGATTCTGAAACCAATGACACTGAAGTTCATACATTTTATTTGATACACCAGTTAGATTTCAGCCATTTATTTACAAAGATAAATTTTGTGGCTACCCTCTTGCTTTCCTGTGCACCAAGTCTCGTCTGCAAAATGGTCTACTCTAAAAGGAAAAACATTGCTCCCACGGGGAGCAATTTTTTTAGTGTAGATTGCTCCCATGGGGAGCAAAGAATTTTCCTTTAGAGTATTTCTGGAAGGAAGTCTAAACAATTTGAGAAAGTTGGCTTCCCTGAAAGCGCATTCCTTCCCCTTAAGTAACCTGTTAGGTAGCAGTAATGCTATTTTTCTTCCTATATCTTTCTGATGATGAAATCCATGCTTTACAGTCTCGCATTTGTATTTAGTATTTTTAACACACACACACACACACACACACACACACACACACACACACACACACACACACACACACAGATCTGAGCACATAGCTGTTTATTCTACATTAGGACAATTATTTGACATATCCATTTTCGAAGGTTAGTATGGCATGTACTTATGGCCGATCATTAAGAGACGGCTATGTTCATAACACATTTTTGACATTTGAAATAGTTTGCAATAGGTATTCAAGAAAATTGAATAACACTCATAAACACTCATAAAGGTTTTGATTTTCAACAAAGTCCTCTTTGCACTTTAACTTAGTGCGTTTTGCTTTTATCTTGACGTATGGAATACTTTGTTTTTAATACGACAGCTTTCTTACATGCATGGTACTTTATCCCTTCGGTTTAATACTTTTATTAATTTTGCACTATTACGAAGTAAAATAACATCTAGATGCGTATGTAAATTGTTTAGTAAAAGCTAATGTGGTTACTGCAAAAGTTTGTAGTAAAAGTTGAAGCACAGTATCATTTTATCATTTCTATGTTTATTGTTACGATTCCATTGCAACATTTATCAATGTATTGCGTTTGAACATGTTTGAACATGTGCCAATATGTCGCCAGATGGTTTTCCTAGTTATGCTAATAATTTACGATTCTATTATATGCGGGTAGATAAATAACACGTCGATAACCTTGCTCTCAATTATTTGCTGGAAAAAGTATAAATCTATCTTTTTCGCTCTCTTTTTTCCCTCTTCCTCTTTCTCATTTAAAAAAAAATATTTGTTGCTATTACTATTTTAAGGTCTTGGTCGTAAACGCTGGCCTTATTGCACGAACAGAAACGCCCAGTTTACTGAGACTCTCTGACAGAATTGTTTCACTTCACTTGGTAAGGACAACGCCGTTTCCACTCTTGCTTACGAAAAGACCATTTCCTTGGCCAGGCCCATGGCCATGGTGTTTGAGTTGTCCCAGACCTGATTGGCGAGACAGAATCCGCGAAATAAAAGACATCGATCCGGTGGCTAGATGGCTACGATTGGACAGAGTCAGACAAAACATCCGTCTAGGTAAGAGGCATCGATCATCATTGCATCATTTATATGACTGAAGAAAAAGTAAATTGTTTTAATGAGAGCATTTACATCAAGCGGAGGATAACGCAATTACCCAAAATATTCCGACAGCTCACCTACTTGCTATGTTCGTCGTTAAGTAGAAACACGTCCAGTGTGGACACTGATCAGAACAGAGCAGTCTACAGGTTTTTTTGTTCATGCTTGTCTGTTAAAAAATAAATGAGACTGGATATACTGAATATTCTGCCATTTTGACAAAGGAGACAACTTTTGTTACGTTTTATTTGCATTTCTGCATACCTTGGGAGCATATTGTTTCTTTTTAGAGTAGACATTTTTTGTGAGAAGAGATACAAAACTCTTTTGAAAGACTTATATTCCTGAAAATGTATACAGTCCCCTTGAGGTACATATAAATATGATAAGGGCTACTCAGGCAACGGAATCTGAGTGTTTTATCGAATGCATCTAAACCATGTCCAGTGCCATAGTTTTGAAGAAAAAAAAATACGTTCTGGTACACAGCTGCCCACTTGTATCTACTTTCAAAGTCCAGTGATATGCTTTCTATCAAGTATTCCTCAAGTGCAATAGACGCTAAAAATTCCATACAAAGTTTCTTTTCTATACAAGTAAGAAACAAAAGGAATGACTGATTGCAATCGACATTGTCTGCTTCATCCCCCTTCACTTGTATACAGTTTTCTATCTTTCTGTTATTGCCCTAACAGAAATTTCTATGGAAGGTTCCGAGATATTTAAGTAAATGTTTTTTTCTTTTTGTTTTTTTATTTTTTTTATTTTTTCATTTTTCATGTATTTCGGATCATGGAGTCCATCTGATGTCTTTATAAATCAGTTTCCGCATTAGCCGGATTAGGTGACGTATACTACCCTTCTAACCACACTGATTTTATATGAAGAGTTTCAATAATATCAACACTCCGATTTTCGTTCCTTTATAATTATGTTCATTTTTCTAAGGCAGCCTTTTTATCACCTCATCATGTCTTATTGAAGACTTTATCATATATATATATATATATATATATATATATATATATATATATATATATATATATATACATTGTATATATATATATATATATATATATATATATATATATATATATATATATATATATATATATATATATATGTTGGTGAAGCATTTACGATTACCGGTTTTTTAAAAGAGCTTACTGCCTGTAAAAAAACATCATATAACTTAACACATATAAGTGAAGATGCCAAGGAAATGTCAAAGCCCTCCAGAGGCATCCAAAGACCACGAGATGAGGAACAAACAATGATAAAACAAACTCTATATAAGAAACCACCTACGAACGAAGAAAGCGGTACTCTACAGAGGAACCACAATATTTTGCCGTGCGTCTAGAAACAGTTTCGCAGATCTTTACAGCATCAGTGCGTTTTACCTGTTTCTTGTGCTCCCCAAAGGGAGAGCATATTGTCGCTGCTTTGTCTGTCCGTCCGTTCGTCACACTTTTGTCCGGAACATATCTCTTAAAGTATTGAAGGTAATTTAATGATACACTGAATAAGGGCCATGAGGAAAATTGCATATTGCAAGAACCGTAACCCTGTCACCAGTATTGACGGAGTTACTTCCTTTCTTTATTTTTGCAATAAAAAGCCTGTCCGGAGCATATCACTGAAAGTAAAGAGGGGAATTAAATGAAACTTGACATACAGTGATAGACGGACATCAGAGAAAGTGCAGAGTGCAAGAACCGTAACACTAACACAATTAATTACAAAGTTATTTGCCTTCCTGATTTTTGCAATAGTAAGTTTGTCCGGAGCATATCTCTAAAAGTATTGAAGAGAAATAAATGAAACTTAATACACTGATAGAGGGACGAGGAAACTTGCAGAATAAAAGAACCATAACCCTGTTACCAGTATTTACGGAGTTACTTCCCTTCTTAATTTTTCCAATAAAAAGCTTGTCCAGAGCACATCTCGGAAAGTATATAGGGAAATTAAATGAAGCTCGATACATTGATAGACGGCTATCAGAGAAAGTGCAGAGTGCAAGAACCATAACTCTATCACGTGTAATTACACAGTTATTTTTCTTCCTATTTTTTGCAATAGAAAGCTTGTCCGGAGCATATCTCTAAAAAGTATTGAAAATAAATAAATGAAACTCGATACAGTGGTAGAGGGCTATAAGGGAAATTGCAGAATTCAAGAACCATAGCACTGTCACCAGTATTTACGTAGTTTCTTTCCTTCTTAATGTTTGCAATTAAAAGCTTGTCCGGAGCATATCTCATAAAGCATAGAAGGGTATTAAATGAAACTTGACATATTGATAGATGGCCGTCAGAGAAAGTGCAGAGTGCAAGAACCGTAACACTATCACAAGTAATTACAAAGTTATTTCCCGTCCTGATTTTTGCAATAGTTAGCTTTTCCGGGGCATATCTCTAAAAGTACTGAAGATAAATAATTTGATACACCGAAAGAGGAACGAGGAAATTGCAGAATGCATAACCCTGTCACCAGTATTTACGGAGTTTCTTCCTTCTTATTTTTTTTGCAATAAAAAGCTTGTCCGGAGCATATATCTGAAAGCGTAGAAGGGTATTAAATGAAACTTGATATACTGATAGGTGGCCATCGGAGAAAGTGCAGCGTGCAAGAACCGTAACTCTATCAGAAGTAATTACAAAGTTGTTTCCCTTCCTGATTTTTGCAATAGTAAGCTTGTCCGGAGCATATCTCTAAAAGTATTGAAGATAAATAAATGAATCTTGATACACAGATAGAGGGACGAGGGAAATTGCAGAATGCATAACCCTGTCACCAGTATTTACGAAGTTACTTCCCTTCTTATATTTTTTCGATAAAAAGCTTGCCCGATGCATATGTCTGAAAGTATAGAAGGGAATTAAATGAAACTTGATATATTGATTAGAGAAATCAGCCATCAGAGAAAGAGCAGTGTGCAAGAACCGTAACTCTATCACAAATAATTACAAAGTTATTTCCCTTCCTAATTTTTGCAATAGTAAGCTTGTCCGGAGCATATCTCTAAAAGTATTGAAGATATATATACGAAACTTAATACAGGATAGAGGGCTAGGAGGGGAAGAGCAGAATGCAAGAACCATAAACCTGTAGTCAGTTTTTATGAAGTTATTTCCCTTCCTAATTTTTGCAATAGTAACTTGTCCGGAGCATATCTCTAAAAGTATTGAACATAAATAAATGATACTTGATACACTGATAGAGGGACAAGGAAAATTGCAGAATGCAAGAACCATAACCCTGTCAGCAGTATTTACGGAGTTTCTTGCTTTCTTATTTTTTTTATATATTTATTTTTACTTTTTTGTGATAAAATGCTTGCCCGATGCATAATTCTGAAAGTTTAGAAAAGAATTAATTGAAACTTTATACATTGATATTCTGAAAGTTTAGAAGGGAATTAAATGAAACTCGATACGTTGATATTCTGAAAGTTTAGAAGGGAATTAAATGAAACTTGATACATTGATATTCTGAAAGTTTAGAAGGGAATTAAATGAAACGATATATTGATAGATGGCCATCGCAGAGGTGCAGAGTACAAGAACCGTAACTCTATCACAAGTAATTGCAAGTTATTTTCCTTCCTAATTTTTGCAAAAGTAAGCTTGTCCGAAGCATATCTCTAAAAGTATTGAAGATATATGAATGAAACTTGATACAGTGATAGAGGGCTATAAGGAAAAGAGCAGAATGCAAGAACCATAACTCTATTGTCAGCATTTATGGAGTTATTTCCTTTCCAAATTTTTGCATTATTAAATTTGTCCGGTGCATATCTGTATAAGTATAAAAGAGCATCAAATGAAATTTGTTACATTGAGAGATAGTGCAGAGTGCAAGAACTGTAACTCAGTTACAAGTAACTTCTGAGCTACTTCCCGCCTTATTTTTTGCAATAATAAGCTTGTCCGTAGCATATTTCTTAAAGTATTTTACTCTTTCACTAACATAAACCCCCGCTACTGCGCATCTTCATGGCGCATCCTTCGGTTTCACCGATTCTCTTGTTTATCAGTTATTATCGACTTGATCCAGCAATTATTCTGGTAGGTGTTTCCATTTTTCATTCTTATAAAGGAAAATCATCACTTCTATAAATTTGGACATTTTTTGCAATGAACGAAAAGTTTTGGAGAGGTGATTTGTTTGCAGTTACTTTATAATTAATCCACAAATGGACCAGTTATAGTTGTATTTAAGATTAAATAGTCATATGTTCATTCAATTTGTAACTGACTGGAAGCAATCCATCCTCGCCTCCACCACCGAAAACGAAATTCGTAAAGAAATGGTTTTAACTTATGGAGTGAAAAAGGTAACCGTAAGTGCATTTTGTCGTGTGTTGATTGGAGACATTTTACCGTTTAGTAAAATGAGCAAGTGTAAAGTAGAGCAAGAATAAAGTTGCACTAAGCTTAGTTTTGGAGATATACTAAAATAAGGTCATAATACAATCATTATTGTGACCTAAAAAATTAATCTTATAAAATTTCCAAAGATAAGCTCTGTTATTTCCTGGAAACAAAAGTGAATGGCAATAGACACCTAAGCGACAGAACAGGATAAGGTCTATAAACCTATTAAGGAACCATTGGGGGAAAAACACAAAAAAGAATGAAAATCGGAGACACTTACTGAGTCTATACATGTAACAGCAATACAGTTTAGAGAGTTGCATCTGTTTAAGTGGTAGTCGATTTTCCAAGCTATCAGAATTGGCTCAATGATCTCAAGTAAAAAGAAAATATAAACACTGAACAATGACTATGTACGGCCGCCATACGGTACGTTCAGTCACCATCTGTATTTATCAAACTTTGGGTCCCATGGCTAATATTTGGGGAAAAGAACCTTATTTCCTCACATAGTACATCGTTTTCATAGGACTTTTAAAATAATCCTGAAATGTTGCATTTAACCAGTTTAAATGTTTCACGGGTTGTGCTTGTAAAACCTCGACTCCAAATTGTTTTAAAAAATTATAAAAAAAAATTGCTCCATACTATGTCTGTTTAAACATTTGATAGCATTTTCAGCTCGTGGAATTAATTTGGAAGTTTCACAAAGGTTGACGTACGTGTTGAAACCATATGATATCGGTCTTTCTTGAACATTTGCAGCTTGAAATGTCTCATGACAAACATCACAGAATTTTGTAGGTTTAGGGTTTATAATATTATATCCTCCGCTTATACTTGATAAAACTGAAGATATTAGTAACCCTTGCTATCCAAAATACGTCCGGTGAAGATTCTTATCAAATTGCACGCATGAACAGGCTGATCTGGCTCAAACGTATTATATTGCCTGTTACTTATTTATTTCAGTTCACTGAAGACCAGCAGACCCGCAAACTATATTCATCACATCTGAGCAAATAAAACAGTGCAATACTTCTCTGGCGTCCTGGGGAAACATGAAGCATGTACAGGTCTTAGAAAGTAGTGAATCTATAGACTTTGTAAAATAAAAATAAATAAATAGAAAATCTGTAAATTTAAAGATGTGAAGTTCGTTTGTTACGGAGTAATGCTAGGAAGTGTTTAAAAACCATACCGACTTATACAAAAGGTAAATCTGGAACTACACAGACAGCCGGACAAATACAGAGCACAAACCTGGATATGGGTTGAATGACATAAAACGACCTTCGACTTACAGAATGGCACCCACCGAGAACAGAACAAAGAACCCGCCTTTGATTCGTCAATAACCCTGCTGTTGGGGTTAAATCCGCTTTTACTCGTGCCAGACCTCCCCAATACTTCTACAATCAGCACTAACGCGCTCTGTCTACTGTCTTCATAATTTTACAAAACACTGGGATGTCCATAAAAAGCAGGTTTAAGCCTTCATTCCATCGCTACCCAACCCTGTCCAAAACGGTATTACTTTTGACCGTCCCAAGGCTGTATGGCTGTTGTGGTTCCTTTTTGTATGTTTGTTCTCTTTCCGTTCCTTAGTTCTGTTTTCAACAAAGTGATGGTTGGCATGTAATTAAACCCTTAGCCGGTGACTGAAATGGCTGTGTTCCGGGAGTGTTTATGTGTTTCTGTTGCAGGACTTTGCGTGCGAGGCTTCTAATATTATACTATAAAAATTGTACACATAAGACAACGCGCTTCTCGTTTCCTATGAATAAAACATCATGCAGAATAGTTCGTACTAAAATCCGTTTGCAACGGGAGGTTTTACTCTGACAGAAATATCATGAACAGTTTTCAATTACTACAAACAAAACAGTAATGTGCACTGGATAATTTAAACGACTCATTTAGGACTTCAATGATTCTTCTTTGTTTTTACACGCAGTTTACACGCAGATACTGTAATGGAAAGACACAGAATCTGAACTTCGGAAAAACAGTTTTATACAGTGCATGTTATTAAGAATGATATCAAGCTATTCCCCATAACACAAACAAAGGGCAGTAAATTTCCGAAATCCGAAGTTATACTGCATCATTTTCTGAAATACATTTGCACAATTCTATACATTTACAAATTGCAAACTCTTTAAGTGCAATATATACACTATTAAGGGAGGAAAATAGCTCCCTTAAGTAATACTGCACTCTTTTTTGACTAGATCCGTTTTCAGAAGGGTCTTGATACGCAGGAAAGGATACAGAACGTCACAGAAAAGTGTTCCTTGTAACAGATGGCGCAAAATCTACCAAGTGTATTAGGTCTCCTTAATTTGCACGATAAATGCTATATAGGTAGTATATAACATTGGAAGCTAAGCTTTGAAAAAAAAAAAAAAAAAAAAAAAAAGAAGAAACAAAAAAGTGCATATACCGGAAAATATTTCGATGCAACAAAAACCTTGCATATATCATGAATGATTTTAGACGTATTTTTCTTCGACAATTCCAAAGCGCATGTAGGTCTGCATTAGAAAAGCTATTTTCTTGTGTATAACGGTGTTTTACTCTCAGATCTGCAGAATACAAAAACAAGAATAACTAACTATCTATAAATTTGTATGTGTAATGAACACCTATTTCGATGGTTTATCAGAGCAATATTTGCACGGACTATCAATCAAATTGTATTTGCACTAAGCGATTACAGTTCTTTTCTCAGTTGATAAACGTGGTCGAAAGAAATAAAGATAACAGCAAACTGTTTTACTAATTCAATAAACTACGCATATGAATCGCTTCAAGAGAAAAAATAAAGTGTCTTCGGGCATTTGCGGACAACGACGGTCCAGATCAGCCTGCGCATCCGAGCAGTCTGATCAGGGCCTTCACTATCCACTAACAGAATTCTAAAATGTATCAATGAAGAGCAAAAGCCCGGATGCGACTGCGTATGCGCGTAATGAATCTGAATGCGCTTTTTGCGCATGTTCGAAGACACCTTTTCGCTTGGCGCAGCCAATAAAAAGTGTAAATGGAGAAGAAGACGTATCAATGGGAGGAAGAATACGAGCGACAGAGTTAAGTGCCAGTTGTGTGTAGCGAGATGCGAGCTTCAAGATAAGAGTTAGATTCTCATAGCAGCAACAAAATATGAACCAGGGCATCATTTCCTACAAAATTGCGTTTGTGCTCAGCAAAGATTCAGATCAGCTTATGCATCCACACGTTCTTTGCTGAATATCTGACGTCCATCTAAAGAATGCTTTGATGTTTGGCTACCGATAGGGCTCAAAACAATAACTGATCAGCCTGAGCATTTGTGCAGGTTGATCTACATCAGTGCTTGGCGGACACCCGACTCGTATTATAAATATTACATCCCCAAGTTTGAAAAAAAGTTGAAGGGCATATTGCTTTTCCTGCGTCCATTCCTTTGCTTTTGTCAAACTGTTCGACTTAAAACTAATGAGGTGTATGCTAAAGACTTGAAATAATATGCATGCATTTCTTATAAAAAAAACTTAGCTAACCAGTATTTGTTTTCAGTTCCGGTTGACTTATATTTTAGTGTTATCGTCCTTAAAAATGGAGAACAAAACATTGTGCTCTTATTGTGAAGGTACAAACAAGTAGATTGGGCACTGTATCTCAAAAATAATAATTATCCCCACGCTTTTTAGAAAAAGCGTCGGGGATATTGTTATCGCCTCCGTCCGTCTGTCTGTCCGTCCGTCTGTCCGTTATGTTATCTCCTCCCAAACCGCTGGACAGAATCCAACCAAATTTGGTGAGTGGCTTGCTTACACAAGTGGGGCGCGCAAGAGCATGTTTATTTTTGGCCCCGCCCCAGGGGCCCTTGGGAGGGGTCAAAAGGTCAAATATTTCCAATTTCCAATTTCAAAGTCAATTTTAAAGATTTTTATGCGAAAATGTGCACATATACTCAGTAGTGATATATGTAAAACATATTGAACGGGATTTACTTTGTGACCCCAGGAACACCCTTTGGGGTGGGACTTGGGGGGGGGGGGGGGGGGTTGGGGGTAAAAAATTAAGTTTCTCACAACATGGTCATGTGGCATATCAAATTGAAGGGAATGATGAGTAGAATAACATACAAGTACAATTTTGCCTGGTTGCTTAAAACTATGCTGTGTGGTACAAGGGCAATTTCTGCCAGAAGCGTGAGGATTTGCGATGGCGTGCCATCGACTGCCCGATCTAGTTATAATAATAAAATCTATTTTATTTAGGTTGCAGTATAGTTTTGCTGTTCATTTATATAAGATATACGATGCAGGGCAATTACTGCCACTACTAAACTACTACTTCTACCACAACTACTACTACTAGAATTGTGTGTCTGTAAAACAGTATGCCCAACTATACGTTGGGCCCTATAAAATGCTAAACTTAAAAACGGGCGTAACTCTCTCAAAATGAGTTCGATTGTTTTTTTTTTATTTTTCTTTTTTTTTTTTTTTTTTTTTTTTTTTTGCTTTTTATGTTTTTTAGTAAGTTATGAGGTGACCAGCTTTTCTATTCCTCAGTCCTAATATGTCTGTCAAATATCAAAGCCCAAGGTCAAATAGTTTTTGAGCTATCGTGTACACGAAATAAAATGTGGCTGACGGAATAGCAAACAAACGGACGAACTTAACAGAAACAACACACCAATACACCATAAAAATAGTGATATAGTGGTAAGTAAGTCGGTGCCAGAGCTATTTTGTACAGTTGTAAAGCCATTTATATACAAATGGTATGGAATAGTTTACTCTTCTAATGCCATTTTACGTTTGTTCATTAACTTGTAATAGCTGAAAAGTGTTAGAAGATTAGAAAGGGACCTTCGGGAAGACCACTGGATACGTTACAAAGATAGCTTTATAATACCTTACTTGCCCTAAATATTTGGACACTTAAGCTTCTAACCATAATGCTTCTAAAATTTGAACAGATTCATTTGCCTACGTTTTGATAGTCAAAAAATCATGGATGAGTGCCACTATGCAAATGACATTTACATGTTTCTTACTATGCGCACATGATGTATTTTTCCTGTCTTTTTTTTATGTACACACCCCATAATGTAATGTCCCTTACTATGCACGTATAACATATTGTCCTGTCTCTTACTATCCACACGTGACAATTTGTCCAGACATATTTTTCCTGTCTCTTACTATGCGCATACGACATATTATCCTATCTCTTACTCAGCGCACATGACATATTGTCCTGTCTCTAACTGTGCGCATATGACAAACTGTCCTGTCTCGTACTATGCGCACCTGACATATTGTCCTGAATCTTACTGTGCGCAACATGACGTATTGTCCTGACTCTACGCGTATCCTGTCTCTTACTTTGCGCACACGGCACAATGTATTCACTCTTACTGTGTGAATATAGCATAATGTCCTGCCTCATACTATGTGAGCTACTATATATGTGAGCTATATGGCACTATATGCTGTCTCTTACAGTGCACACATGATATAATTTCCTGCCTCTTATTATGCGTAAATGACACGTCCTTACGCTTACTATGCGTATACGGCGTATTGCCCTAACTCTTACTATGGGCACATGACATACTGTTCTGCTTCTTACTATGCGCACATGGCATATTGTCCTGTCTTATTATGACGCGCATGATCATGTTTCTGTCTCTTATATGCGAACATGGCATAATGTCCTGTCACTTACTATGCGAACATGGCTTAGCTGCCTGTTGAGTACGTTACCTATATGACATTTTATCGAATGCCAAAAAGCACTCTTAATTTAATTAAAATAGATTTGTGAATTTAATGATTTAATCTATGACACATTTTGTCACAGTAAGCTGCAGACTGAAAGGCAGTAGGCTAAAACAGTGCCTGCCTTGAATTAATCATAAGATGGTAACGT
This sequence comes from Anodontia alba, assembly GCA_964016985.1. NCBI lineage: Eukaryota > Metazoa > Mollusca > Bivalvia > Lucinida > Lucinidae > Anodontia > Anodontia alba. The sequence continues at coordinate 51,538,552 of OZ024833.1, forward strand.
ATACAACACATAGTACAATATGTTGAAAGAAGAAAATTGGGGAAAAATAGAGTCTCTCAGTTTCAAGAAATTGCCAAGAACTTGCTTTGGGACATATATTTAGTGTTTTATCAAATATAAGCAGCGTCATTATATCATACGCGGTAACGTACGTAACATAATGACTCACTATGTTCTTTTCTTCTTATGTTTTGTTTAACTAAATGATAATTTGTGTGTTTGTTTTAAAATGTGCATAGTACTGTGTTCTAGCGGTGATATTTGTGCGTCACTACATTGAAGTCCACATTATGCTCAGTCTATAGCCCGTGTTTTATTTTTTTTTATTTATTTTTTTTCAATTACATGTCAAATAGGTACGGTCTGTGTCAGCTTTAGTAAATCAAGACATACGGGTTTATACAGTTGGATCAGTGCTTTTGTTCACATAAACAGTTACGACGGGAAATAAAGAACTTCGTGTAACAGAACAGTCTAGCTAGTCTGCATAACTGGAAAATTGGCCTTTGTCTGGCTTGTTTTTGATGTTTTTGTTTGGTCTTGTCTATAATATAGTGTTGATTACACGAGTATTTTAGACCTTACACTAGGTATATCACAAAGGACAGTCTTCGTCCCCTGTGTCACACCAGAGACAGGGGTATTCAGATTTTCATCAGATTTATCTCTGCTATGTATCTAAAAGCAATTACTATTAGATTCTATCGCAATTGCCATAATTTCTGGTTTCCACTACAACCTGATCTTAAAAATGCATCTAGGTAAGGTACTGAACTTGCCGTAAAACGGTTACACCCCGACAGTCGGAGAGCTAAAATGTTTCATGTTTTACCTTAGCACGTAGGATTTTAGAAAATATATGTTTGCAGGGTCACCATATACTGGCAAATGGTCTAGTAGTTTAGGTGGCAATTTCGAAAACAATGTTGCTACCTAAACGTTATCTTTGTCAGTATCTTGACAGTATGCATTTACTAGACTGCATGTAGAACATACAAGTTTATTACTACCGCAGCAACTTTGACATTACTCTACACTGTTTTACCCTAGGATCATCTTAAGTGAAAGGATAAGCATATATATAGCAGGCAATAAAATATAAATAAATAAAAATGGTAATAACAAAAAATAAAATAAATTAAATAATAAATAAACAAAAAATACAAAGATCAACATTAATATCATAATATATATTATCAGATACAATATTACAATATTGCAACGTATATAACGCCATAATGACATGACAGGTTCTGATCTTCGAGATTTCGAAAAGTACTTAGAAATCTATTTTTTCATAGTTTCTGCATTTCTTTTCTCTGGCGCTTAAACACAATGTCCTTGTTTCTAACTAGTGCGGACACTAGTACTCATTTTTGCTAATCCTAGCATCAGAAAGATATACGATTTATTTCGATATAGGAAGAATACCTGGAAATGTCTGTATATAAAACAACTGTATAGCAGATATTCATTCATTGCATTTTGTGAAAACTTGAACGTTTCTGTGGAGGCCCAGTTGACACTTAACAAAAAAAGGGTAAGAGAAAAGTCCAGGGAGTGCCACAATCACAAACCGCAGCACTTCCCAGACACCAAGAGGAAGAGGAAACCGACAAAATCAAACAAGCGCAAATCAAACAAACGTACGAAAAGTACTAAGATTAGCTCTCTCTTCCCCAAGCGAGGTAATCGCAATGCTAAAAGGACTGAAAAACACAAGAACAAAATAACACATGATAAGATATAAAACAAATCGCTTCATAGATTAAACCACAAAGCAACAAAGAGTAAGACTAACACCGGGACCACCGCCTTAGAACGGTCAGTAGAATAAACAACCAGGGGGTTTAAAGCACTTTTACAGCCAGCCAAGTTGTCAACTTTTACAGCTGGCCCTGGGTCTCGATGCTACTCTTAATACAGAAATACATAAAAATTCGGTTTGCATAAAGGTCCCAGCTCAGTCAATGCATCAAAGCGAAAACATGAAAATCAAATTAATCACAATGATAAACAAAGACGAGTACTCATGGCTAATTCTACTGTATGCCAGATTAAATGAAAACCAATAGTTGAACCACGGCGGGCCAAACCAAAGACATATCGTCAAGCCCCAACCCATTGGTAAAAATTTTACGAAGAGGCCGTCATTGAGTCTGAGGCTCGAACCGCCGTCGTGCAATTGAAGAGTGAAGCATAGCCATCAACAATGATTGGGTTGACAACTTGGCATGCAGTCTGCCGCATAATATCCAGGCTATAGCCAATTCTTTTATAACGGTTAATTATTTTTCTGAATTGCTCCGAAAAGTTAGATTTTCCCACAAGTTTTCTAAATCTGTACACTTAGTCACCGTAAAATTCTGTTTCCGATATACCTTGTTGCAGAAGTGTTTTCAGACTGACACAATATTTTTCTACCAAGGCATTGTGTCTGCGATAAAATTTCGAAAACGCCCTGCGAAGTTTAAACAAACAATAGCCCTGCCTAAGAAGTTTGGCAGTAAGTGCTTTACATTGCTATTAATAGATACTAAGTATACAAAACCTTGTGTATTCAGGTTAAAATCATAAAAAAAGACAGAAAAAAATGCTCAAGACAGAAAGCAGAATGTTTATTTTTGTATGCACAAAAATGGTTTTCCGCATTTAAGGGAGAGTACCCCGTTTTCCTGTCTGACACCATTTTTAAATTTTGCTTGCAAACTGCTTTTCAAATGAAACTTCTTCCACTTTCTTTAGCCTTTATTAGAAGGTATTAAGAGATAGATTAACACCAAGAAAATTCGATTTTTCGTCCAATATGGCCGCTACAATAAACCTGTAAGAAAACGTTGGATTGCAAATTTTATGACACGATTTTGAATGACACATTTTAAATTTTATCAGACATCTTTCGGGCCTTCTAGCTTACGGTTTCTGAATAAAAAATATTCGTATAGAACACTGTGATGTACTTGCGTAAGTCTTAAGCATGTACGTTGAGGGGAATCACCGCGCATTTCTTCATGTCCATAATTTCAAAACCTTTATTGACGAACTATACTGGGTAATATTGTATGAAGACCAAATATAATAACTGACGTAATTTCCGCAAACATAAATGTTCATCGAAATTCCATAAACTACATGCCATTTTACAAAACGCGACAAGATTTTTTAAAAATCAGTGCTAATTAATATTCAGACAGCAACAGAATAGATTAATTTATCGCGAGTTGGGTGTATATTGGGTGTATTTTACCTGTTAGTATATACATGTGTACTATACGCATAATAAAACTTACAGTTGCTTGGCAAAAGTCTAAACCAGTATCATGCTAAATGCATGCGTTTCTTCAAAATGCAATTAGTTTCGCATTATACAGCGGTTATGAAACTGTATCCAAGATTTATATATTCAAAAATTCAGCCGTATATCTTTCCGATGCTAGGGTTACGTTTTAGCAAGCTACATGAATTGAGAAACCCGACTAAACCTACATCCATACACGAAGTAGTGCTAGACGAGTACACGTCGTAAAAATGCCAATCAATATATACATAGAAGGCACTGAAATAAAGAGATACAAATGTTTCATTTGTGAAATACAAACTATTTCAAGTAACTTCGAATTTGAGTTTAAATCTGAATAAACGCTGTGGAGCTAGTTTTTAATGCAAAATTTGTGATAAGGTACCGTTCTTGACAAAATGGTTTTCGACTTATTACATCAATATAGGAGTTCACGTCAAATAAAATAACACACAGAGCCGTGAGTCATACCACTGAAGGACGCATGGTGGCACAAAACTTGCAATGCGAAACGAGGAAGGAATATTTTTTTATTGTTTTTTTTTTTTTTTTTTTTTTATTTCTATTTTTTTTTTTTAAATAGTTGTGTGCGTCCAGATTCGCATGTAATTTTCATGTTTTAGCAGTAGGTAAGTAATTTAATATGTGATAGATCTTCTGTTCAGACCGATTTCTCCTTTTAGTTTTGAAAAGAATAGGTCCGAAATGTGTTATGTATCTATTAATAGCAATGTACCAGTAAAAGTAATCTATATAAAGAAACCACTTTTTGTCCCTTTTGTCTGGTTCCCGACTTATGGCGTATAAGTATAGTGGGTCACATTAAAATACTCACATATTGAATATTATTATACTATTTTTAGTTTTATAACAACACTGTAGGATATTATTTCAAGTGTTGTTTTTAATCTTTGTTACTTTTTGTGCCCTTCCTTGTCAGTACATTGTAATAGAAATGAATTTTAATTAAGTAGAATGTATTGTCCGTAAATTGTGTGTGTGTGTGTGTGTATGTGTGTGGTTTATAATAAATATATGAATGTGGGAGAGCACAAGGTGAGCTACTGTAATAGGTCTCTGTCCGTCGCCTATCGTCCGTCCGTATGTCCGTCTACCCGTCATCAACTTTTGCTTTAAACAACTTCTCCTCCAAAACTACTGGGCAGAATTTGAAATAATTTCACAGAAATGTTCTTTGGGTGGCCCTTTACCTAAATTGCTCAAACCGTTTCGCTCCGCAGAAAAAAATGACTGTCAGAGCTAAATAAAAGAAAAAAAAAGACAACAAACTTTAAACGACATCTCCTCCTAGACCAATAGCTCGCATTACGAAAACACGCCTATTCATATATATTGAAAATTTCACCTCCACAAACTGAACGTTTTCAGATAAACAAAACTCTGATATTTTTCATATTTCTGCTCAAAACATAGAGTGTGGGTACTCGTTTAAACCGCCTAGCCGAAGCGGTTCTAATGAGTACCCACACTCTATGTTTTGAGCAGAAATAAAAAAAGCATAATATATACCCCTGTAAACCCCAGTTTTATTATATAAAGTGGAGTTTAAGGGGATCAAAATTATATAGGCATGATTTAGTGATGGATATCAAAATAATTTCTCAGAAATGTTTCTAGAATGACCTTCTACCAACATTGCTAAACTATTTCTGCCCCACTGAACACGATGGCCGCCACAGCAAAAAAAGAAAAACAGAAAAAGGAAACACTTTTAAACGAAATCACCTTCTAAGCCAATAGCCCGATTTCCAAATAATTTCATAAAATATTTTCCTTGGGTGACTCTTTACCAAAATAACTAAAATGGTTCCGTTCTGCAGAACAAAAATGTTCGCCAGAGCTAAAAATAGAAAAAAAATGCCAATAGCACGATTTCAAAATATTTTTTTGGAAATATTTCTTAGGTGTCTCTACAAAAGTTGCTATAATGAATTTGCTCCGCTGAACAAAAAAGTCGCCAGCGCAAAAAAAAAAAATAAAAAAAAAAAAAAAAAAAAATAATAATAATAATAATAGATAAAAAAAAAAAAAAAAAAAAAAAAAAAAAAGAGGACATCTCCTCCCATGCCAATCGCCCGATTTCAAAATAATTAGTCCTTGGGTGACCTTCTACCAGAGTTGCTAAAATGGTTTTGCTCCGCTGAACAAAATGCCGCCAGCGCTAAAAATAAAATAAAATAATAATAAAAAAATAAACAAAGAAAAACGACATTTCCTCTTAGGCCAATGATCCGATTTCAAAATAATTTCGCAAAACTGTTCCATGGGTGACCTTGTACCAAAATTGCCAAGATGGTTCTTCTACACTGAAAAAAATGGCCACCTGAGCTAAAGATAGAAAAAAAAAACAACAACTTAAAACAACAGCAGCCAATGGCATGATATCAAAATAATGCTGCAAACATGTTTATTGGGTAATCCTCTACCAAAATATTCAAACTGTTCCGCTCTGATGAACAGGATGGCCAACAAAGCTAAAAGTTCTTTTTTTGTATTTTTACTATTAGCATAGTATACTTTATACAGATTGTTTCGAAATGAATATGTTTATATCGAAAATGCTCACTGTTCCTCTTTGATGAACATAATGGCCGCCAGAGCTAAAAACAAACAAACAAAAAACACTTTTCAGATACGCGACAGAAACAGTAGTCCTGTATATTGGAATTATGAAATCTAATGTGTCCACTATATTTCACCCAGAGGAATCTGTCTCGTCTCTTTCACTCTGTTGTAAGCCCATCTGGAGAGACGCTACGCTATTTTCTATTTCGGCTACTATAGCTATATTGTGTAACCTGAATCGCATAAGTATATCACACAGATCGTTCAACAAAACGGGACCTCTGTATAAACATTCGTTCAGGCTCAAATTGTCCTTTCTTGATTTAGCTGATGCATCGTAAACTATTTGAATCTTGTTGGCTTCAAGGGATTAATAATTGCATGATGCGGAGGGAAATGTTTATGACGCTGAGCGCATATCTCCTCAACCTTTTTAATGGCATCTATATTTTCTGATAAACAGAATTACATTGCTTTTATCGGACTGTAGCACTTATGACTGGAAAGATATTCGCACTGATTTCCAGATATTGACAATTCTATAACTTCAGACTTAACTTAGTTTGAACTGTCTTAATGATCTGAGGGTTCTCACTTCCAAATGTGACTAACTTAATCATTTCTTCTTTGGTTTTAGAAAGCTGCAATTTGTTTGCTTATTCCTCAGTAATGTATGTCCTTTGCGATCCTGAATCAAGGAGAATGCACACAATATTACTTTTATCATGGCCGGGTTCTTAATTTCTGACATAGCTGTTTGCATTAACACCATTTTACCTGATGAAATCAGCACATTTTCTGCAGCATTTGCTTTTTTCTCAGATATTGTAGTGAACTGATATATTAGCACTAGACACCTTAAACTTAAATTTCCTTTGGCACAAGTTCCGTTGATGCGCATTAAACAAAGGTCTTGTTCTTTTAACCATCCCTTGACAGATGACCCACTTTTAAATATTTTGAGCAACTATCTTTCAGCTGTTTCTTCCTCTCTTCTATAGTTGAATATTTTTGCATTCATCACTCCGATCATTGCAGTACGTACATTCACTTATCATAGAATCTTTCAATAGTACGTTGCTTCTTGTTTACAACTAGTGGCACTGCGGAGCCTGATGATGGGATCGTTGAAGATTGTTTACCTAACGTTAAAGGACTGAACGCTCTCCTGTCAGAATGTGTGTGTTTTTTTTTTTTTTTTTTTTTTTTGTTTTTTTTTTTTTATGGTTGCTACGCACGTAAGGACTAGCCTTTGTCTGTTTTCTGTATGAGGCTGGGTGATCTTCTTGAACACTGAATTAGTCGATACACTTTTGGACTCCGAATGCTGACGAGCTATTATATACTCATGAAGTATATTTCGCAAGGTGTCTACCGTCCATTTAAAAAAGGTAAGAGAAAAGTCCAGGGAGTGCCACAATCACAAACCGCAGCCCTTCCCAGACCCCTAGAGGAAGAGGAAACCGACAAATCTAAACAAGCCCAAACCGAACAAACGTACGAAAAGCACCAAGATTAGCTCTCTCTTCCCCAAGCGAGGTAATCGCAATACTAAAAGGACTGTTAAGTATTTTCAGCTGAAGGACTACCTCCGCCGTTAATTTTGCACCAATCATTGATACAAAAGCATCTTAGTTTAAACATATTTTATTCAGAACAGTTCATATATACAAACAGTACATAGAAACATAACATGTAAGCACTGAAAGGATTAGAACGAAAGCTGAAGCTTATAGAGTTCTTCTCCTTAAACATTCATCTGTATACATTGTAGCGGTTTACAAGTATTGGACTATACTGGATAAATACAGAGATAAAGCAAAGCACAGTGAAAACATAAATATCAAAGATATGCAATGAGATTAGAGGTGGGGGTGCGGGGTGGGGCGGGGGTGGGGGTGTAGGTACAGGAATACAGGACCCCAAGTTCATGGAAGGTATAATGAGTGGAAGCCTAAGGTCGCATGAAATAATTTATCAAAAGCGCTTCGTTTCTAAGATATACTTATGTACTTGCTCAAATATAAAATTATTTGTTTCTTTGGATAATGCTGAGTCACCATACAAAAGTAGATTGAGTGATGGGGGTTGATGGATTTCAATAGCGTTCAAAAGAATCGTTCGTGGAACCTCGTAAAATCTGCAGTGAAAAAAGTAATGCTGAGAATTTTCTATGCTGCCACAACGACAAAGTGGAGAATCAGTGATGTTTTTCAAAAATAGATCTAAATTTAATGAGCTACATCCAGTGCGTAAACGCATATGCAATATCTGGGCTTTACGCGTTCCATAATAATAATGTTTGGGTACTTTTTGCTTGTCTTGGCTCAGAGAATATTTAAAAGAGTTGAGAGTTGGTAGTTGTCTAATTTCTGTAGGCAGTTTGTTCCATTCTCTAAGTGTTGACGGTAAAAAAGAGTTATAATAAAGGCGTGTATTCGTTCGGATAGTTTGGAGATCATTTGAGTTTCTTAAGTTGTATCGCGAAACAGTGCTAACCTGCTGGGGAAGAAGAGATGAAAGATAAGTAGGCGCTAAGTTATTGACCATTTTGTAAAATAATATGAGTTTATGATTATGTCGCCTTTGCTGCAATGTTTCCCAACATATTTCTTTGTATAAGTTACTTAAGGATATTAGTTTAGTCGCGCCTGTTGCAATTCTTGCTGCTTCTGTTTGGATTTTCTCCAGTTCGTCTTTTTTCATATTGTGAACAATTGTCCCAAATAACGTCAGCGTACTCCAAAATAGGTCGTATAAAAGCAATATAAATAGTTTCCAGAGATTTGCGATCATGTTTAAATTTCAGTTTTCTCATTACATTTATTCTGAACCAAGCCTTTTCCTTGATATAATCTATTTGTTTATGCTAGGTACAATCTTGAGAAAGGTGAAGACCTAGGTGTTTATGTGAGTCCACTTCTTCAATCTGCACATTTTGCATGAATAGGGGCGGGTGGTCGGGTCTAATAAGTCTGCGTGAAATAAGGAAAGCTACACTTTTTGACGGGTTAAAGGTAACTAACCAAGTAGTAGCCCATCTTGAGATTTTCTCGAGATCCGAATTAAGACAAGTTGCGGCCGATGCTGGGTCACTAACGATGATAAAAAGACTAGTATCGTCTGCAAATAGACGGATATTGGAACTGATGTCAGTGACTATATCATTAATGTATACTAGAAACAGCAAAGGGCCTAAAATTGAGCCTTGAGGCACACCAGCACTAATATATGTCCATTCAGAAGATCCACCTGGTAGTACTACACGCTGTCTTCTATCTGAAAGGTAGTTTCTGAACCAGTCAAGTAATGTTCCTGTGACACCAGCAGCTCTAAGTTTGTGAACAAGTCCTGCGTGCCAGACACGATCGAATGCTTTGCTGATGTCACAGAAAACAGCTCTTACCTCTTTGCCAGCATCGAGTGCCTCACAAAAAGTATGGTATAAATACGTTAATTGATTGACAGTGGAGTCGCCAGTAATAAATCCAGACTGAAGAGAGGACAGCATGTTGTTACCTTGGAGATGATTAAACAAGTGTTTAAAGACTAGTCTTTCAAATAGCTTCGCGTCAGAGTTAAGTAGAGCAATTGGACGATAGTTGGAAACAACAGATAAGTCACCTTTTTTAGGAACAGGAGAAACGTTAGCGTCTTTGTAAGGTGAAGGAAAGATTCCAGAGCGTAAAGATTGATTGAACAAGGAACAGTAAGGAGAGGATAACTCGTGTGACAGTTCTTTCAGAATGCGATTGCTTATACCATCAGGGCCTGAAGCTTTACCAATTTTGAGTGTTTGGAGAACTGATTCTACCTCAAAGGGTGTTAAGATTATACTATTTAATTGTGTCGTGTAGGAAGGTGAAGGCAGGTCGGGAAGATATGCATTTGCATCGTTTAAAACTGTTTGTCCTTGAAAAAATTGATTGAAAATGTTTGATTTGTCAGTTTCGTAGGTGTATATACGTCCATTATATTCCAAGGGTGGTATAGTTGATTTGAAGTTAGGAATTATAAAGGTTTTAAGAGTTGCCCACCAGTCCTTGGGTGAAAGTGTATCAGATTTAAGTTTGTCTGCAATTTTTTAAAAGAATTTTTGTTTAGAATCGCGAATCATGGTAATAGCTTCATTACGTAATGTTTTGAATGTGTTCCAATGTCGGTCTAAATTACTTCGCAATGCTTTCTTATATGCCCTTTTTCGTTTTCTTATGTGACGTTTAAGAGCCGAGGTAAGCCACGGGGGGTCAGAGGGTTTCACCTTGATATTACGATTAGGTACACATTCTGTAGTAATTGATATAATGGCATTTTTGAGATTTTCTACATAGTTATCAATATTGTCATCTTTCAAGGATTCCCAATCCATTTGAGAAGCTTTCCCTCGCAAGAGATTATAGTCACCATTGTTGTAATCCCATATGTGCCTTGAAAATGGTTTAGACTTTGGCTTTGAAAATTTAAGTATGCCAAATATAGGACAGTGATATCGCATGTGTTGATTTAGGAAAGGGTCACCAACACCACTTAGGATTAAATTATCCTTATTGCTCACAAGAATAATGTCAATAAGAGAAGAAGAAGACTCTGTAAAATGCGTAGGCTGATTGATAGTTTGAAAGAGAGAAAACTGTGTACACAAGGAGTCAATTTTTCGTCGTGACTGTAGATCGAGATAGTTAAAATTAAAATCACCGGTAATAATTATGTCAGCAATGCCGGTGTCAACAGCTAAGGCAATAGAATCTTCAATGCTACTTAAATAGTTCGCGTCAGAATTGGGTGCACGATAAAAAAGACCAAACAGAATTCTTTTATTATTATTTGCTACTTCTATCCATACGCACTCTATTCCCCTAATTTCTAGGTCTTTGCGGCGCTTGTACCGAATTCCTTCTTTAACATAAACAATGACACCACCATGTGCATCACCAGCGCGGTCATTTCTCTCGGGGGTATTGTACGACTGAAGAAGCAAATCATCAATTAAAGTGGTTGGGCTTAGCCAAGTTTCCGTAAATGCTAAAATATCAAACTCAAAGAGTTCCGCGTGTAGAATTTCTAATTTATTTAAGAGGCTCTGTACGTTGTAGTGCACGAAGGAAAGGTCATGGTTAAGATTGATGGAACTGAATATATCAAAGGACATGCTGGAGGAGCTACGCTGACTACTATCAGAGGACACAGAGGCTGGTCCTGGATTTGGATGGATATCACCAGAACATAGCAGAAAAGTACTTATCCATAATATAAAGTCAACAGTTACTAAAATAAAGATACATGTAGCAGATAGTTTAGTGTTTTCTTTTGCCCTTTGTCCCGGTTCCAAATGCTTAATATAATTTAGAGACTTAATATTTTTGTGAGCAGAAGCATTATTTTGCAGACTTAATATTAATGAATGTGCATAAGTAGGTTCACAATGAATTGCTGTAAGCAAGAGCAAATGTATGCTTAGATGGAAGACGTACAAGCGACGATAGACTAGCATCACGACAGTATTATTGTTGCTATAGACACGAGTCATGTAACTGTACCAAGGTAAAGCATGAACAATACTGAGGTCGGGATGCCAGGTACACTAATTTGCTTCAAAAATGAAATTGGACACCCATGAACCTGTACCCACTCCCACAATTCCTCAATGGAGACATGAGTTTTCAAGGAAGACATTATAAACAAAAACAAAAAACAAAGAAAAAATCAGGGAAAGATAGAACAATACAGCAAAACATAGGAGGACAATACATAAATACATAGTCATGTTTAAGTGTCGTTGCTTATGATAAAAAAAAAAAAACAAAAAAAAAACAAAAAAAAAAACATTTGTATTCTGCAAAACGTCATCGTTAAAACAATGCTCGATCAACATTGCATTGACATCAATGTTGGTTAACCATTGGCTCAACGATGCTTGCTGACTGGATGGACATGTGAGAATAAAATTTTAAATTAAACATATTTTCATTACTATACATGTGAAGGCAACATATTAAACATATTTAAATTGAATCTACCTAAACTCAAAACAATTGTGTGTGTGTGTGTGTGTGTGTGTGTGTGTGTGTGTGTGTGTGTGTGTGTCTGTCTGTCTGTCTGTCTGTGTGTGTTTGTTTGTGTTCAAACTTACGAAAACATAGTAAACATATTTTAATAAATTCAAACTTATTTTCAAGTCAGTCTTGCACACCAATTGTTTGTGTAAGTGAGTGTGCGTGCGTGTATGTTTGTGTGTGCGTGTGTTTGTGTATGTGTATATGATATAGAGAGTGTATGAAGGTGTAAGTGCGTTACAGTGTATGGTTAGTACTTCCAAAATGTAAAAAAATAACAATAATGCATTTAAAGCACGACTTTGGCTTCAAAAAGCCCATAGATAAATGAAACAGTACTGGCTTAGATAAATACAGATAACATCTTTTGATCAAAAAAAGGGTTGCAGGACGAACACAGATTGCATAACTGAATAACAGCTGAAGAGAAACAAAACACATATAATATGCCATAGACCATTGTAAACATTGCGTAATTTAAAATGCTGAGATTCAATAAATATATCCAAAATATATAATTAGCAAAAAGCAGGCAAGAGTACATGACAAGAGATAATAAAGACAATTTCAAGACGAATGAAATATTTACATGAAGAAATTGGCTGATTTGAAAAAAAAAAAAGAAAATATATTAATAATTGTGAATATCAGAAGTCAACACTACTGGAAACATGTTTTCACGTAAAAGCGTATGCATTCAAAATGTCTTATAAAAGTTTGATGAACTTTATTTAATTAAGTTGAGCGTCCGGAATTTGATATTGGATATCCCTCATATACAATAAAATGGTGCGTGTACATATTATGTGCAACTAGCCAAAACGGAATTGACATGATAAGGAGTGAAATATTTAATTGAAAATGTTAAAGTAAAAAACAATTACACCATTAAGTATCTTCATTGATATTCTGCTTCAAAACCACTTCAAGACTACGAAGGTGTTATCAAGTAGCCCTCTTAAACTATGTGTCGTGTTAGTAGCAGGTAGCAAATTTATTCTTTGGTTATAGTGAAGTCGCTTACTTCCTACTCATTCCCAAACCTCTTTTTCAAAATGCCAATGGAAACTTAATATTTTTCCTTTGACAAGGTCAATCCGAGCACAGCACTCATAGATTCACCACTTAGTTTATTTTTCAGGTAATTGAATTTTCTATCTTTGACAATCTCTTATTATTATGAACTGCATTTTCAAACGCATCCCGAAATTCAGACAACCCGAGCTTATCACCGGAAAAATGAATCATATCTAACTTTGATAACTTCACTGTTGCGCCTAACTCTTTTTTTCATTTCTTGTTTTTCAAGAAACTCGTGCTGCTGTTTCATTTGATTTACCACAGTTGCGTTCATCTGTTTCTGTAACTCAACAATTTGATCTAAACTAGACTTCTCCTTTACTTCAGTTTCTTTCACTTTTGCCTTTCTAAACATTTTTTAAACTGCTTAAGGGCTAAAATACATTCAAAACCTTTATTACATATCAAATCATTTTCACTTACGAGCGTATAATCACAGTAGTCAATTCTGTGTCAGAATCACCAACCGGCTCAGCCAGCTTTTTTTTTTTTTTTTTTTTTCGTTTGATTCTCAAACTTGTCACAATATAACTGCAATCTCTCTTCACAACTGTTGATCTTAAATATCAATTCAGATTCATCTACAAGCCCTACATCAACAGAAAGGAGGTCCAAACCGTTCATATACCTGGTTCGTACCCCCTTTCAGATTAGGCACATTAACGCCATTGTTGAGTTTGCACGCCTATTATGCAAACTATCCAAGTAACAAATTGTAAATAAATTTCACTAACCTTTCGTATCTTTATTTCAAGGTTCCGGCGCCTAATGATGGCGTGGAGATCGTTTTCTTAGCTAACTTTATTTCTCTACATAAACGGAATTTATTTTTTAACTCAAAACAACACCTTAAAAACTCTATCCTTTATTATCGCAATAATTTTTTTCTATTTCAAAATTTAAGAGCTTATATAGCAAACTTGTTCCATGAAAGTCATGGAAAAGGTTTGAAAACATAAAAATAACTTCTGTCGCATTCCCTTCGGTGTCATATTGAGTCTCTTTCTTCTAGGGGCAACAGTTGAAGCACATTTGGAAGTGAGGTTGCAATGAAACTTAAAGATGACATTTATGTTGATAATGTTATACCATGAACAAACAGTATCGAGTATATTCATCTCTCTCATGAAGCAAAGTTAATATTCAGGAAAACATCAATGAATCTCCCTGAGTGGGTTTCGAATCATTCTCAGGTAAATCAGATCATAGAAAAAGAGGACAATGCAATCTGTGAATCAACAAAAAGTTCTTGTTCACACTTGGAGCATTGAGAGTGACACAATTTCCTTGAAGAGATCAAATATTCGTTTAGAACAGTTAACGAAACAAAATGTGTTGAAAGCAATCGCGTCTGTTTTTGATCCACTGGGATTACTTTCACCAGTATTGTTAAGAGGAAAGTTATTTCGTCAAACGTTATGGAATAGGAGACTTGAGTGGGACGATTTAATATGCAGTGAAGATTTAATGGTTTGGTTGACTATCAGTTCAGACTTGTCAAAACTACCGGACTGCAGCATAAAACGGAATATTGCTTTGAATCAAAGAAAGGAAACCGTAATGTACAGTGAAGTGTGTTTCTGTGACGCTTAGGCGTGTGCTTATGCAACTATTGTGTATTTGCATCAATGCATCAATGATTCTGAATCAAAAGCTGACATAATCTTTTTCTAAGACAAGACTTGCTCCATTGAAGGAAACAATCATACCTCGACTAGAACTGATGGCCGTTGTTATTGGTGTTAGATGTGCTAAGTTTGTTAAAGATCAGTTAAAACTTCCAATCAAAACCACATATATATGGACCGATTCTCAGTGCGTTCTTAAATGGATCAATTCTGACAAGAATTTACCAGTGTTTGTGAAGAACAGGGTGAAAGAGATTAAGAGTCACGACGGGATTGTGTTTGGATTTGTCACTTCGAGGGAAAATCAGCGGAAGTGGAAGCAAACACTCAGAGAAAACCACCTATGGTGATATGGGCCAATATGGATCAGTGGTACAGAATGGGCACATTCTACCAAAGAATAAGATGAAAAAAAAAAGAAACAAACGAAACAAGATTATGAATCGCAGTTAAAAAAAGAAAAATCAGTCAAAGAAAGTACATTACTACAAATGCATGATAATATTTCAGATTTTTCTACAAACTCCTCTGGTAGCTGTGCGCTTTTTGGCATTGACTGAAATATTCAACTGTAAACATGGTTGTAAGAGTAGCAGCTGACGTACTTCGTGTCATTAAAATGATGCGAAAATCTGTTGGTGTCAATAAAATGAACACGAACAGCAATTCGACGTACCTGACCAACAATGAGCTTACTAGATGCAGCTGAAAACACGTGACTGCTATACATACAAAGGAAATACTTTCCTGGAGTATTCACTGCAATTACAAGTAACAAAACTAACAATTTACCTAGATAATAATAGTATTCTGAGATGTAAGGGCAGGATAGAAAATGCAGCTTTAAGTGAAACCAACAGAAACCCGATTCTTTTGCCGAAGAATGACCCGTTCACACAGCTAATTATAGAGTGTATACATAAGCAGAACTTTCACACTGGCATTTCTCAAACATTGTCAGGTGAGACATAAATACTAGAGTCCTCAAGGTCGGGCTTCTGTTCGATAAGTATTTCGACACTGCTATACATGTCATCGTCATGAAGGCCGCCCTTACAAAATGCATGTGAATGCCACTCTTAAAGAAAAGTGTGGGTATGTTTATTTACTTGCCTAGTAACACGTGCTGTCCACTTATAACTTATGAGAGATATGACAGCAGACGAATTTCTACTAGGCTTAAGGAGATTTATTTCGATAAGAGGAACACCAGTCAAAAATTTAAATGACAATGCATCACAGATCAAAACAGCCAGCAGTGGTTTTGATTTAGCTTGGAAACATGTTACAAAGTATGAAGGAAGGCTGTGTTTTGTTTCAAACTCTGGTATAAAGTGGTCATTTATAGTAGAACTGGCTCCGTTGATGGGCGGATTCTACGAAAGACTGTAGGACTGGTGAAACGCGCTCTTCGCAAAGCGTTAGGTAGGAATTTACTAAATAAAAACTCAGCAACAGGCATTACTGAAAGAAATAGAATCAATCAGAAATAGCCGACCGCTAGTGTATGTCGCTGACGACATTGAATCTAATATAGCATTAACACCAGGAATCATTTTAACAATAAACCCAACATCGGTGTCCGAGAATTCGAATGTGACCAGCATGATCCAGATTTCAATCCATATGAATCATCCGCTGGCAGATTATTGTTAATCTGGAAAAAAAAAGACAGAAGTTGTTAAACGTATTTTGGAAAATATGGCTGGATGAATATTTATTTATTTACGTGAACGGAGAATATCAGTGTTAAAGTCAGGAAGAATCCTTTCAGATACTTTACCAAATATTGGTGATGTAGTTTTATTAAAGGACGATGTACCAAGATGTTGCTGGAGTATGGGTAAGATTGTGAATTCAGTCACTAGTAAGGAAAGCAATATTCGATCTGTGAAAGTGAAGTTGCACACTGGACGCGTTGTTGGTCGCCCTTTAAGTTTACTCTTTCCCATTGAAACGTCAGTGAACAGTGACAGTGTTTGTAAAGTCAGATTAAAGATGGACAATCAAAATGAAACGGCTAAAACGGCGTACTACACACGCAGCCGCAATAAATAGAAAGCGAAACGGCGTCCCATACGCGAAGCAGTTGAAATTGCCAAAGAAAAAATAAAACAGACACCTGTGTCTTATATATGGCTTAAAGTTTTTTGCACATTTTATCAGTGCATTTAAATAGCGTGTGTTATATATGTATATTTGTTGTAGTATGAGTATGATACCAACAAACAGATCAAAACAAATATCTTACAAGTGTAAAGCGGCTATTTTACGAGGGGACTTTACTGTTTATATAAACAAAAGCGTAGCGTTATTTGCCTGTGATTATATATATAAATAAATGTGTACTGGGTAGTTTCAAAAGTGTTGTACATGCTGTCATCTGCTATAAAGTTACACGTGCTGTCGTCTGCTATAAAAGAAGTATATTTACTTGGCGGAGTATATACAGTGTTTTACGGAGCCATTTGAGATACACGAAGTATAGTACACATGAATATGTTCTCGTTTACACGTATCCCAGCTAACAGAAAACGTTATCACAACGTTTTCATTTGGTTGTATGAAAGTTTGGTTACAACCAAACGTTGCGTAAGCGTTACCATGATGTTTGCAATACGTAGTGGAAAATTTATGTTGAAACCAACCATAAGGAAACGTTGTTTGAATGTTCGATTGTCAACATATCGAAACATATATTTCTAGCATGCTCTCCAATTTGAACTGTTATTGTGCATACTTTGCAATGTTAGATGGTTGGAATAAGGTCACGGTTAATAACTGAAACGTGACATCTTAGAAATGTTTTAAGAAGGTTTCGTTACATCCTTTAACGTGGAATTTTGTGCGCAGTTTCATATTTTGATTTTGAGCGTTTTTTGTTTTTTTTTTTATTTTGGCAAAATTTTGTCAAAGATAATGATTACTTTTTTGTTGATAATTGCATTCAAATTGTTGTAATTATCAAGTATTTACTTAAAGAAATCTCATATATAATTTATACGAAACTTTGATCAAACAACTTCTTGTACTGTCTTTTCCGCCAAATTGTAATTCTGCGAAACAAAGAAATTTCGAAGCACGTGTATTATTTCAGTTTTTTTCTCTAAAGCATGAACAGCGCTCAAGATTATCTTTAAATCAAACAACTATAACTATTTTTCTTTTATGTCTTTAATAATGATAGATTTACCGCATGTTTTTTTGAAATATGCTACTGAAATGTGTTTTCGTGGTTCAAACATTCTGAACAGCAATTTGCATGGCTATAATACGTAGACAGAGGCATGAGTGGTAACATTATGTTAATTCTTTTACAACTGAATGGCTTGTAAAATATTTTGTGAATAAACTGCTCGCGGATACATAAAAATAATGTCCAAATTGTTTTGTCAGAGACCAACGTTTGGACGACGTTTCTTAAACATTGGAGTATTACCATTTATTACTTTTATCACTAATCATTTGCAATCTCGGTCTTCTTATTCTGGGGAATGGCGGGAATTTTTCATCTGAAATAATAACACTGAATAAACAAACACAGAACAGCACATGTGTAAAATGAATACTGTTTTTATCCTAAAAGGTAAACTGACTGATATCTTTACTTAATAGTTTAGTCACCTTTGTTTTGTTTACAATCTGGGCATGAAACTGAAACAATAGTTAATGACAGTTTCAGTTACATGTTCAGATGTTTGCATTCTGGGACTTGGTCGATCCTCATGCAGGTAAGTTTGGAATAGGTGGATTTAATTTCGTAAACGATCCTCATGACAAATTTACTTGAAAAGGTGGTACTGAGCCCAATTTTCTGTTACTTCAAAGGCTTTACAAACAAAATTCATGAGTAAACTATTTTGCCGTGACAGAAATACTAAAGTAAGCAATGGTATATACAAGAACTAAAGAACTTGTAATAACATCGATCAACGGAGTACATGCAAACTATCAGAAAAAGCAACGACAGGAATTGATACCTGCTTTAAATACAAAAAGGGGAAGAAGTTTAAGTTAAAAGCAGAGAAAGGTTTTACGCAGATTTTGTATATACTAATAAAGGTGTAGCATCTGAGTCATAATTGAGATATTTTTTTAAAGCTGTGCAAAAGTTTTTAAAGGTTGTAAAGAGGTTTTAGAAAAGTTGTAGGAAGGTTTTCTACAACGTTGTATAAAAAACGTTTTGCAAACATTGAGAAAACTTTCCAATAAACCTCAACTAAACGCTAAATCGCAACGTTTTCACAACCATAATACAACGTTGCGCCGTTTTCAAAATCGTTTTTTTTTTTTTTTTTTTTTTTGTTAGCTAGGATATATGGTGTAAATGCGTTGTTAGAGTTAAAATTGTTCAGGAGACAGATACTTACTGTGTTTTCAGGATGTGTTATCGTTGTGATATATGTGGTAAATATTATAAGCATAAGGGAAACTTGAGGAGCCATATTACGAAAGTGAACATTGGAACTGTGTTGAGGAAGGATATTTATCGAGGTTCATACGTAGGAGCTACCTCTCTAAACATTTAGTATGGATACATGGCTACAAACAGGACGATGCCAGAGAAGATGTGTTGAGTGCTCCACAAGGAGATAAGCCGAAAGCGATATGGTGAATTTGAGGAAATAAAAGAGGATGATAGTATCAGTGATTTACTTACTGAACGTGACGCTGCGTTGAGTTCAAATTAATTCTATGATAAGACTAAGGAATTCAAAGCTGACTTGTTTTAGCAACAGACTACATCTGCCGCTGCTGTTATTAGTTTTGATGCTATGTGTGACATTGACATTGAAGCATTGGAATTTGAAAAATGGTATGGTGTTGATAGCGACATAAAGGGCAACGGCGATAAAAATGGAGAAGGTTAAAGTGATCAAGATGACAATAACATGGCACATGGAAATGATGATAACATGGCACATGGAAATGATGATCACATGGCACAAGGAAATGATGATAAAATGGCACAAGGAAATGATGATAACATGGCACAAGGAAATGATTATAACATGGCACAAGGAAATGACGATAACAAGGCACATGGAAATGACGATATTATTTACATTAATGTGATGAAGAGTGTAGAGACATTGAACCTTCACAACTCAGTGTGAAAAGACAAACATTTATATTAACCTTTACCAGAAGAATGAAGTACCTTAATGGGACTGAGGTTGACCGTGATATGCATCTACAGAATGAAGAATTTGAATAATGCAACATTTACTTCCTGGTCGGGAGTGTCGTGCTTCTCCTCCAAAACTGGTGGATCGATTTTGAAATAGTTTCATAGAACTGTTTCTTGGGCGACACTCTACCAAAATTCTCAAATCGTTTCGCTCCGATGAATATCATGACCGCAAGAGCTAACCATAGAATACCCTTTAAAAAAGCTCCTCCTAAACCGGTGGATGGAATTAAAAAAAATTACTACAGGAACGTACCTTGGGTCACCCTCAACCGAAATTGCTCAAATTGCTTCGCTCGGCTAAACAAGATGGCCGCAAAAGTAGAAAACCCTTTAAGCAAGTTTTTCTCCTAAACCGGTGGATGGATTTTAAAATAATTTCACAGGAATGTGACCCTCAACAAGGTGGCTGCCAGTGCTAAATAAAGAAAATAAAATAAATAATTTCTACTCTTAAGTGAGTGGATTGATTTTGAAATTATGTCACAGAAATGTTTTTTGGGGCTTCATCTATCAAAATTGTTCAAGTCGTTCCAGTCTGCTGAGCAAAATGGCCGCACGTGCTTATATTAGAAAAAAAAAGTTTTAATGACTTCTTCCTCTAAAAGGCTAGACGATTTGAACACAATTATATAGGAATATTCCATGTGTGACACTCTAACAAAAATCCACAAAATCATTTTGCTCCAATGTACATGATGGCCGCCAAGTCTAAAAAAAAGGCAAACCTCAAAACGACTTCTCCTTCTTAACACCTACATTGATTTTGGGATAATTTCACCAAAATGTTCCTTGGTTCACCGTCTAAAAAATGCTCAAACCTTCTACTCTACCATATAGGACGAAAAAGAAATACCGGTTAACCTTTACAGATAGTTTTGAAGTATTTAATGTAATGTTACATTCATTTTTTTTTATTTTTGGTATAATCTTTCATCTTTCTTGAACAAGTTGACAAAGTTTTATTCGATTTTCAGTGACGATTATGAGAAAAAAAAATACACCCTTTTTACAGTACCTCTATTTGTGCAACACTGAGTGGCACGTCAGTATCTTGTGTGCCCTCCTTGCGCAGCTGTCGCAGCCCTTATTCTCCTATGGATGGAGTCATCAGGGTGTTGTTCCTTGCAATGTGATTGTTATCCCACTCTTCATGCACGGCATGTCTCAGCTGGGCCAGATTAGTGAGAGCATTTGTGCGCCTCTTTACCCTTCTATCCAGTTCGTCCCACAAGTGTTCAATCGGGGACAGATTTGGACTAAATGCTGGCCACTTGAGCGGGCTTACGTTGTTGTTAGCCAGAAAGTGCTTGCAAACCCGAGCGCATGGGACAAAGTATTGATATGCTGGAAGATCAGGTTGCGCGCTTGTACACATTGGACGGCAACTGGGCGGAGGATTTCGTCTCTATACATTTTTATTATTCTAGGCCAAGCAATAAAATATTTGTTGCATAAACTATGTACTCGGCGTTTCTTTTTCGTTCTAGTATATTACCTACAAACATTTGTACAATATGGATCAGGTGAGCGCTCCAGGCCATCATGGCCCTCTAGTTTATGATTTTATTTTTAAACATCAAACCATTTTGCGACATTACAGGACAGTGCCCCATATAATTGTTTTTGGCATTTGAGTATCTAAACATCGTATTTTAATGAAATGAGGAAAATAATTTAGGCATGCTTAGCAGGAAATTGTAAGCAAAGAAAAACTGCATCCCTTTCCTTAATCTCTTGCACTATATCTATGCAGAATCATTCAACCATTATAAGAACTGACTGCTTTACCTTTACTAGTGTAGACACTGAACCAAAGGCATACGTTTTAAAGGGACTCTTTTTTATACGCATTGAAAACACAGCATTGAAGTGTTTTTGTTTTTTTTGTTTTTTTTTTCTTTTTGATTATGCGTGTCTTTTACACCCCAGTGTAAAATGACTATTCTTGTTTAATTATGCCACTGTCCTGAACCTATTTATCAACCGGCTACCCTAAGATATTTATCAATTGTGTGACATTGTTTGCTGTCCTCTTTGTCAACAAGGATATAGAAATAGATCGCTTTAAAATTGACTTCTTTGAAGGTCAGTGTTAACAACTTTGCTAATTGTATTTTTTCCTGATGAATAGCTAGTATACTACATTTCAGAAAGCCGTTTGTGATTGATTTGAGCCTTGGCCAAATACCTTCAGGTTCAGGTATTGAAGCTATTTTTCATTTACCATACCAGGCTGTGTTTACAGCAGAGTGATTGTCAGCCATTTTTTTCTTTCGTCTATACCTTTAAGCGCCATATTCTTTTTAATGAAAATAAGGCTTGTAATAGACAAACATAAAGTAACATAACCAACGAGTATGTATGCATGCGTACGTGTGTACATGCTTACGTGTGTATGTGTGTGAAGCGTGTGCATGTAGATGAGTGAGTGTGTGAATAAAAGTGATCAAAACAATTAAAAGCATCACCTACAATTTATGGAACAAAAGTACATGTACAAAGGTCTAACAATTACAATTGTAATTACGTATTGGTATCAGATTATGGTATATACTTAGTTTGTCATTTCATGATGCATACACGCGAAACTGAAACACTCCTTTATTACTGTTACCTCTCGCTACGAGTATCCCGTTATTAGTTGTCGACGGAGCAAGAGGGGGTTTTCAGAAGGTATAAAGACTCTAACAAGCATGTTACAGAGTGTCCATCCGTCATCCTTACCGAAACGAAATCAACGATGTCAGAGGTACTCGCTGAACAAAATTTTATGCACGAAAAATAACCTACCCTGTTGACCGAAGAATCAGTTAGGTTTAATTGACAAATTACTTGAATTTGTCCATCATTATTCACATAAACTTCTTTGGCTTGGCCCGCCGTGGTTCAACTATTTGTTTTCCATTTACTTTGGCACACAGGAGAATTAGCCATGAGCACTCGTCGTTGTTTATCATAATGATTTATTTGATTTTTTTATGTTTTCGCTTTGATACATTGACTGAATTGGGACCCTGTATGCAAACCGAATTTTTATGTATTTCTGTATAAAGAGTAGCCTCAGGACCCAGAGTGAAGTTGACCGGCTGTAAAAAGTGTTCTAAACCACCCCGGTGGTTTATTCTGCTGACAGTTCTAAGGCGATGGCCCCGGTGTTAGTCTAACTCTTGGTTGCTCTGTGGCTTATTCTCCTAGGCGATTTGTTTTAAATCTTGCCTTGTGTTATTTTGTTCTTGTGTTTTTCAGTTCTTTTAGCATTGCGATTACCTCGCTTGGGGAAGAGAGAACTAATCTTAGTGATTTTCGTACGTTTGTTCAATTTGCGTTTGATTGGTTTTGTCTGTTTCCTCTTCCTCTTTCTCTTGGTGTCTGGGAAGGGCTGCGGCTTGTGATTTGGCACTCCGTGGACTTTTTTCTTACCTTTTTTTTTTACTTTCATATGGCTGATTAAACTATAATTGGGGCTGGTGTGATTTATACAAATTTGATGAAGACGACCTTAGTCGTGATGGCCCTTCATAAGCCTTTTATCTGATACATATGACTGTTATGAAAACAAATTACATAATGATGTCTCTGCATTCATAAATCGCGTCTATGAGTAAATGGAAAATGTTCTGATTATCTGATTACTATCAGCAAAGGCATGTTCAATACAGTTATGTATTTTATCTATTTCCAGTTTGACTACAACTGGAAAGAACTGTAATATTGTTTTCAATACAAACTGTGATGAATGTAAATTATAATAGTCAATTATGCTATTTTTTTTTTTCATTTCTACTACTTTGTTTCACGCCATTTGTATGTTTTTAATCCTAATTGAAACCTTTTGCTCCTTATATAGAATATATAAATTGTTTGTTTTGTTTTAAAAGTAACTGCGTAATTCCGCGCATGCGTAGCTCGACGATCGCCCAAAATTTGTCTGAATATACATTCTTTGCTATTTTAAATATTTTGGTCCCGGTGTTATTCTTACTCTTTGTTGCTTGGTAGTTTATTCTACGAGGCGATTTGTTTTATGTCTTACCTTGTGTTATTTTGTTCTTGTGTTTTCAGTCCTTTTAGCATTGCGATTACCTCACTTTGGGAAGAGAGAGAGAGAGAGAGAGAGAGAGAGAGAGAGAGAGAGAGAGAGCGAGCTAATCTTAATGCTTGTCTTACATTTTTTCGAATTGCGTTTGTTTGGTTTTGTCTGTTTCCTCTTCCTCTTTGTGCCTGGGAAGGGCTGCGGTTTGTGATTTCGGCACTCCCTGGACTTTTCTCTTACCTTATTTTTTATTTTATCATAAAATCATATAAGTTATTGATGTTTTTCTTGTTTACACAGGAGGTTGTTGATAAAACTATCACTTACGTCTTTTTTCAACATTATTTCTATACCGAAACAATGAAAGTGTGATAATGACTGGTTCTGTGCAATGAAACCCCATATATTCATAAATTGAATTTCAACGTCACTGGGGTTTGCATAGCAGACATCGAAACTGAGATCGAACGATCACATGGGTGCTTTTTAGAGAGAGAGGATTATCTTGATGTGCTAAATTCACCCGAAATATTAGTACAAAACAAGCCTGGGCAATCAGTATTGGATCTCGACTAGACAAAACATAAGAGTCTGTACTGATTTCTACTCATCCAGCTGTTTTTAGACGCATCAATAGCAAAATGGATATGTTAAATATTCAGGACAATTGTAATTAAAAGAACAAAAAGTATCAATATTTGGGGTAAATGTAGTAATTCTGTGATTTTGGAACGTACAAAAATAGAAATGCGTCTTTAATCCATAAACAACTGACAGTAAGACTTAAAATGACAAATAAGATAAGGAATGCACTCTGATTTATGGATGCACATTTGTACGCTTGTCTTTACCCGAAGCCAAATCAGATATAGGCTACATTGCAGTCGTATGACGGAAAGGTATTTGATTCCTTACAATTGGCTGAAAATGGTATTTATAGCAAACCTGCCTCTAATAGTCGCTTTCTTTGGGTTAATTACATTCAATAATAATGAATTAATGCTGGTTTGTCTTTTATCTTTCCCTGCTTGTGTTTTAGTTATGTTTACCATATGTAATTAGCTCACCTGGAGCTTTGCTCCAGGTCAGCTTATGCCGTGCCGTGTTGTCCGTCGTTCGTCCGTCCGTCGTTAACCTTTCACGTTTCTGACATCTCCTCCTGAACAGTAAGTCGAGCGAGGTGAAACTTAGTGGGAGGCATTATGGCAACATGGAGATTCAGAATTGCTAAAATCGTTTCGTTCCGATATGCAAGGTGCCGCTGATATTCTTCAAACGACATCTCCTCCCAAACCGTAAGTCCGATTGAGCTGTAATTTGATGCGAGGCATCACAGTGACACGGAGATTCAGAATTGCTAAAATCGTTCCGTTCCGATATCCAAGATGGCCAACGACATCTCCTCCCAAACTATAAGTCGGATTTAGCCAAAACTTGATGGGAGGCATCGGAGCGACATAGAAATTCAGAATTGCTAAATCGTTCCGTTCCGATATCAAAGATGGCCGCCATGACGGCCATCGTAAAATTCTTCGGACGACATCTCCTCCCAAACAGTAAGTCAAATTTAGCCAAAACGTGATGGGAGGCATCACAGTGACACAGAGATTCGAAATTGCTAAAATCATTCCGTTCCGATATCCAAGATGGCAGCCATGGCGGCCATCTTGAAATTCTTCAAACGACATCTCCTCCCAAACCATGTCCGATTGAGCCAAAACTTGATGGGAGGCATCACAGTGACACAGAGATTCAGAATTGCTAAAATCGTTTCGTTCCGATATCCAAGATTGCTGCCATGATGGCCATCTTGAAATTCTTGAAACGACATCTCCTTCCAAACCTTAATTGGATTGAGCCAAAACTTGATGGCAAGCATCACAGTGACACAGATATTCAGAATTACTAAAATCATTCTGTTCCGATAGCCAGGATAGCCGCCAAGGTGCCAGCTTGAAACTCTTCAAACGACATCGCCCAAACCATAAGTCAGATTAAGCCGAAACTTGATGGGAGGCATCGGAGCATTATAGAGATTCAGAATTGCTAAAATCGTTCCGTTCCGATATCCAAGATGGCCGCTATGGCAGCCATCTTGAAATTCTTCAAATGACGGCATCTCCTCCCTAACAGTAGGTCCAATTGAGCCAAAACCTGATGGGAGGCATGGGAGCGACATAGAGATTCAGAATTGCTAAAATAGTACCGTTCTGATATCCAAGATGGCCACCATGACAGCCATCTTGAAAATCTTCAAATCACATCTGCTACCGAACGGTAAGTCTGATTGAGCTTAAACATGATGGGAGGCATTGGAGTATTATGGAAATTCAGAATTGCTTAAGTCCATCTGTCCAAATGTCCAAGATGCCCGCCATCTTGAAATTCTTCGAAACAAGGTAAGAGAAAAGTCCAGGGAGTGCAACAATCACAAACCGCAGCCCTTCCAAGACACCAAGAGGAAGAGGAAACCGACAAATCCAAGGAAGCACAAATCGAACAATCGTACGAAAGGCACTAAGATTAGCTCTCTCTTCCGCAAGAGAGGTAATCACAATGCTAAAAGGACTGAAAAACACAAGAATAAAATGACACAAAGCAACAAAGAGTAAAACTAACAAACCACATCTCCTCCCAAACAGTAAGTCAGGTTGAGGCGAAACTTAATGGGAGGCATTGGGGTGGCATGGAGATTTAGAATTGCTGCAGCGTTCAGTTCCAGTATCCGAAATGGCGGCCATGGTGGCAATCTTGAAACTCTTCAAACAACAACAGATTCTGAATTGCTAAAGGCAATCGGATCTGATAGCCAAGATGACCACCATGGCACAATGTAAAATATCATGATCAGCCTAATCTATGTGAGCGATTTCTGGCCCACGTGGGCCTCTAGTTATATAAAGCTATCACGTGCCGTTATGACCAGGTGATCACATGTGTGATATCGAAATGGAACCATGCAACGATTACATATTTGTCATATTAAGAACACGGGTGTTTTAAGTCATTTGGAATCAACTTAATATGGAAGCCACCGTACGGGTTTTGAATAGAGGAATCCCGTAGGCACAAATTCTCTATGACTTTCTCGTTGTCATCATAAAAGCTAGAAACAAGACGAACAAAAATTAAGAAGTAAATTCATGGTGAGCTACATGCGCTATTAATTTATCATTTGTTTGAAATCGTCACAAACGAAATCAAGCTAAAGCCTATCTATGGCTATTACAATGCACCTGATTCCAAACTGGCAAAGTTTGTTAAATTACGTATAAAGTATAGTACCTTTTACTTATAAGCATGCTAATACATTGAAATAACATTTCTGTGCAAGCATTTATTTTTTTAACATTATTCAAATCAGATATATCTCATTTGATTAAATCTCACTAAAATGAAGTATTTCTATGTAACTGAACTACATGTGCATCTTACAAATTATATCTATTTTTTTATTTGAATGAGATACTACATACTTTCGTGATTGTATGTATATTTTGACCAAAGTATAAAAGTATCAAAGGTTAAAGGTAAGGATTTTTCTAATAAAATGGACATTAGCTCGATAACCCATACGGTTTGCTTAAGTTTCTGCAGTGTAGGCATTTTTTTTATAGAAAAATGCCTTGTTTGGTAAGAATTCCAATGTAGCAAAATTCTGTATGGCCCTAAATGAAAGGATGAATGGATTATTTTAAGGATTTTGGAAGGGTGGGGATGGGTGGGGAGTGGAGAGTAAAGAAAACCTTGTTGGAACATCTCACCTGTGCATCAGTATCCATTCCTTCCCCCTTTTGGTTGAACTTAAACAATTAAAAGCTAAGAAAATGCTATTTTGAACATAATGTTTACCAGCATTTTCATTTCTCGATATTTACGACCAAACGTGGAAGGGTGTACTTTTCATTTCGGGTTACATAAAATTTAGCCTGGTAACATGCTATTTTTACTTCATAAAATGTGAAAAAAATATATGAAACTGATTATATGCAGGGCCTTAAATCATTTTAGTGTAGAAAGTATTTAGTAACATTTGTCCTGAATATCTGATACTTACACATTTGTAATATGGGCTGATCTGCATGTCTACAAAAACGTGAATCGGGTTATAATAGAAGTTTCTGCTGATTGTTCATCCTCCTTGCTGTAATTATAGCACTTTGTTTTTGTTTGTTCTTGTATGCCAAGTGTTTTTGTCTGATACAGTGATACCGTTATCACAGTGGTCACCTCCATCAACAATTAATCACTTTCTTTTTTGGTGACTGTCTGTCTATACCTTCTTTAACTGTACGATGGTGGGTCTCTTGTTTCTCGTGATCACCTGTCTTGGGAAACAGTGAGCCGGTCGCTTGACTGCAGAGTTGGGAATCGGTTAAATTTTCGTAGTTGATCATCGGTTTTGTAAACCAACTAATCATCGTCTGACAGTCGACTTGTAGAAAATATATTCATTCTGATTTTAGCCCTCTTCCAGGTACTTATTCATAGCTCCAGATCGACAAGGGTGGTATCCAGATAAAAGTGTCGTATTTTCCTGTGAATACATATGTTGTGGTTAGAAGCGCTCCTAATGAGTACCACAATACGTCTTCTTGTAGAAATAAGAAAATATATACGTTTCGGCTGAAAAAAAGTGCGTAAGTTTAGTCTTTTTTTTTTACTTTGGCGTATTAAAATAAAAAAAAGTGAGAAAAAGTATGTTTCTATAAATAGAACTTTGCGATTAGTCGACTTAAATTTTTTTCCCAATCATCAGTCACACAAAACAAAAGTTATTGATGATTGATTATAAGCAATAATCGGTGGACTGGTCATTTAGGTAAATGTTCTGAATATGGCTGATCCTATTGTTTTGCTGTTTCTTTCACTCTCGGGGTAGATGCCGATTTGTGATTGCGGCAAAAGACGGCAGATCTTTCGATTGGGCTCCAGGATTTACCCTAAGTATTGTGTTTCGGCCTATCATTTCTACCTTCCATTTTCTGCCTTGAAAATTTTTTGCATAGCATATACGTATATATTCAATCTCTGACAACTACGTCAGGGAGTTGACTCTTTAGCTCAGTGGTTAGAGCATTGGATTTTTATCTGAGCAGACCGAGTGTGAATCCCACGATAGGCGGGATTTTTTTTTTCAGCTATGCCTTATTCTTTGTTACGACTATCATTCCTACCTTCCATTGTCTGCCTTGAAAAATTTTGCATAGCATGTACATATATATTCAATCTCTGACGACTGCGTCACGGAGTCGAATCCTTGGCTCAGTGGTTAGAATGGGATTTTTATCCGGAAAGACTGGATATTTCATTTATTTCTTGCTTTTTAGTCCTCATCGTTGTTTCATCTCTGTATTCCTTTGATTTTTATGATCTCGGAGATGTTGCACTGATGAGTTAGAAGCCCTTCACGTGGACTAAACAAATATCTTGTTTATACCACGACAGAACAAAGGGCGAGGTTTTTGGCCACGTAAAATCGATTTAAAAAAAGGTAAGAGAAAAGTTCAGGGAGTGCGACAATCACAAACCGTAGCCCTTCCCAGACCCCAAGAGGAAGAGAAAACCGACAAATCTAAACAAGCACAAACCAAACAAACGTACGAAAAGCACTAAGGTCAGCTCTCTCTTCCCCAAGCGAGGTAATCGCAATACTAAAAGGACTGAAAAATACAAGAACAAAATGACACACGGAAAGACATACAACACATCGGCTCGTAGAATAAGCCACAAAGCAACAAAGAGTAAGACTAACACCGTGACCACGGCCTTAGAACGGTCGGTAGAGCAAACCACCGGGGGGTTTAAGCACTTTTACAGCCTCCAACTAAAAAAAAAAAAAAAAAAAAAAAAAAAAAAAAAAACATACTGACCGTACCAAGGCGATGCTTCTGCTATGGTTTACCTTTATTTTCATTGTTTTGTTTTGCATGTATGTCCTGGTAAATTTTTATTTTGGATAGCCGTTTGGCCAGTTTTAGGAAACAAAACTATTCGTTTTGCTTCCTGCTTGTAGTATTTTGATTTTGGTGCCGTTGCTTTAAGTGCGGCCTTCTTTCCCTTTGGTGGTTTGGACGGAAGGTGTTACGCAATTGTATCGATTCCTGATCATTGCCCCCGTATTTTCATATCCCACGATAAGCGAGAAATGTTTTCAGCTATGCTTCATTCCTTTGTTACGAATTTCATGTCGTAAATTTAGGACACCTTGACTACTCACCATACTTGTCCTAAAATTTGAAAAAGTCTATTTTCCTACCTGTTGATGCGTCTAATGTATCGAATCCTGACCATTGCCTTCCTCTCTATTTTCGAATCCCATGATTGGCGGGAAATATTTGTTTTGCTATGCTCCATTCCTCACGACTTTAATGTCGTAAACTTTGGGACACCTTGACTCCTTGTCATACTTGCCCTAAAATTTGAAAAAAGTCTAATTTACTACCTGTTGATGCGTCAAAAATAGTGCTGGCTGAGTGGCAGACAGTGTAGGCCCTGATCAGATGCCGCGCTCTGCGGCATCTTATCTGGGTCTTCACTGTTTGTTAATGTCTGTCCGCCCCAATATTTAGGGTTATTGCGGTATATCATAATTTCACATGTACAATGATTTATTGTAGCTGTATTCTTGCAGCTAACACATACTTTTGTTTAAAAGATATAAACGTCCCACGAATGGAAGAAGGAGCTAAATGACCTAAATATCTTATTTTTTCTGTGAATATGCTTGCACTCATGGCACATAATTTTCTCGACTAATTGTATTTATTCACCCTCTGATGCTAAAGATAGAGTTATAAGCCTAGAAACAGAACATGAGTGATACATATCCTGGCTATAAATCCTGTATCCGCAATAAAAATTCATTTCAATGGTTTATCAGAGAACGCTCTGCAAAAACTGTCAATAAACTGTTACTAAAATCAATCGTTTACAGTATTTTTCTTTTTCTCTGCAGTAAAAACGGGCTCCAAAGAAATAAAGATAAAAGAAAACACTTTCCCTTGGTATTCTATAAACTACTTAAAACCGGTATCACTGGACATAACTACACAGAGATAAGCAGCAAATTACGATGGATACAAGTTAAGAGACTTGTCTTGTGTTCTAGCTTCAGTTCACCTTTGAGCCGTTTGTTGGGTTTCATCTATGTTCCAAGGAGGTTCGTCTGATGCAGTTCTTCTCTGTTAGTGCCTCTCTGGGATTATATGTGGCGTTTGTTGTGTCGTTATTTGATCCTATATGTCCTTCCTTTGATGCATTTTGAGAGTTATACTTCGTGTAAATGGCATTTCCTGGATGTCTTAGTGATTCTGTTCACAGCAAATAGAACAGCATTACATTCAAATGGTCTCTTTCTGAGACGATATGAATGAAACCAGTTCTTATTGCCTATTAGATATAGAAATAAATGGTTTACGTGTTTTTATTGCCTTGCCTCAGTTATAAGCAGCAGGTTATAATTCATGCTTTCAGCTTGGCACCTTTATAATGCGCTTGCAGAAAGCTGAGCTCTGTCACTTTTACATGAGCGATAAAGTAGACACAAGTTTCCTAGAAAACGGAAAAAAGAAGGAAAGACGTGTTTCATTCATTCAGAATTGAGACAATTCACCGCTTTGAAAAGGGGGGATAGGGGGTTCAGTCATTTTGGGGACATTCAATTGATGTGACACAGCGGCAGCGGAAATTAATTGAAAGCGTGGCGTCTCAGTGTCGCGCTGTGTTTGCATTTTTCTCAGACATAATTATTTCCATCTAGTCAAGTGCAGATTAAAGTGCAGAATTTGACACATAATTTCAGATCGGATTATTTAGAACATTTTAAGATTGCAATTTAATAGGATTGTCAGCTCTTTTGGTGTTTTATCAGTAGGTTGTTTTAAGCTCCCAAGTAATATCAATGTCTGATATAGCTGTAGGGGTCTTAAAATTAAATCCATACAGATTCGATAGTTTTGTATCGCATTTAGCAAATGTCTTTGTGTTTAAGCGTAGAAAAGGCACCTACAAGGCACCCACGGACAGCAAATACCAGGATAAAATTACGTTAACAAGTCTATGTAATGTCAACGTGGCATGTTTCCTCATGGTATAGTCAAAACTTGGATCCGAGGCGGTAACATTATTGAGCAATTTTTAGAATAGTTCAGCTTTTAAATCTGCTTTCAATTTGTTTTATTGTGAATAATAATGCTTTTATACTGCATGTACAAGCTATCTGAATTTTCCTTCGTATTATAAAGCGGGAATACCATAGCCCTCATACATTACGAAAACACGCCTATTCAAATATATAGAAAATTTCACCTCCAAAAAAACGAAAATTTTCAGATAAAAAACTCTGATATTTTTCGTATTTCTGCTCGAAACATAGATTGAGGGTACTCGTTAGAATCGCCCCGCCGAGGCGGTTCTAACGGGTACCACAGTCTACGGTTTTAAGCAGAAACAAGAAAAATAATATATACCCCTCTAAACCCCAGTTTTACTATATAAAAGTGGGGTTTAAGGGGGTCAATATAATATAGGATGTTTCCGTGATGTAGTTCTAGATAAGAAAGATGCCCAGATAAATATTTGTGGGTGTTCATGAGGAGCGCTTACACCATCCTTTCTCAATGACCATCCAGATGTACCTATGTACGCTAATCCTTTCAGCCCTGCACACTAACACAGATAACTTTGCAAACATTGCTCGTACTGTTTCACCAAGATGAGACGGCTCGTACCGTCTAATTAGCTCTTATATTGTTTGCCATTCTGTTTTTACTTTAGATGAAATCCCTATTTGCATCAGTGGACAAGTTTGAATTCAAGAATGGAAGATTCCACTTCAGAAACTGAGGGATGAAAAGGCCTAAGACCTGTTTCTATTCACTGAATGAATACCCTTACGCTTCCGAACTGTGCACCATTTATAGCTCATAGAATATAAATTTGTCTGAAGCGTCATGACTAATGACAAGACAAAATATTTAGACGTAAACATCTAAGTACCGGCGCAAGTTTTAGTCAGGTTTACTTAAAGATATGAGACAAGGGTATACTAAACTTTAATGAATTTTCAATGTAACAGGTACAAAAGAACAACAATGTGATTCTTTAATGTATGCTTATGCTTTATGAATTTTCTTGACTGAAATGAAATAAAATAGACATTAATCTGTTTTTACACAGTTTGTTATAAGATGGTTTTAGATATAGCATGGTTCAAAGATGGATTCGAAAAATGTATAGATTATATCAAAACCGACGGTTAATGGTTATTTTTTATAATATCAACATATTTTTGTTTGGATATAACAAGATTGTTAAAATAATACAGCTTATGCTTTGGATTCCAAACTCTGTATTAGCAGATTGTAATGTATAACATTTTTGATAGAACCTATCGCCTGACAGGACAGTTCGCCTAAAGTTGACCTTTGACTTAATTGCCCCTATGAAATTTTTCAAGTTCACCGCTTATCTTAAGATCGCGCGCGCGCGCGTGTGTGTGTGTGTGTGTGTGTGCGCGCGCGCATTTTGGAGAAGAGGCGAGGGGTACCTAAAGGTTGTATAAAATATCTATCATCCTACTTATCCTGAACTGAACGAACTATTTGGTTTGAAAATAATGAGCTCTTAAAGATTTTAAATTTAAACATTAACAATTCTATCTCTTTACCCTGACTTTGAGATTTGTTTGTGAAGGGGTTGGGTGATAGCACTGCACAAAATTGTGGTTAAACATGTATCATCATACCATACATGAATCAAATTAATTACAGGGCTTGACGAAATTAGGTCTAAATGTTTTAAAATGAAAATTGTAAGTTTTAACATCAAAAGTGGAAGCAGCTCCAGGCGAGCTTTGCTTTTTGCGGACCTGATGGGAATCTGTTACTTTGTGTGTTTTGTATCACCTGGTATAGGCCACTTTTTTTTCGCCTGCATAGTCTGCAGCATACACATCAGGTTCCTGTTCAAAATCATGTACCAATGGCATATAATTTGTTTCAAATAAGCACACGCTACAGGGGCTGACAAGTTCAAAAACACACACACTGATGCGATTAATGAAAATAAAGTTAATCGCACGACGGCGGTTCGGGCCTCAGGCTCAATGACGGCCTCTTAGTAAAAAAATAACCAGTGGATTGGGGCTTGACGATATGTCTTTGGCTTGGCCCGCCGTGGTTCAACTATTGGTTTTCATTTACTCTGGCATACAGTAGAATTAGCCATAAGTACTTGTCTTTGTTTATCATTGTGATTAATTTGATTTTTATGTTTTCGCTTTGCTGCATTGTCTGATTTGGGAGCTTTTATGCGAACCGAATTTTTATGTATTTCTGTATTAAGAGTAGCATCGGGACCCAGGGTGAAGTTGGCCAGCTGTAAAAGTGCTTTAACACCCCCAACCCCCCAACCGCTCCCCCCCCCCCCTTATTTATTCTACTGACCGTTCTAAGGCGGCGATCCCGGTGTTAATCTTACTCTTTGTTGCTTTGTGGTTTAATCTACGAGGCGATTTGTTTTATGTTTTACTTTGTGTTATTTTGTTGTTGTATTGTTCAGAATTTTTAGCATTGCGATTACCTCGCTTAGGGAAGAGAGAGCTAATCTTAGTGCTTTTCATATGTTTGTTCGATTTGCGCTTGTTTTGTTTTGTCTGTTTCCTCTTCGTCTTGGTGTCTGGGAAGGGCTGCGGTTTGTAATTGTGGCACTCCTCGGATTTTCATCTTACCTTTTTTAGCTTTCATGGTCACTTTTTACCAATGTTTAATAAATGAGCAATTTTTCAGACGACAATTTATTTTTTGTCTCCTGAAAAGTTGCTACTTTGCACTTACACCCGGTCTGTGTCATGACTGTGTCCATTGTGACATTACTATCTGCTATTGTCAAGTTTTATATTTTATTTATTTATTATTTTTTTTTTTAATTTTTTTTGGGGGGTGGGGATGGGAGGTGGAGGGTGGGGGTGTTGTTTTAAATGTATCACTTCTATAAACACTAAATTAATAAAATTCCTGTTTGAATCATTTCATCAAATGGGTACACTACTTGTTCATACACGGTAGACATAAAATACCACATGCATGAACATTCGGTGTTTAATTAATAATAACACGGCATATGTACATGATAGTACTACGTGAATGATGTAGTGCGGTTCCTTCAAATTATATTTACGGCTATTTAAATTCTATCATCTTGGTTATAATTTAATGCCAGCATGCACTTATTATGTTAATAAATGTACTTATATACATTGAAGTAAATATCTATCATCATATCCTATTTATTTCGAATTCTTCTGCGCTCATTTAGTTATCGTGCAGTCACACAAAAAGTTCATTTCATTTCATGCAGCGCAGTCCGAACATGTCCATAAACATGACCGCCATTTTAAAGCAAAACACTAGCTGATAGTATTAGAACTCATTAGCTGACACAAATTTTAACTTTCTAAGCGTCCATTCTATATCCTACTAAATAAATGCTAAAAGCACATACACACGCCTAAGAGTTCAAATACCAGTTAGTTATGGACTATTTTGGCGGAGTTTCTATGGTAATGATCCCTTCCAAAGTTCAAGCATACGTGTCTTTTCACATGAATGTTTTAACAGATCACTCCTGGATCACTGTTTCTTGTTTCATAGACGTTTGGTCTTGAATTCTGTAATAGCTAATAGATCACTTCGGGATCACTCCCCGTGATAAACATGTTGACTATGTAAACTTTTCAAGAATTATAATTGCTAGCAGATAACGTCTAGATCATTTGTTCCGAATTCTAAGGCTTAAAAAATTACAACAGGATCATTTTCGTTTGCCAATATCAAAATATCACTTCTAGATCACTCCAACGGATCACTTTTTTGTTTGGGGCTATATAACTACTTTCATAGTTCCTTGGCTTCACTGTAATAAACTGTTAAAAATCACAAGGAGT
This sequence comes from Anodontia alba, assembly GCA_964016985.1. Taxonomy (NCBI): domain Eukaryota; kingdom Metazoa; phylum Mollusca; class Bivalvia; order Lucinida; family Lucinidae; genus Anodontia; species Anodontia alba. The sequence goes on from OZ024833.1 coordinate 51,574,371, forward strand.
TTGCAGAACTTTCGATGTGCAGCATATTTGTTCGTCTGTCATGACTTACAATGACCAATCCTAATCAAATGCATGAAGTGTTATTGTTTGTATCTTCTAAGATGGCTGATGAGACCAGTCTTAATTCTCTAAACTGACTTGCAGCTTGAACAAGAAAAGTCTGAGGAAAAAAGCTCTGTTGGTGATACCTTAGCTCTGGCTTTCCTCTTTTCACTGATTCTTTTTGCTTCGTTCTCACCAGCACCCTTTCTTATGAGACCTTGCCACTTTCCTCGATCCTGTGCCATTTGTTCCTACGACTATGTTGGTTTGTTGAAGCTATTAAGGGAGGTTTCGTTGGTGTCCTTGTATCTCTTCTTCTGACCACCGTGGTAGTGTTTTTCCACTTGTAGTTCTCAGTAGAGGATTCTCTTTGGCAAACATTCATCAGACATTCTGATAACATGGCGTGTCCATCTTGTGCCAGTTTCAGAAGAGTATTACACTCTGCATCCCTGCCATATTCAGGGCTTCTGTGTCTGGAATCCTGTCTTGCCACTTGATCTTAAGGAGTTTTTAGCATACACTGATTATGGATACATTCAAATTCACATATTCAACTATCACAGCTGGACATTATATATATTGCAGTGCGGCGGTGATGGTGGTGCTGGTTGGGTGAGGGGATGAAGGTGGTTGTGGGGGTGCTAAGTATTGATGTGTAACAATTCCAAACAAACTCAATGCAGATTCAAAACTTGGTCGAATTCCATCAATTGGTTCCGAAGAGGAAACAAGGGTCATATTTGCAAAAATTGACGTGTAACAATCCAAATCTAGATCTGGCCAAGGTTAATGCATATGCAAACTTTGGTCTAATTCCGTCAATCTGTTCTCAAGATATTGAGCGAAACAAACTTCTGACGATAATCAAGGGTCATAACTCTGTCGTATATTTTCGAAAATACACGCCATATTACTTCGTATGCGGGTATTGAATGGTATAAATAATGCAGGAAAAATAAAGATACATACATGTAATATCAAAATTATTTATCTCAAGAAAGAGCTTGATGTTTTGACAATAAAAAAAAGTTCAAAACTGCGTCATGCAATTTATATTGGAACAACTTCTTGCAATCAAAAACCTCTCATAAACAGAGATACTGTGATCAATTTCACAAAATAAAGACATAAGGCTGACCAATTTTTGATCCGTCATTTCTAACATAACTGGCCACACAGCTAACGAGATTCCTATTGAAGCAGTCGAGAACACTTTTGATAACGAGAAAAAAAATCCAGCTAAAATTTATCAATAAGACGACGATTCTCCTTTTATGACGTAGCTTTTCTTATACGCTGTCATACTCAACATGCTCTACAGACATATAATGTTAGACGTTCTTCAGAACAGTGCAGTGGGCTCATCAACAGTAATAGTGTAAGGGAAGAGTTATGGCGTTGAACATACTTTCAAGGCTACCCAGTCCTCGCCCGTAGTCCTGATTTTTAAGAACATTTAGAAATAAAATGGTGCTTTCTGATATATTGTCACTATTAACTGTCAGTTTATATTGAATGACTCATTATTTACTATGATAATATCAGTACAGATAAGCACAAATATATACAAAATTATTGAATGACCCATTATTTACTATCTGTATATTTTCACAAAGTTAACGTATTCGAAATATAAAGAGCAACATCTCGGAGGCGAAGAGCTGAAACACGCAACATACTGCTTAAAGCAATATTTTATACAGTCGTGTTTACATGATAGCCCACTATCAAGAACAGGATAGGTTCGGAAGCTTGTAGGCTCACTTAGACAATCTGCTGTCAGCAACTTGAATTTGAATAATTTAATCTAATTGCTTTAAAACAGCAGCCATTATGTTTGTTTGGATTTCACATCCTCTAATCAGTCAAACAAAGCAATGTTTAAATATAAACATAAAAATCTCTAGTATGCGTGTAAACAGAAGCCATAAAGGACGTTCATTATGCCATTGTCACGCAATAACAATATTTGTTCCAAAAGACCAAAACGTATCTTTATACCGCGGGCCGGTTTTGTTATCACTGGTAATGAAAAATCATATTCTTGAATTTGCTTATTTGTGTGCAAAAAGACTACCTTCCGAAATTTTAAGATGCCAGTACGAATTTGCTCCAGATCTATGAGAATTTAGATACTGATGATGTAAGCGGGTGCATGATGTATAAACGTCATCATTTAGATTACTAGATACTCAGCTTTTTAAGCGTCAACAAGAATATATATTGTGTCTAATACTATAGTTTAAAAGTCTAATAATAGTTTGCGGGCACAGATTAATGACTACAAATTTTAATACTTTACCATATAAATAAGTTGAGAACTGTTCAGAAACTGTGTTACTTATGGTAAAAACCTTAGTCACCAGATTAAATACACGGACAAAAGTTCTGCTTTCACCGAAAGCTATGCTTTAGACCTGCTCTTCATAAAGTGTGTCAAAATGTTTCTCAATTAAAGTTCTAGGTTGAATGTGCAAACTGGGTCATATTGGGTCACCATCGTGTCAAATAAAAAGAAAAGCTTGAGCACAAGATAGCTACGTTTTATACCCAAATATGGATATGTCAACAGGATTACTTTGATTATCTCTACATGGACTTTGAAACGGGGTCACATGAGGCAAACCGAAAGGAAGATCTGTCACATCTCTAGTAACTATTCGAGCTACAACAAAAAACTCTGGACAATAAGTTTAGTTCGACAACACACTTCAATCCTTATATATTCAATGAACTGGACTAATACTTTTGACCTATTTTCGTGCTTTAATATCTGCTGAGATGTGCGACCTGGAACCATTTAGTCATCTTTTTACAAAACATACTAGGATGGAAAATCCCAAACCAGATCGCATAGTCGATGGCAAGCTATGACAAAATCACCACGCACCGTGCTAATATTGCTCTCGCACATCCTTACCACATGCGGAAGTCCTCTTGCAAGTTTGGTTGAATTCCGCTCATGTAGTGGTTTAGGAGGATATATCATGACGGACGGACGAACAGATGGACGGATGCACTGAGGCGTCCACAATATCCCCATCGCTAAAGCGTGGGGATAATAAGGCACCTACATTAACCCATTTATGCCGAATGGACTCTACTACCTTAACGTTTTGGAAAGGTCCATTTTCCAGAAGAAGACGTGGCTGGGTATTTTTATTCTTACCATGTTTTATAGAAATTCCTGTACTTAATGCAAACAGTGTTGACTGTGAACAGACGCCCTCTTCTACGGCATCTGACCTGGGTCTACACATTTTGCCAATGTCATTTTAAGGGAAGCTAGGAATATTTGTTTTTAAATCCAGTATATTTTTTGTTTTTGTCATTGAGAGTTCATATTTTTGCTAAACAAACATTTGCCGCTATTTACACTAAAACGTAGTGATATTTTCGTATAACTCTATTGAAAACATATATCGTATGTACTCACATGAAACGCGTCGGAAAAGCGCTTATATTGTGTAACCTCAGCATATATTTTCGTGGAGAAATCAGAAAAAATGTAAATAAAGGTATCTAAATATTTACGGTAATTAGAGTATTACAGCTCTTTTTTCTACTGTCCTGTTTGCTCATAAATTCGCATCGCTAACACAGCTGTCTCATTCTTACAATACGTTTTTTTTCGAGTGATAGTTTTTTAGCCTTTCCAAGAGAGCTACTAGGTTAACAATTATATTTTGCTGGCAAGCTTCAACGTTACCATTTGCACAAGGCGCTACTGTCCACCAAATAAATTACGGAAATCACACGCGTAGCAGACTGCTATAATAATAGGCAACTTCCTGGCTGGTCACAGAATATTCTGTTATATGACAGTGCGAGTATAGAACTAATATCCCAAGAGACATTGTGTTGTATATCATTCGTGAAAAAAGTCTTCGTTAGTTTGCTTCAGTACGTCTGTAATGATAATCATGTGAGGTCTGAAGAACCAGTTTGTCAGCTTCATTGTTTGCTTGATTTACGGCCGGCGATTTTACATATAGGTTGCTTTAATGGGGCTGGACACACTTGGTAGAGTTTTCCTAATCTTTTACAAGGGCAATAAATTTGTGACTTCCTGTTTGCTTTCATACATATTAAGCTCATTCTGAAAATGGACATTCTCTACAATAATTTGCTATCTTTGGGTTAGACATCATTATTCAGAAGTAAGACAAACGCAAGTTAAATATGCTGACTCCCCTGAACGAGTACTTACTACGCATGTCTGCCAAACTGCAGAAACTGGCCGTATGGTCTGAGTATGCGCAGTTCTCGAGTTAAGTTCTACAAGGCCCGATGATATGTCAAGGGGAATGGATACATTTTCAGGGTGCGGGGAGGTACGTCTTTCATAATTGGTTTGTATTCCTTCCGAAAAGGAGTCTACCATTAAAAGAAAGAGTAAGCCCCGTTTTCAGAAAAGACTTTGCGTTTAGGAACACAATCAGGAAGTTACTAAAGTTGTCTGCCTTGTAGATTGGCGGACATTCTACCGAGAATATCCAGTTTCCTTCAGTAAAGAACACATGAATAGATTCAATTGTGAGAATGCGCAGTTGCGTCTGTTTATGCGCAGTTTGCATATGCTCCGAGAATTTATTTTGTCAAGACGCGGCACATATGAACCCGACTGTGAGATACTGTTTTTCAGATTAGTAGTCTCAGATCATCCTGCGCCTGCGTGGTCTGCCCAGGGTTGATGGCCAAGTAGCCAAGGCTTAGGGACGCTTCTATTTTAACTATTTGGACACGTTCATTTCAATATCAGGAGCGTCTGAGTTATCATGCATTACAGGAATTCATGAATATAATGCAAAAACTGTAGACCCTGATCAGACGCCGTCTTCTGCGCCGTTTCATATGGGTATACACTGTTTGCCAGTGTCCCTTTTATGAAACTCTAGGCATAAGTGGGTTAAGGAGACAACAATGGCTCTGATCAGACTGCGGATGTCCGAAGGTACATTATCGATTTGCCGCATATTTAGTATGCATCGTTAAATGTCAAAGTAGCGATGGAAGACAATTGCTGTCTGCAGAATATTTTCCCTGGATCAAATAAATATTTCATTCAATCACAGCGGTAATTTATTTATTCCTGAAAAGGCGCAATTAGTGTTCACATTAATTACTGTGACTAAATAATGCCATTTTAAGGCACCAAATGAGATGTTGAATGTTGCAAATGGAAAATAAAATCTCAAATATTAGGCTAAATACGTAATTTGAATTTACATAACTCGTCAGACGTCAATCCTTATTTTCTACATCCTAAAGTTATTGATTATAGATGATAATAATAAAAGTCCAGAATGATCCTTCTAGATTTTAACCCTTACACCCCTGAGTTTCTGAAGTGGACTCTTTCCATCGTTGGAGATGGTCGCAAATGTTGCAAGCAGGGAGTGTGACTCAAAAGCTATGAAGTTGGACAGCAAATATTGATTATCCCGATGAGCCGGCTCGCTAACATCTGTGTGAATTCTAGCACTGTTGTCACACGCTGTTTGATACCCACTTTGCTTTCTACATTGTTTCCAGGTGTCATGGTCTGATGTTTGAATTGTGGTCTCAATCGGGGTCACTGTAGTTCTGTTATTGTTTCTCTTTTGGTTTGACGTTCTGTTTGTAATCAAACCCTCATTTGTGTTTCATCACAATATTGAGAAGTTAGTTTATATCTTTTAAATGTTTATCCTCAAATGGTTTAGGGCTTTCCTATGCTGCGCGAGTAATTATGCGTAGCTCGAACTGTATCATGAGTAAAGATGAGGATTCAGTGCTCGTAAAACCAAATGTTAACACACAAGCAGTTTTACTAAGTGTAAACCCACCAACAGGTTTACCAAGTGTAAACCCATCTACAGTTTAACCAAGTGTAAACCCACCAATAGTTTTACTAAGTGTAAACCCACCAACAGTTTTTTTACCACGTGTACATCCACCAACAGTTTTACCAAGCGTAAACCCACCAACAGTTTTACCAAGTGTAATCCCAACAACAGTTTTACCAAGTGTAAACTCACCAACAGTTTTACCAAGTGTAAACCCACCAACAGTTTTACCAGGTGTAAACCCACCAACAGTTTTTTTTACCAGATGTACATCCACCAACATTTTCACCAAGTGTAAACCCACCAACAATTTTACCAAGTGTAATTCCACCAACAGTTTTACGAAGTGTAAACCCACCATCAGTTTTCCGTACCACGTGTACACCCACCAACAGTTTTACGAAGTGTAAACCCACCAAGAGTTGTTTTTTTACCTCTTGTACACCCACCAGTGTAAACCCACCAACAGTTTTACCAAGTGTAAACCCACCAACCCACGAACAGTTTTACCAAGTGTAATCCCATCAACAGTTTTACCAAGAGTACACCCATCAACAGTTTTACCAAGTGTAAACCCTCCAACAGTTTTAACAAGTGTAATGCCACCAACAGTTTTATCAAGTGTAAACCCACCAACCCACCAACAGTTTTACCAAGTGTAAGCCCACCAACAGTTTTACCAAGTGTACACCCATCAACAGTTTTACCAAGTGTAAACCCTCCAACAGTTTTAACAAGTGCAATGCCACAAACAGTTTTACCAAGTGTAAACCCACCAACAGTTTTACTAAGTGTAAACCCACCAACAGTTTTACCAAGTGTAAACCCACCAACAGTTTTACCAAGCGTAAACCCACCAACGGTTTTACCAAGTGTACACCAACCAACAGTTTTACCATGTATAAACCCACCAACAGTTTTACAAAGTGTAAACCCACCTATAGTTTTACCATGTGTAAACCCATCAACAGTTTTACTCTGGCATTGCTATCACCTTGTGTGGAGGGAGGGAGCTGGTTTCCTTGTTTTTCATCGGTTTGTGACGTATTTGCTGTTTGTGTTATATATAGGTTGTTTGATTATTTTAAGTATCATTATTTTCATGTTTACTACAAGTTTCCATACAAAAACAGAACTTTCTGGATAAAAAAACATGTTGACAAGAATAAGTTGTTTATGTTCTTGATTCTGGACTGAGATATTTTTGGTATGTTATAGAACATTTTGAATGTTCTTGACTACAACTTGAAAATGAGATATGCCCCTAGTAATTTCTTTTTCTAGAATGTTCTTGATATTATACAAGGAGAAAAGATTTCCATATGGGCATCTTTGTATACTTTCATCGGAAATTATTCTACACTGGATTACTTTAATATTTAATACATTCTTGAATCAAACTCTGAATTCAGGAACTTCAAATTATGGGATCAGAAACTGATATTAAAAAGATTTGTTAAATAAATAAATTCTTGAGGATTATTTCTGAGGGACTTTGGACATAAACTTGAAAGGTACTGTTTGCTTACATTCTTTTGTTTTGAATCTTGTCATATTTTTTTTTTGTGAATAAAAAGTGTTAATAATTTAAAGCTTGTTGCTGGTTTCACTTTTATTTCTTTCAGAAATAGGATCGTAACAGAAATTGGAGGCTCGTCCGAGATCGAACATTTTCTTGAGCTAGAACAAGTTTGAGCTTTTTTTTTTCTTTTTTTTTTAAGCAAGTATTGACGTGAAAAATATGATTAAATAAACTCTTAGATTGATAAATTTACTTAATAAAACCAGCATAAAACAATCATGTCATTTAACGTCAATGCTTTCATCACTGTGCCTTCGCAGGAGCTGTTAAATTTGGCCATGGCCAAAAAGTCAGATTTGTTGGACATCGCTGCTCACTGTAAATTGACAACCGTCAACAAGTTCATGTTAAAACAGGAAATGAAAAATACTTCGGCCCAGTTTTTGGTGGATAAGGAAATTCTTAATTCTTCTGATTTGTCTCTTGTTCTCGTATCACAGACACGTTTACAAATACAACAGCTTGAAATTCAGAAGTAATTTGAGTTAGAAAAAATAAGATTAGAACATGAAAAACTTAAAATTGAACAAGAAAGGCAAAAGCAGAAAGAAAGAAATGAAATGGAAGAAAGAATGCAGAAAGAAAGAATGGAAAATAGAAGAGAAGGAGAAAGAAAAAGAAAGATAATATCAGGTAGAAAGGGAAACAATAAAATTTGATACAGAAGAAAACAAAAGAGAGAGACAATTTAATTTAAGAATGAAAGAACTAGAAATGCAAAACAAAATGGTAAAACCGCAACTTTAAGACTTTGGCGTTCATTTTAATGTTACCAAACACATCAGATTAGTGCCTCCATTGCAAGAAAAAGAAGTTGACATTTTTTTCATCATTTTGAAAAAGTAGCAGAATATTTACAATGACCAAAGGAGCATTGAGAAAAAGAAGTTGACAAGTATTTTCATCATTTTGGAAAAGTGGCAGAAAATTTAAAATAACCAAAGGAGATTGGACCTTGCTTTTGTAAAGTGTTATGATTGGGAAGGCTTGAGAAATTTACGCTCTGCTGACTGTCAAGCAGATCCAGTTATGATACTGTAAAGGAATTAATTCTTAATGCTGATGAGTTGATCCCTGAGGCTTACAGGCAAAACTTTAGGAACTGTAGGAAAGAAAATGAGCACACCTTTGTAGAATTTGCTAGAACTAAAGAACAGTTATTTGAGAGGTGGTGCTCTTCGCCAAAAATTGGCTCTGATCATGAAAAACTTAGGCAGCTCATGCTTGTAGAAGAGTTTAAAAGGTGCATAAATTCAGACATTAAGTCATTTTTAGATGAGAAACAAGTTGAAACTTTAGAAACTGCAGCTCGACCAGCAGACGATTATGCTTTAACACATAAAGTTTCCTTTATTAATGAGGCAAATCCTTCTAGGAGACCATTTTCCTACAATCAGGATCCAAACATAGTACTAGTAATCCATCTGGCAGGTATAGCCAAACATTTACTCACAATCACAATTCTTCTGGTGAAATAATGATCAAAATCCCTAATCTCAACCAATTTGCAATTATTGCAATAAGACAGAAAATATTATTTCTGAATGCTTACATTTGAATAGAAAGACAGAAAAAGAGAGGGGCTTAAACCTACAGGCCTTACGTCTTTACGGTCAAAACCCGAGTCATGTGTTAAGGGGGAAGATCCTACTCAGGCTGATACGTCTGAGACTGATTCTGTTATGAAGATTTATGAACCATTCTTATCAGATTGTTGTGTATCACTAAATAGTGACTATGCCCAGTCTACCCCAATTAAAACCTTACGAGATACAGGAGCTTCTCAGTTCCTTATTTTAGCAGATACTCTGCCTTTTTTCTGCGAAGACTTCTTCTGGGACAGGTATCCTTATTAAGGGTGTAGAGTGTGGATTTGTTAATGTTCCTCTTCATAACATTTATTTATCCTCAGACTTGGTAAGTGGTTTAGTGGCTGTCGGTATTCGACATTTTTTACCTTTTAAAGGTGTTTACTTACTGTAAGATAATTACGTAGCGGGAGGTAAGGTTGTGGTAAACCTACTTTTGACTAACATACCTTGTATTGATCAGCCACCTGATCCCATTGAACAGGAAATCCCTGATCTTTACCCATCTTGTGCCGTTACAAGGGACATGGCAAAGAAAGCAAAACAGAATGATGGGGACATTGATTTAACTGATACCATTTTGGGTCAGTCTTTTAAACATGAGATTACAAATTCTCTTTCATTTAGCCTGTCTGGCAAGCAGACAGATTTAAATGGCCAAGGTCAAGGTCATGACTTGGTATCAAGGTCACAGCTTTATAAGAAACAGCATAATGATCCTGAAATTGTGCCTTTGCTTTAAAGGGCTTTTTACGAGAAAGAAATAGATAAGTTCCCAGTCTGTTTCTATGTCAAAAATGGCATTTTAATGAGAAAGTGGCGTCCTCCTAATGTCTCAGCAGAAAACGAGTGGACTGTTAACCATCAAATAGTGGTTCCATGGATTTACCGCACTAAAATTTTGAACTTGGCCCATGAGAGTTCAATGTCAGGCAATTTAGGTGGAAACATGACCTATCACAAAATTCTTAACCATTTGTACTGGCCAGGGTTAAACTCTGACGTTTTTCAGTTTTGTAAATCTTGCCATACTTGTCAGATGGTAGGAAATCCCAACCAGACAATACCAAAAGCTCATTTACAGCCCATACCTGCTTTCGATGTACCTTTTAGCAGAATAAATATTGACTGTGTTGGTCCCTTGCCCTAAACCAGGTCTGGCCATGAGTATCTTCTCACTATAATGTGTGCTTCTACACGTTTCCCAGAAGCCATTCCACTTAGAAATATTAAAACTAAGAATATTGTGATGGTTTTGGTAAAGTTTTTCAGATTTGTAGGCCTCTCAAAGCCTGTCCAGTAGGATCAGGGCTCAAAATTTAAGTCTGGAATTTTTCTACAGGGCATTCATGAGTTGGGCATTACTCAGTATAAATCGCCACCTTACCATACTGAAAGTCAAGGTGCCCTTGAAAGATTTCATCAAACACTAAAAAATATGATCAGATCATACTGGTTTGACACTAAAAAAGATTGGTATCAAGGTATTTATTTGCTGTTGTTTGCTGTTTGAGAATCTGTTCAGGAATCTCTTGGTTTCAGCCCATTGAGCTGGTATTTGGCCACACTATGCGTGGACCCTTGAAACTTTTGAAAGAGAAATTTCTCTTAAATGATGACAGTTCTTTGAACTTACTTCAGTATGTATCAGATTTTAAAGACCGACTGTCAAAAGCTTGTGAGACTGCTTGGACCAATCTTAAGTCAGCACAAAGGAGAATGAAACGTTGGTATGATGAAAATGCAAAAGAAAGAAAATTCATGCCTCGAGACAGGGTATTTTCTCTTTTGCCTATTCCTGGAAAACCATAGCACGCCAGATATTACGGCCCTTACACTGTAGATGAAAAGATTAGAGATGTAAATTACATCGTTAACACTCCTGGGAGACGTGTTTTGTTTGCTGTTTGTGTTATATATAGGGTGTTAATTATTTTAAGTATCATTATTTTCATGTTTACTAAAGGTTTCTATTTAAAGATAGAACTTTCTGGAAAAAACACAATGTTTATGTTCTTGATTCTGGACTGAGTTATTTTGGTATGTCATAGAACATTTAGAACGTTCTTGACTAAAACTGGAAAATGATAGATGCTTTGAGTAAATTCTTTTTTCTAGAATGTTCTTTGATATTATATAAGGAGGAAAGATTGTCATATTCTTTGTATACTTTCATCGGAAATTATTCTATACTGGCTTACTTTAATATGTTATTCATTCTGGAGTTAAACTCTGATTTCAGGGATTTCAAAGTCTGGGATCAGAAACTGTTATTCAAATAATTTATTTTATAAATTCTTGTAGATTATTTCTGAGGGACTTTGTGACATAAAATTTGAAGATTATGTAAGCTTACATTCTTTTGTTTTGAATCTTGTCTTACTTTTTGTGAAAAAAATATTGTTAATACTTTAAAGCTAGTTCTGAAAATACTTACCTTCTACAATTATTATCAGAATCAAATATTTAATGAACCTGCCAACATAATGCTACCTGGTAATTGAGTTGTTTCCCTTATATAGCCTCGGTAATGTATAAGCCGAGTTGTTTCCCTTTGTAACGTGTAGCATCCACTGATAAGATGAGTTATATAATTGATTTTTTTCAATATTTGATACCTTGCCTTCATGTCAGAGCAACATGAACGAAAAACTTCTTAATTACTTAGGTCCGAAAAAATGAAAATCGCGCAGAAAATTGCCGATTTTTTTTTTAACTAAAGCATGCCCCAATCCAGTAAATTAAACTGTGAGAGGCCACCAGAAAACGGTGCAAATCCCGCGCTAAATAGTAATCCCTGCTAACCACAAAAAAGGCAGAGAAGGGGCTGTTCTGAAGCTGTCTTTTTGAATAACAAAGATGACAGCCTATGCGCATAATGTTTATGTATGCTTTTGTCGTAACCAAAAATATGGGAATGATTATAGCGACGGGTTTGACTGTAAAGAGATGATAATGTGAAATCTTGAGCAGGTTGTTTTCTTTGTATTGTCTGTAATTGGGCGAAGTACGCCGTACGTCACATTGGTATTTGTAACCGGTGAACGGTGCGCATGTAAAAATCGGCGAAGGAGGTATCAGTTTCCCATACGTAGAGTGAATAAGGATACCTCTAATTCATTTATAAATACAGATATCTCTTATTGAAATACAAATATCTCTAATTGAAATACAGATATATGTATCAATTTAGAAATTCAGATACTGATTTCAAATACAGATATACAACTTTCAATAGGAGATACCTGTACTTTAAATGCAGATATCCAGACCAGCTTAATTAGAGATATTTCTAACTGAAATGCAGATATCTGTAATAGACATGTAGATATCTCTTATTGAAATGCACATATCTATATAAGGATCAAAAATAGAGATGTAAGATATCTCTCTGTTTTAATTATATATATCTGCATTTCAATTAAAGATATTATTTTATTCCAAAATTCTAAATATCTGAATTTATTAAAAAGAATATCTGTCGAAAATGCAGATATCTGCATTAAATGAGTAAAACCCCAAACTGCTTGCCATTATTCAGTACTGTTTATGTTTTGTTTTGTTTTTTGTTTCAACGTAAATCTCAATCAGTTCAAGATTTCAGGAAACCGTCACCTTTTGCACTCTTAGTGCTTTGTGCTTAGTGCTTTGATTGTTTTGTTAGGACGCATACATAATGTTCTCTCATTCTCTAAAAAGTAAGCCGATGCTACTGAAGCATTCAATTCAACTTCTCGGTATTGAGAAAACGTACTAAATACTGACATTGGTTACGTTATTGTAAATTTAACTTATCCGTAAGTTAACCGCAACTAAATAAAGCAAATAACATTTGTGCCCTTGCCTATTTCTAGGTTTAAATTCATTGGTAGATTATGATATTAAAATATACTAAAATCTAAGAGAAACGAGGTGGCGCTGATTCTGACATTGTAAATTTGTCGCTTTGTGCTATACCTTGTTTTTTTTTTTTTTTTTTTTGTTTTTTTTTTTTTTTTTTTTTTTTTTTTTATGTTTCGTCCTGTGATTCCTGTCTGGCTGCCAGTGGCTTGCATTGTGATTATCTTTTTTGGGAAAGAAGGTGCTGGTTGTTTTGCTTTCCGTTTGTTTGTGGCGTATGTGCTACCCATCGTGATTTGTTTACTTTTCCTCTTGTGCCATAGGCAGTCTCTGTTCTGTGACTATGTCTCTTCATGGATACCTTTACTGACTTATTCTTTATAACCCGATGTCATCCTCGCACGACAAATTTCTCCATGATGCGGCTCACTTCGCACCATTGCTGTTACTGAACGATTCTTGTTCAAGCTTTAATACAATAGACAAGTATACAACAGTAAAAGTCAACTTAAAATAGATGTACCAGACAGAAGATCGGTGTTTGGTTTGATAATAAGCTATATCCGGATTCTTTAAAATACGGTCTTGCTGCGGTAAATACCGTCGCTGTGCCAATCTGTTTGTTTTGTGTGTAACTGTAGTCAAGCTTCCTTCCTAGGCAGCAATTATCTCCGAAGAAATGACCTTAACAATCTTGCCCATGTTAGCACAATAGCACATTAGATTAGCTAAAACCATGTATAAATGAAATACAATAACAAACACTTAGACAGTCTGGCTTTTACATATCCATTATCCATGTGAATTCGAATAAAAGACGGGCAAATAGTTTGGTCTGACATTCGAAAATTGTCTCGAAGTTAAGACAAGCACATTCTGTCATTGAAAGGAAACAACACTGTTGGTAAAGAATGAGATAAAATATCTTATAATATTAAACCATGTATTTTGATGTCAATGTAATCAAATTCGGATAAAATGTTAAAAAGTGAGTTGCACTGAACAATTTGATATCTGTTGTCAACTACGCCGCCATCGTAAATACTTGATGCAATTGCAAATACTTAAAATATGTTCGTACGGAAAACAGCTCATTGTCAAGAAAAAGAAATAGTATGAGCTGGGAATAAGCTCTAGAAACAAATGTAGTGGTAAAATAACATAGGACATTGCTGTGTTGAAGGTTACGGGTTCAAACCGAGCTCAGATCTTCGACTGAAAAAAACTCTCTGTTTACACTCGGCAGCGAATGGGTATCCTTCAGGGAAGGCCAGATGCAGTGAAAAGAGAGGATTGGTGTAGACCAAGACACATTTTGCTCTCTCACCGCCCCTACGGCCACAATGTTGTGGGACATCTTTTTCTCCCACCTTTGCCTATATGAGATAGGCTTTCTGCCCATGTTAGAAACGTCTATCTCACATGACCACGCTGGTCCTAGAAACAATCCACTTAAAGGTGGGAGAAAAAGAATCCATCATAAGCCATGTAGGATAGGGGTAAAAAGGTAAGAGAAAAGTCCAGGGAGTGCCACAATCACAAACCGTAGCCCTTCCCAGACCCAAGAGGAAGAGGAAACCAACAAATCCAAACAAGCACAAATCGAACAAACGTACAAAAAGCACTAAGATTAGCTCTCTCTTCCCCAAGCGAGGTAATCGCAATACTAAAAGGACTGAAAAACGCAAGAACAAAATGACACACGGAAAGACATACAACAAATCGCCTCGTAGAATAAACCACAAAGCAACAAAGAGTAAGACTAACACCGTGACCACCGCCTTAGAACGGTCAGTAGAGTAAACCACCGGGGGGGGGGGGCGGGGGGGGGAGCGGGGGGGGGGTGGAGGGGGGTGCGGGGTTTAAAGCACTTTTACAGCTAGCTAACTTCACCCTGGGTCCCGATGCTACTCTTAATACAGAAACATATAAAAATTCGGTTCGCATAAAGGCTCCCAACTCAGTCAATGCATCAAAGCGAAAACATAAAAATCAAATTAATCACTATAATAAACAAAGACGAGTATCCATGGCTAATTCTACTGTATGCCAGAGTAAATGAAAACCAATAGTTGAACCACGGCGGGCCAAGCCAAAGACATATCGTCAAGCCCCAACCCACTGGTTAAAGTTTTAAGAAGAGGCCGTCATTGTCTGAGGCCCGAACCGCCGTCGTGCAATTAAAGAGTGAAGCATAACCATCAACAATGATTGGGTTGACAGCTAGGCATGCTCTCTGCCGCATAATATCCAGGCTATAGCCGATTCTTTTATAACAGTTAATAAGTTTTCTGAATTGCTCCGAAAAGTTAGATTTACCTGCAATTTTTCTAAATCTGTACACTAAGTCACCGTAAAATTCTGGTTCCGATATACCTTGTTGCAGAAGTGTTTTCGGACTGACGCTATATTTTTCTAACAAGTCACTGTGTCTGCGATAAAATTTCGAAAACGCCTTACGAAGTTTAAAATAACAATAGCCCTGCCTAAGAAGTTTGGCAGTAAGGGCTTTATTACGGTAGTTAAAGTCATTAAGAAATCGAAGAAGCTCTGGCGAATCTAATAAGTTGAGATATTTATACCCCATATGAGGTACGCCGGGTGACATCGCCATCCAGAAAAGGGAAATTGGCTATATCAAAATCAAAATCGTCCCGTTTGTCATACATTTTGGTGGAAACTGTACCATTAGATATACTGAATTCAAATCCAAAAAAGGTGTCTCGGTATCGGAAGAATTTGCTCTATTTAAATGGAGTTCTGTAGGGTATATCCGGTCCACCATTTGGTCAAAGTAAATATTGTCAATATTTAATAAATCATCAAAATATCTTGAAGTTGAATTGAAAGCCTCAATAATGTCAGCCTGATTTTCACGTGAGAGAGACATCATGAAATCTCTCTCATAATAAAAAAAGAAACAAATCTGCAACAAGAGGAGCACAATTAGTTCCCATCGGAATACCAATAGTTTGTCTATAAAGTTTAGTTCCAAATCTAATAAAAATATTATCCAAAAGATAAACAAGGGCATCACAGACTTTTTGACACGACCATAAATTGTGATTATTATACACATCAGGAGTGAAAAAAAAC
The DNA here is from genome assembly GCA_964016985.1 of Anodontia alba. Taxonomy (NCBI): domain Eukaryota; kingdom Metazoa; phylum Mollusca; class Bivalvia; order Lucinida; family Lucinidae; genus Anodontia; species Anodontia alba. The sequence continues at coordinate 51,590,351 of OZ024833.1, forward strand.
ACATTATTCGTTGCAAGCCAAATATTGTGTATTCACCCGAATAAGAAAACCTCACCCTCGGGGTAGGAATTTAAACCAGGGAGTCGGCAAGTCTCGCCCCTGGTTGAAATGTCTACCCCTCGGTGAGATTTTCCTATACTGCACAGCCGCTCATGATGGATTCTTATAATATTGCCTTAAATTTGATTATAGTCTCAATTAATTAAATGTTAAAAACGGCAGCGCTTATAAAAGCAATATTGAAATCTTCAAATCTTATTTCTTCAGTACATTTATTCGATTCGGATCAAAGTTGCAACAAAATGCGTAGTTTGCCCAGAGCAGTCATCTCAGATACATGCAACGTCTTCACAAATATCTTGTTTCTTTGTTTTCCTTTAAGGGTAGCTGCCTTTGGGAGAAAAGACAAATGAGTTTAAGTGGACAGAACATAGGTTTGCAATTCGAAGCTCAATCAGAAATAAGGGCGAGGTGCTTGCGCAAGTAAAACTAGCAACTCCCACTCCCAACCCACACACATCGCTGTAATTTTTCTACTGACTTTTCCATGGAATTGCTTTGTTTCAATTCTTCTTTGTTAGTTTTTGGTTAGTTGATAGTTTCATAAATAATGTTTGATATGGTGTTTGATTTGTCATCATGTGTTCCTCATCTTTTCTGTTGATACCTCGGGAAGGCTATTTTTAATGATTGAGAAAATGTCCAGGCTATCTTAAATTATATTTGTTTGAAACGCCTTGCCAGAGTATACGCATACCTGCAATTCGCCTACAATTAACCGTGGTAACCATTTGGATATACTTTTATAATTTACTGCTGGTTTTCTAGCACACCAAAGCCCATCTAAAAAGGGGTCTACTTTAGAAATAACTGTTTTTTTAAAATGAGGAAAAATTCATTTTGACAGTGTTGCCTTCTGTTTTAGTGTATCAATTCCGTTAGGAGATGGATATTTGTGTTTCCGGTTACCTTGGAAGCAACAGAGTATCTATTTTCTTCACGACAATGGGATGGCATTTAAGTACACGCATATAGTGTGCAAATTTGGAACACAATCTGCTAATAAAACAATTCAGAACATCAGTACAAAATCCCAAACATTACGTGCCCTTTGTTGAATATTGAGTAGAGTATTTGCATGAAGAGACGGACATATGATCTAATTATCCATGGAAGACCAATGATATCAAACTTTAAGTACATGCATACATAAAATATCGTTGTCCTGATGTGACTAAAACGTTACTAGAAGGTCTGGTAAACTCTCCACACTGTTGTTTGTACATATTGTTTGTACATGGATGTACGGATGGTATGTACATCAAACCAGGGATGGTATGTACATTAAACCAGGGATGGTTTCTTTGCAGAAAGTCATGAAATTTATGCTCAGTTGACCAGTCTACAAAAAAAAAAAAAAAAAAAAAACTATATAAACTCCGGGCCATGTATCATACATTGACATATTTGTGCACAAAAGACTGGTCAAATTGCAGCAATGAGACTCCAAGTGTTATAATACGGATGGATTTTAATTCCCTCTATTTTTAAAACTGCACAAACATATTCTAACAGGGCAGTTAGGACACCACAAAAACATTTTAATATGTCATTTAAACACATTGAAAAATAAATGTTTCTGTTAGACAGGAATCGAAAATTGAAAGGATCACAAACAGCACCATAAATGCATTAAATTGCACCAAGAAAAAATTCATTATTTCACTCGATCGATTTACTGGCAACTTCATGCCATTTATGTGTCTACACAATACTTTTCAGGACCGTCTTAATCACGCCACACACACGCCCTTTCAAAGGCGAATTTTAAAGCAAAATATATAAACCTTTATTTTGTTAACATGATAAATTGTATCCCCCAAAATATTAGATTAGTTTAATAGTGTAATTTGTACACCCATAAACTATTTTATTAGGTCAACTAATCACCATTAAATTTTTAATGAGGCACTTCAGACACGGTAAAAGTAAATGGGTAGTCAGCTTTAGTTAATTTATTGATTTTTAACTTCGATTAGTTTCAAGACTACTTATTTTAATAGCCGTATACATCCCTTTTAACGCCTTCAATCGAGATTTTTCCTGGCCATCAAAGTACAGCGTGACTGAGAACTGTTTATACATTTCTATGGGTGTTTATGGGTTTTAATTTAACAAATAAAGAATATTTGAAAGCCCTTTTAATGACACTTCATGAAGTACTGTGATATAAATTACCAGGAAGTACAATATTGGTCATTCTGACACGTCAGGATAGGGCAGCACATTATTTTGCATCTCTAACAATGAAGTATCAACCCTATAATTGTATATCACTACTAACAGCGTACTCACGAAAACCTGCTCAAGGATGCAAATAAGTTTAATATTGATAAACTCGTTTGCATTGCATAAACTTGATAACAAATTAAAGATATCTGGCTTAGGCCAAGATCCGGTGAAAGCAGATTTTGATAGTAATGGATTGCTCTCCTAAGTGAACTCAAAAGTCAATAATTCAGATTTAAAATTAACCCTTAACCCTTAAAGCGCCAAGAAAAACTGCATCTGAAAATGTCGTCTGTTTATGTCGTCTGCTGAATATTCTTGCAGACTTTTCAAATCTAGTTTTGCATACGGGCAAACAGTGTGGATCCTGATCAGACTGCTCCTAGCAGTCTGATCTGGGTCCACATTGTTTGCAAAAATGACTTTTAAAATCACAAGCAGATGACAAAGCAGACGACAATAGTTGTGATTGGCGTTTAAGGGTTAAAGCACCAAACCAAAATTGTGGCAGACGACATTCTAAATTTTTTTTCAGAGAAAGGTTTTTACATTTCTTGTAAATCATCTGCCAAGTAGACGGTTCACATAAAACGTGTTGCTTTACATTCTCTGAAAACAAGAGCTGCCAGCAGACAACATAGCTCGCCTGGAATTTGGGAGATACTATGTCCAAAAGGTGCAGACGGAATGGCAAACAGTGTAGACCCTGATCAGACTAACTTTAGGACCAGTATGATCTGGGTCTGCACTGTTTGCTTAGGCTTATCTGTCCCAGTATACAGGATCATTACGGTAAGAGGTAATGTTATGGCATTTTAGTTCTTGATAGGATTTCTTGTGCTATGGTTTGGGCATTTGTTATCATGAATTTGACATTATCAGGGGTCGAATATAAAATATCTAAGTCTGTGATCTTGACCTTGAGGTCATAGGCATAGGTGGGGTGATAATGATAAAATTTTGAACCTGTATCTACTATCATTCCAAATATAAACCAAATCTATCATATGGTTTGGAAAATATGAGCTCTTAAAACACTTTAATGTAAAATTTCTAAGTTCTTAACTTTGACCTTGAGGCAATGGGCATGGGGGTCAGGCGTACTGCTGAATAAAACTTTGGACCTGTCTCTATCATCATACAAAATATGAAAAAAAAATCATTATTATAGTTTGGAAAATATAAGCTCTTTAAAAAAACTTTAATATAATATTTTTAAGTCTGTTACCTTGACCTTGAGGTATAGGCATAAGCAGGGTTTTGCTGAATAAAACTTTGGAACTGTTTCTACCATCATACCAAAAATGAACAAAATCCATCATATAGTTTGGAACTTATGAGCTTTGAAAACTTTAACATTAAAGATTTATGAGTCCATGACCTTGACCCTGAGGTAATAAACGGGACCTTAAGGTAATAGGCTGTGATATTGCTGAATAAAACTTTGGAGCTATATCTATCATCGTACCAAATATGATCCAAATCTATTGAATGATCTGGAAAATATAAGCTCTTAAAAACTTTAACGTAAATGTGGACGCCGACGCTGGGGGTAGAGCAATAGCTCCTCCTGGACTTCTTCCAGGCGAGCTAATAACATAAAATCAAATTGTCGTCTGAGGCAGTGGTGACTGGCGCTTTAAGTGTTACATCAATGTGCATCTTGAACGATAGCGATCTATATGAAAGTTAAAAACATGAGTAAAATGTTCTGCTACCAAGAGCAAAAACCTCAGATCAGCTTGTCTGAGCAGACAAATTGAATGTACTCAAATTCACTGTCCCTTAAATTTATGCTGATATAGTTTGCAAGAGGATGAAGACTGCATAATGCTTAGGCTGATCTGGGCGTATGTTGCCAGCATATTTTCTCTTATAATGGATCTCAAAAAAGCCAGTGAGAAGAACGGAGTCCTAGATTATCATGCACATCAGGTCTGCATTTCTATGGTCTTTACGAGTACAGTTTGATATAAAAATTCTGCTAGTTTAATGTGTTTCTTTAAACAGCATTCTACGCGAACAAGTATGTGTAGTTTACTGTATTGTTTAGCGGCATTAAAATTCTCTTGGCTCAGAGGCCTGTAAATCGGCTATGGGTTTTTACCCAAAGAGGCATACCAAGGTAAGCATTTTTCGTATTGTCACATGAACACATATATTGTGGCGCTTCTAGTGCGCACACACAAGATATATGTTTCACAGGTATATAAGGACAATATAAAAACGTTCTAAAAATATCTTCTCCTAAACCACTTGGCGGAATTAAACCAAGCTTGCTCCATGACTTCCCTCATAGTAATGGTTACGAGAGCAACATTATTTTGCAACCGTCTTCCGGCGTCCGTCCGTCCGTCCATCTGTCCGTCACGCTATCTCCTCCAAAACCACTTGGCGACGAAATTTAACCAAACATGCTACATGACTTTCCCTCGTGGTAAGAGGGTGGGAGAGAGAGAGTCCGCCCATCCGTCCGTCATGCAATTAGCAACATTAATATAGAGCGTTGAGATCTGGGATGCGTGCCATCGACTGCGCATTCTAGTAAATCTTTATTAATGAACTTTTTCTTGCCAAAACATGTATGCGAAGTTAAATTTGGTTCGCGCACAAAGATACCACTTTGACAAATCGCATGTTGCATTTTGTAATTTTCTTATGTAACGCCTCTTATATCGTAATATTGTTTGACAAACAATGCCTGATCTAAAGGAGCATGGTCCAATCTTATTATTTCGCACGAAACATTAAAGAGTTGAAGCATTTCAAGCATTTGTCACAGTTCGTTTGAACAAAAATCACATTGACAACAAGCATCACACTTCTCATGGCTATACGTCTTTTTGTGTATTGATACGTTGTTGTTTGTGTGTGTGTGTGAGAGAGAGAGAGAGAGAGAGAGAGAGAGAGAGAGAGAGAGAGAGAGAGAGAGAGACGCCATATCAACGAGACTAGAGCGTTTGACTGCGGTGCTGAGGCTTAATTTGAATATATACATTTTCAAAGGAATGCTAATCTGTTTGAACTATTTTTGCTCTCTTCAAAAAAGAGTCTACTGGAAAAGGTGAGGGGAGCGAAATTTTAACTTCTTCTTCTTTTTAAGAAGGGGCTTGATGGGCTGGAAAGGAATCAGGAAGTCGTATATATTCTCTCCCTTGTGAAAAACAGCAGAAATTCTACCACGTTTTCCCAGTCCCCTCAGCGTGAGCTGACGATTTTACAGCTTTCTAGTAATGTGTCTGCCTTTGATCGTTTGTTGAATCATTTTATTGTATTGCAATGAATAGCTACTGTTTCCTTTTTAGAGATGATAATGTGGTTTTACGACCATCAGGTCTAATTGCATTTAATTATGTAATGATGTAATTTTCCTTTATGGGGTCAAGTTAATCAGAATACATATATTTTTGTTTGTTTTGAATTCTTGTTTAGCGACATGTCAAACATTATGCATCATTTTGTGTCGTCTTCCAAGGAATGGGAGAAAAAAGAGAGAAGAGCTAGAAAATGTGAAAGAGAAACAGAGGAGGCTGAGGGGGAAAGCGAATGACAGTACAGAAACGTAAGATATACTGACATGCTCTTCCACTACCTGTTGTTTTGTCACTTGCTACAAGTACAACAGGCCATTACCAACAGACACCATCAGACATACATCTTGTCTATACATATTTAACCCTTTCACCCCCGGGGTTTTGATGCGGACTTTCCCATCTTTACATCTAGACGTGTCCTTTGTTTCAAACTGAGTTCAGTCAAAAATCTAAACAAAATACATGTAAGAAAAAAGACAAAAACATTTGGTTGAAAAGGGTAAATATCTACGTATACAGACATGTCTTATTGTAGTCTGAGTGTAATAACAAATCATTGGTTACAGACACTGATCTGGACTACAACCATTGATTGGTTATTACACTCAAATCACGCTACGACTTGTGCATACATATACACTTGGTCATCAAATTGATCCGTTTTCAAAGCAACAAAGCAGAAATAACCAATCTTTATTTTTTACATAGTGTTAAACGAGGGCGTAGCATTTTTTGTGGGGTAGGGCTTTTACGACTGGTTCCTTGGATCTAGTCATTTCAGTCATGTTATGCGATCCCAGAAAGTTTGCGAAAGAGGTTTTCACCTTAAACGGAGATTTCCCTGTTTGAATTCCCAACATTAACAACATTAGAAGTGGACAGTACTCTCTTGAATAGTGGCTCAAAGAGTTAATAAGACGAATTACATTCACTTTACAAACAGAAGAACATTTATTCCGATTTGAAATAAAAATAAACGTGTTTATGGAAGAAAATCATGTGCTAATATTTACCTACTGCATTCATATTGAAACGCGAAAAATAATAATAATAATAATAATAATAATAATAAAAATAACACAGACTGTCAAGTAAGGTCAGGGTTTTGAGATATCGTGTGTCAAATACAGAAACACTATAATCTGATGGGGCAGTCAAGACGGTGGAAACACAGTTCCATCCAAGGACTGACAAGTCCATGAGACTTGCCTGAAACCATATTAAGTGTTTATTGAATACTAATATAGGTCTGTAAGTTCAAAGCCTTTCAAGGAAAGTTACCAGGGGTTTTAGATATCAGTAGGGCCGTGAAGGCTATTTTCTTCTCCACACTGCAAACTCCAGGGGTTTTGTAAGAACTAACATAACGTGTATTTTCAGCACTGATGTAGGTATGAAAGTTCTATTTCCAGAACATTCATCGCCAGAGCCGAGATATTGCGACTAAAATAGCACAAACGCTATAAGCTATGCTATAAAAGGCGGCGAAGACTTCGTTTCATTTTCGGGGTGTAATGTCGGGGAGTTCTGTTTGTAACCGTATTATGCGTGTGCTTCAGTCTATTCAACTTTCAGAACTTTGAGATCCAAATCATTCCTGAATACAGGCGGAATATACATTCGGGCAAAACTCATTGGCGTTAGATTCCGCTGATGGAACGAAATTTGCCGCCACCCTCTCTAGGATGTAGTGCTTTTATATTTGGCTCGCGATATCTAAAAAATCTGGCGAGAAAATGTCTTGAAGCCTTTAGAACTTAATTACCTATTAGGACTGGGTATGATATTTTCAGGCAAATCTTCATTACCTTACAATGTGGCGATGGAACTGGGTCTCCGTCGCCTACAACAGGAAAACTCTAGTTACTTCCGTATATTTTGTCCTCAGCATTTTAAAGTGGACAAGCTGCAGTACAACATCATATTTCTATACACGACTGAGTAACTTTTATTCTGATATACAGCAAACAAATCTACCAAAATGGTTGGATAATATTCGAAATACCCGCCAGACCAAAAGACACTTTGACAACTGGAACGCTTTGTAACATTAAATGTCTTTGCATAAGTGTGTATTCCTGCAGCTCCTTGACATTTTATACGATAAGCACAATTCTAATCTATTAAAGTAAATAAGATAACTCATAAACTGATACAATAAGATCCATATCAAGCCACAAACACCAACGGGAAAGACAGACAAATAAAATAAAGCAGTCACAAAATGAAGAGCTGGCAAGCAAAACTGGCTACTACTTCCCAAAAAAGTGGGCACTCTGTTATCCAAACTTAACTTAACATATAATCAACCAACATAATTGTTTAAAGAAAAAAATATTAAAAAGTGAAACAATGCACAAAATTAATAAAAAGAAGCTCAATGAAAGTTCCGCCTTGGAAAAGTCAGTAATGCTGAGGAGGTTTAGCTAGAATTACGGAATCCAAACCCTCGCCCGCAGCTTTCATACTTGTAAAAACCTATATTTGTTTTGTCCGTGTGGAGGTCTTCTAACTCATCCATGAATCACTACGGGCAACAGATGACCCACAGATAAAAGATAAAATAAAATTCTAAATGGTTGCCTTTGGAAACAAAGAACACATTACAGATAGAAAATGGGAGTCTCGGTTTTGTTAAGACTCTTCATAAGCAGTAATGGAGTTAGCAACACTGCTTACGCCTCTAGCATATACACGAGCATAACTCCATTTTCAAAGATACAACAATGGATCCAATGATCCCAATAGAAATAAAAATATAATCTGCACTAGCCTATAATAAAGCAAACATGAGGACTCAACAGAAACAACGTTAAGGCATTTGAAGATCACTGGATCGTCGAACAGCCCACTGGAATACTGGAGCAAAGGAAAACCACCAGCTGAACCATAGTTAGTCGAGAAGCAGACATAAAAAGTTCCGACCCAGATCATCTGATGAATAGTTTTTTTTTCGGGTTTAGTGTATAAGCTATGTTGGGCCCGACTAACAAGATATATATATATATATATATATATATATATATATATATATATATACAAGGTCTGAACACCGACCCACCGGCGTGCAATTAAAGAGGTAAAGAAAGTGGTCAACCATGACTGGATAAACCTAACCGCTAAGGAAGCAGACTGTTTTATTCCATCAATGTTATACGCCGTTCGTTTATAACATATGACAATTTTACTAAAATGAACAGAAAATTAATGTTTTTCTACATTTTGTTTTCTAAACTTACACGAGGGTCGTGCAAAAATTTTGTCACTAATAGGCTTCCTTGGTTTTATCCCAGGTATATTTTAAAATGCTTCACTGCACTTGAATGGTGTTTTGAATAGCTAACGATACCCGTTTATTTCATGCAAATGCTTTCCAACTGACCGAGTTACTTCAAATTGAAATAGATGCAGTCATATACACTGACCAATTTACTTGTTACATTGCAACATGGACCAGAAGACTAAAATTCGTATCTATATTAAATGCCGCATAAGGCTTAATATAGATTCAAAGCAGATATTTAATGAATTGTGTGGTATATATTGACCTCAGACTATTTCAGTGCGCACATGTTTTAGGTGGGTTAAAGCTTTCAAAGCTGGGAAATTTTCCGTTGAAGATGGTACCCGTCTTGGAAGGCCTAAAATCTCTGTTACAAAGGCTTACATCGCTGCTGTAAAGATTGTGGTCGAACAGGATGTGCGATTGTCTGTTAAAGATATAGCTAGATGTACTGGCATATCAGAAGGCAGTGTGCAAACAATTCTGAAAAAGCGTTTGGACTTGAGAAAGGTTTGCGCTAGGTGGGTACCTCATTTGCTCACTGAGGAGCAAAAGACACAACGCTTTAAATGTGCCCGGGAACTTTTGAAAACATACAATGGCTGTAATAGTCGGGTTATTTCTAACTTGCTAACAGGTGATGAAACCTGGGTGCACATGTTTGAGTCACAAAGAAGGGCTGATAATAAGAAATGGAAGGGAAAAGATCACAAACGCCCATGTATTGCCAAGAGATCCATAAGTTCGAAAAAAATATTGTACGCAATTTTATTTAATTCAAGTCGTTCAAGTGCCTCGTCCATCTGGTCATACAGTCACTGGCCGATTGTACAAGAATTCTGTACTGAAGAAAGTGAAAGAGTTTTTTACAATAAGAAACGACCAAGCAAAGGGTGGTCAGGAGTCCACCTTTTACATGACAACGCCTCCTCTCATAAGTGTAAGGTTGTTAAGTCTTTTTTGGCTTCTGAAAAGGTGAAAGTTTTAAACCATCCACCTTATTCACCTGACCTGAGTCCCTGTGACTTCTTTTTATTTTCAAGGCTTACGAAAATGCTTTCTGGAAATAAGTATACGTCTAAAAGTTCTCTTGGCAGCGCTATTTATCACTGTCTCCAACAGATACCAAAAAGAAGACCATTATCTGCTTTTCGCGACTGGGTAAAAAGGTTACAAAAATGTCTTTCCGTAAAGGGGGAATACTTTGAAGGTTTGTAATAAAAATATGTTTGATAAAACGTAGCACTAAAGTAATCCAAATCCAGTGACAAAACGTTTTGCAGGACCCTCCTACAACTAAGTCACAGTCAAATTCAGGTTCCGATAAGCCTTGTAGTAGAAGTGCTATTAGTCCGGAATCGTATTTAGAGATCAATTCGTAGTGTCGAAGATAAAGCTTAGAAAAGTTTTTCTAAGTTTATGATACGGATACCCCTGTTGGGGGATTGACAGTCAAAGTTTTGTTACTAGCATTGAAGGCAGCCTAATAACTAGACACTAGCAAACCGAATAAATTGAGAAAAGTAAACGCCATAAAAAGGGGCACGAGGAACGTCGCCATCCAAAAACAGAAAATTAACAATATCAAAATAAAAATCATCGCGTTTGTCATAAATTATAGATGAAACAAAACCGCTAGACATTAATAAATACAAATCTAGAAATACGGCTTCAGTGTCAGTATAATTTGCTTTGTTCGGTTGCAATTCATTGGGAGTTTTGAGTGACCCTTCCTTCAAAGTAAGGATTGTCGATATTCAAAAGCTCGTTCAAATATTTGGAAGTTAAAAAATTCAGTAATATCAGTTTGTGTATCATTAGAAAGAGAAGAGACATAATAAAATCTCTTTCATAACAAAACAAAAACAAATCTGCTACAAGAGGAGCATGATTAGTACCAATCGGAATTTCCACATTTTGTCTGTATAATGTAGCGCCAATTCTAATGTAAATGTTACCTAAAAGGTATAATAATGCGTCACAAATTTTAAGCCTTTTTGGTCATAACAAGTAAAGAGTGCATTCCTATCATTACAAGCAAGAAAGGAGGGCCTTCCCTTTGAAAAGTACACTCAAGTAAGTCTGTAAGTGTCTGTTTGATTAATCTATGGGGCAAAGTGGTATAAAGCGTAGAAAAATCATATGTTGACAAACTGGAGACGTGAAATCTTGTGGACTTTAGTTCATTACGTACCTCATCAGAATATTTTAGTGACAATAACAAATTCGTGCCTGAAATTTCTTTTTTTTTTCTAAATATCTAATTACATGAGTATTGATAGCAGTGAGGCAATACTTTAGAAAGTTCAATAGTGGTAGAGGAGCTTGAATATATATATATATATATATATATATATATATATATATATATATATATATATATATATATATATATATATATATATATATATATATATATATATATATATGTATGTATGTGTGTGTGTGTGTGTGCGTGCGTGCGTGCGTGCGTGCGTGTGTACGTTTGTGTTGGGAGAAGGAGCACAACATCTAACTAAAATCTTTTTGGTAGCACTGGATCCAGAAAGGAAGCTGAAATGATAGTCGTCGTTAAGCTACAGGTTGAGAGTGCAAATAATTTGTTTACCTGAGGCCTTTCGGCTTTTGCCTTCTTTAAAAATTTTCTATTTAAAAAAAAGAAATAAAAAATGTAAAATTTACAAATAAAAGTTACATGAGTTCAAAGTTTATGGACATCGTCGCCATAAAATTCAGTTTTGGACAGACCTTCTTGCAGGTGCTTTAAAACCAACGCTATATTTGTACACGAACTCAGAATCATGGTGAAAAAAACTTGAAAAATGTTTTTACGTAGTTTATGAAAAATGTACCCTTGCTTAAGGAGTTTAGCAATTCAAACTTTCATTTCGATTACGAAAGTTACTAACTTGACTAGATACTCAAGCAAAACTAACTAGCTGAGAAGTATATAAATCATAGGATGTAGCGCGATGGACATTGCCATCCAAAAATGGAAAAATACAATATCAAAATCAAAGTTGTCTTGTTTGTCATAAACTGCAGTAGGGATAATGTCATTACATATTGATAGATTTAAATCCAGAAACTGTGCTTTGTTGGCATCGGTTTTATTTAACTGCAGTCCTGTTGGATATTTTACACATACGTTTTAGCAACATTAAGACAAGAAGTTTATAATTTATAATAATAAAGTCGCAGTATGATAAGGGCGTTTCCTATTTATTACTACATTTTAAATTAAGCATTTATTCTGTAAACAGGCAGCCAATATCCTGAAGACACCCAATAGACTGCGCTGAAGTATATTTGCTCATGGATACTAACTGCCATGGCCTCAAAGCACCATTTCACATAGAGCAGTTTAATTGAATCGAATCTGCATTTTTAAACCCCAATGTATGTATATATTGTAAATTTCGAGATATAGTTCAAACTTTAAATGACAATTCATGTGAACTCTCTTTACAAAACTGTACGAGAACATAGTCATAATATTTCTTTTAACGATTGCAGTCTACACAAGGCATCGCTATACTAGTAAGACAGACAGCTAAAAGGAAACGGCGCAATATTTTAAATGATTAGAACCGACGTGTAATAAATCAGAATATGTATGCCGGTGTCCAGTAGTTTTCCTATTACTATAATCAGCTTCAAGGCCATCTTTAACCCTTCGAAATACCATATTTATAAATTAACTCAACCATAACATTTAGATTATCCTTAGAATGTATTGTTATTTTGTTTTCATAATGAAATATTAATTGATGCAAGATAACTCCCTGTAGTCATTATGCAAATTTTGGAATGGCGGTAGGGCAGCCTGATGTTTGCCATTTTTGATGCCATTTGCATGACTTTCAAGCATATCAACCTTACACCACAATATTTATTTTGCAAGTGGACTGTCAATAACAAAACTTACATCCATTCATCGTAATGATGGGATATTATATTATAATTTACATTATCATAATGATAAATTTCAGGGAGAAGTTTTACGTCCGCCACACTGCTCTTACCAACCAGCTACAGTAAATTTAAATGTGTTTTGTAAAGAGGGATTCTCTAGACGCAACGGGTTTTATGGCGCACGTCGTTTTATCAAGCTCAGAACGTAAGCAGTAGACCGGGTCAAATATGCCTGGAGGTAGTTGCTGCTTATTTAGCCTCGACCGATATTTAACCTTACCACTCTCTTGTCTAATTTAGCAGACGACAAGTTGGTTATGTTTTTCGTAATTTACATGAAATGGCAAGTCCTGTTTTCTGGGGGAAATAAGAAACATATTTAAAGATATCTTGTGCTGAAAAATTTTCCGAGGATGCTAAGCGTTGAACCAGTGGTTGTTTATTCTTGTGAAAATAATTGATTTAGCCGCCCCTCTATCAACAGAGCACTTCACTAAAACAGAATATGTCACCATGACCATCTAGACTCCATTACATTTGAGCAGGGGCACAGAAATTCCTACAAGACCGCAGCATGTTTGTCCAGAGAAGACTAAGGTCAGCCAGCGCAACCACACATTCTGAGCAAAACCTTTTGCGTCCTTCTGAAGAAAGCTTGGATGTTTGGCAATCATTACAGCCCAAAGCAATGAATCTGATCAGCTTGCGCAGTCTGATCTGTCGTTGCTTAATGGGCATGCGATCTTTTACGAAATGCTTTGCCTCGGCTCATTTAGTATGAGGGCTGATTATTATATACCGACGATTGCAATATACATATTTCTACAAACATATGACAGGATATGATATATGATTTTAAAATAAAACCTTTCTCTGATAAAATGATACCCCAAGCACTTTGGTATTTATAAAACCCGCAACATTATTATTATTATTATTATTATTATTATTTTAAGAAAGACTGTAATTTCTTTTATGCAAATAAATAATATGTTTTCTACTCATGTGGATAGTGAAATACAAGAAATTGTGTTAATCATGAAATTACACAAACTGAGCCCATAGCCATATAGTTATGACTCTATTTGGAATTCTGTCTCTTATCAACCAAACATATAGAAAAAAAAAAACTCCATTCAAATAAAGTATACTCCAGTAGTACATGACTCATCGTTGGGTTTTCAGTTGCTATGTTTCAATTACAGTCGATGATATACCTTAGATAGGGACCGTATGTCTGATTTCGTGTGAATAATCATACTTTTAAGCTAACCTGAGCCGAAGGCTTAGGATGAGCTATTGTGATCACTTGCCGTCCGTCGTCCGTCGCCGTCCGTCCCCGGTTCGTCGTCCGTCCGTCCACACTTTAAACGATTTCTCCTCTTAAACCCCTACGCCAATTTTCTTCAAACTTCATGTGGAGCCTTCTGTTAAAGGAAAATTGGAAAATTGTACAACTGGTCACGATCCGTTAATCAACATGGCCGCTTTGTCATATATGATAAAAAATCATTTAAAATCTTCTTCAGAACTAAGAAAGATTCAAAGCTGAATCGATATAAAGCATCATGGACTCAAGGTCTACCAAGTTTGTTCAAATGATTTCCCTAGCTATAGGCTGACCTTTGACCTTTTTACGGCAAGGTAAAATTTGCGTCCCCATGCATACGTATGGGGAAAATGTTAAAAAGACACTTTCTCAAAATGTATTAAAGACTAATGGCTGAAACTTACAATGAGTGATCAAAATTGTAAAACATTTAAGTTATAATCAACATTCTGTCCCATGGGGATTACCTGCCTATGCTTCTGGGCTATATTCAAATATAAAATTGTCTATTTTTAAATGTCTTTTTCTCTGGAACCGCTTGAGCAATTTTCACCAGATTTCACATGGGACCTTCTGTCAAAAGGGTATTGCAAACTGGTTCAAATGGTTCCGCGCCATTGAACAAGATGGCGCCATAAAGTCTTCTTCTCCAGAATTAAGAAAGCTTTGGGACTGAATTTTGATATATAGCATCATGGACTCAAGGTCTACCAACTTTGTTCAAATGATGACCGTTAATTGACATTTGATCTTTTTACAACAATGTTAAATTTGCGTCCCTATGCATTTTTGTGGGGAAAATCTTGAAAAGTCTTTTTCTCCAAATGCATTAAAGACTAATGGCTGAAACTTACAATGAGTGATAAAAGTAGTAAAACATTTTAGTAATAATCAAAATTTTGTCCCTGAGGTATATCTGCTCTTGCCCCTGGGCTATATACATGTATAAAACTGTGCAATTTTTAAATGTCTTCTTCTCTGAATGCTTGAGCAATTTTCACCAGATTTCACCTTGGGCCTTCTATCGAAAAGATATTGCCAATTGGTTCAAATGAATTTACAGGATGGCCGCTATGTCCATATATAGTAAAAACTCTTAAAAATCTTCTGCTCTAGAACCAAGAAAGCTTTGGGGCTGAATCTTGGTATATAGCATTCATCACGAAAACACGCCTATATAATTTTGACCCCCTTAAACCCCACTTTTACAGGGGTATACATTATTTTTCTTATGTTTGCTCAAAACCATAGATTGTGGTACTTGTTAGAACCGCCCCGCCGATGCGGTTCTAACGAGGACCCACAATGTATGCTTTGAGCAGAAATATGAATAATATCAGAGTTTTTATCTGAAAATTTGCATTTTTTGGGTGGGAAAATTTTCAGTGTATTTGAATAGGCTTGTTTTCATAATGGCTGTCTCAAGCTCTACGAAGTTTGTTCAAATGATGATCATAGGCTGACCTTTGATCTTTTTACGGCAAGGTCAAATTTGCGTCTCTACAGATTTGTATGTGGGAAAATTGAAAACTCATTTTTTTAATATGCATCGAAGACTAATGGCGGACACTTACAATATATAATTAAAGTAGTAAAACGTTTAAGTTAGAGTCAAAGTTTGCCTGCCCCACCCCTCCCCAAGGAGTTATCTGCCCTTGCCACTTGGCTATATACAGGTATAAAATCATGGAATCTTTAATCGTCTTCTCCGAAACCCCTTGACCAATTTTCACCAGTTTTCACATGGGGCTTTTTGTCGAAGGGATGTTGACAATTTGTTCAAATGGTTTTGCACCATTGAACAAGATGGCTGCCATGGTCATATATGGTGAAACATTTAAAATCTTCTTCTCCAGTACTAAGAAAGCTTTGAAGCTGAATCTTGGTATACAGCATCGAGGACTCAAGTTCTAACAAAATTGTTTTAATGATGAGATTAGGATGAAATTTGACATTTTATAGTATAGTATCCCAGTGGCTGTGTCAATACTGGAAGAAAGCTGCATGGCATTTGCAAATATGCAATAGCTGTTTTTATCAGGTGAGAGATTTGTGGCCCATAGGCCTCATCTTTTAGCACCGTATTTAGGCATTTAATTGCTGATTAAACTAATAGTGGACAGTGACACGTAATGATGCAAAATTCGGATAAATTAAGCAAATGAAAAAACGGTGATCAGCCCTCGTACAGCAATAAAATTGGTGTGACGTAAAAGTTATTGTCTTTGGTGATGATAAGGCATTCGTTTCACATGATCTGCCTGTCTCGCCAAATGACAGCTAATGGCTACATTATAAAGTTGGCACATTATTAGAAATGTTCAGTGCTATATCGTTCTTAAGAGAAACTAAGAGGGCTGGATACACTTGGCAGGATATTCGCCACATATAAGAAGGGAGAAAACTTTTGTGATTTCATAAATGCATTCCTGCGCATCAAACGGGTTGTGAAAATAGTCAGTTTTAAAAGAAAATAATTTGCTGAGAGAGGAATCAGATTTTTCCTTGGTAATAATTGCAGTTTGTCTCCTAAGTAGACAATTCGTATAAAATATCCACTCTACTTTCTAAACCGAACAAGAAAATTAGCCAATATGTGCATAGCGTCCCATAAAAAAGGCATTGAAAACAGTGTAGACCCAGATCAGACACCACACTGTTTGCATTATATACAAGAACTATAAACATGATGATAAAAACTAATCAGTCACCCTGCTATTGAAAATCGATTGGTCTAAAGAGTTGAAGTAGAAGAGTCGAATTGGCATTAATGGGTTAAAATATCATTTATTCATCGCTGATTTTACTCAGGGAGTGCTAAAGGTTATTTTCAACTAAAGTAGTTGGTTGTGCAAGGGGAATTTTTATAAGGAATTGTCAGTACATTCATTAAGTCAAATATTGGAACTGGGCCCTGTCAAACAGGGCATATGCGGACAACGATGGCCCAGATCGGACCGCACATCTGCGCAGTCTGATCAGGGTCTTCGCTGTCCGCGCACAGATTGGATACTGTAAAATAGAATATAACGACTTATAGAAAAGGTCCTTTTTAGGACGTTATGACCTCAATCTCTGATCTGGATCTTTACTGCTCACATATGCCCCGACGACACATTTTCTAATGATCAAAACCATTTAATGGGACTGGGTACGCTCGGAATTTTGTGCGCCCTTTTCATCACGAAAACACGTCTATTCTAATATATAGAAAAATTTCACCGCCAAAAACTGAAAATTTTTCAGATAAGAAACTCTGATATTTTCATATCGCTGCTCAAAGCATAGTTTGTGGGTACTCGTTAGAACAGCCTCGGCGAGGCGGTTCTAAAGGGTACCGACAATCTATATTCTTGAGCAAAAATAATGAAATAATGTATACCCCTGTAAACCCCAGTTACATGTTATATAAAAGTGGGGTTTAAGGGGTCAAAATTATATTGGCGTGTTTTCGTGATGTAGACAAGGAAAACGAATTCTGTGGCTTCTCCTCTGCCCTTCTGTAAGAGAGTCCTACAAAGAGGAGCATTGTTTTTTTGTTGTTTTTGTTAAGTCAGGAAATTTTCTGAAGAGAGGAAAAGTAAAGTAATTGACACAGTTGTCTCCGTCGAGAGTACAGTTGTCTCCCTTGATAGTGCATAAGTTCCCCTTAAACATTAAATAAGAAAGTCTAGTGCTCAGTTTTAGAATCATTCCTTAGACTTAAGGCGTCCCTTAAGGTCCAAAATTTGAACATATGGAGATTTTGAACCTTGTTTGTGCCTAGCGTTCCATAAAATGAACACTGGCAAATAGTGTAGATCCAGATCAGACGCCGCAGACCGTTTTTAGAATGAACTGCCTGATAAATATGAAATTAACTAGTCCAAGAAATTTAGGTAAAAGAGTCAGCTCGGCATAAATGGGTTAATTGTAAACTAAAATGGATATTTTCTGTTAGTCCAGTAGCTAATATCGGAAGTTCTTTGTTTAGGTTTTATTTCCATTGATGACAATAAATTTTTCAGTGATAACATAAACTAATACTGTTTTACTAATGAAGAACAAACGAAATGGAACTTCATCGACTTGATAGGAATACTGGCAAGACCTTTGGGATGCTTAACCGGGCCTTTAGCTCTAATAAGTTTCAGCTATACATATAATCTATAATCTGCCTAAGCTGTCTCCTTTCTCATCAGTAGATAAATACAGAAAATATATAACTTAAGCTATGAACCCTGTTTTGAAACATATTTGGGGGCTCCACTACAAACCGAAGTCAGAGCACAAAGAGTAATGCCAGACACCAGCCTTCTAGAAAAGCTTTAGGATTAAGGCGTCCTTTAGTTAGTCGTGCTATCAAAGACGCAATCTTGATAGGAACATTAGCCACTAAGCTTGCAGTATGTCGTCCACCAGATACATTATATCGTATTATTTATATCAAGCTTTAGGAAAAGGGTGTGAAAAGGTAATACGTGACTTTTCTTTTGGTCTTCTGTCTCTTGGATCATTTAAATGGTATATATGGGTTCTGCGTAAAACTTTTCCGCCTAGAAAGGTAAATGCATATTTAGACCTGTCAGATTCGTGAATTTCCGCACTATCGTTTTTCGAAGTTAAAATATGGCCGCTAACAGCAGTTAGTAGTAACATTTAAAATATAGCTAAGAAGATAGAGTCATTACCAATGTTACCATGATAGCGTAGCCATGAATTTACTGATTCCTGAAAAATACAGTTCATAGTTTTATCTGCCTAGTCTGATCCGAGTCTGTGCCGTCGCCGGCACAACTTTGGATCATTGGCTATTCAAAGAGCACCCAGAAAATACTATAAAACCTGTAAAAAGACATCCACCTTTGACTTTAGTGGTTGATGTGGAAAGGTAGTTCTCTTATAAAGGTACTTGTCATGTAATTTTGCTAGCAAAATTACATGACATGTACCTTTATAAGACAGACAACTTTCTCCACATCAACCACTATTTAAAGCCAGTCTCGAAGGTGGCTCTCTTACACAGGTTTTACTGTACTCTTATCCGACTACCCAGATATGAAAACTGACTAAAATCTTTTCTGGGCACGTTTTCGTGTTGCATAGAATGTTTTGTTTGGAGAGTCAACCACTTATGCGGTCAAGATACACTTAGTAGATTATCAGCCCTTTCTAAAAGGCAGACAACTTTTGTGACACTATTTGCTGCACTGCACAGTAACCCCCGTCTGAAAAGGGGTGTACTCCAAAAGAGCAGAGCCCTTTTCAGAAGGGAGTTAAACATTTTTGGCATTGTTGCCTTCCTTGAAAATGCATCTACTCCCCTTGAACCTAGACAGCAATACTGGTGAAACCATTTTAGTTTTAATTAAAAAGAAAATAAAATCAACAGTATCATTTTGATCTCCGAAGCAACTTATTTACATATTTAATTCATGCAATAGTAGATATTGTCTCTCAACGACCCTCTCTTTTGCTGAAATAGAATTTGCGAGTTTCTGAAGTGGACGCGTCTATTCTTGAATTTGGGCATATCCTCTGATACAAAAAGGAGTTTAAGTCTAAAATAATGATAATAATAAAAGATGAAAAAAACGAAATGGCAAAACAGCTCGTTACCGTCTCTTCTGGATTTAGACTGTTTGCATAGGTATTGGTTTTGATCTGCCGGGCTGAAAAGGTTGTCCCATTTTGTAAGATTAAATGTCATGCATACACACACGCACAGAGAGAGAGAGAGAGAGAGAGAGAGAGAGAGAGAGAGAGAGAGAGAGAGAGAGAGAGAGAGAGAGAGAGAGAGAGAGAGAGAGAGAGAGAGAGAGAGAGAGAGAGAGAGAGAGAGAGAGAGAGAGAGAGAGAGAGTTTTCTGTAAAATATATTCTTCTTTGTCCTCTTATAATTGTATTTATCTATTTTAGATACCAAAGAATGGAAGCTATGTGAGCACATCAGCTGAAAGTTCGTGCACCAGCTTTACAATGGCAAAACAATCCGGTAATGTTGTTATGGTTTTTTTTATGCTCTCCATTATAATTGTTTATTACATTTGTACCAATGAATTACCTACTTTTCAGGGTGAAAGAAAACCCGGTAATCGCTCACCAGTGAATTATTTCATTTTTTCAAATGAATTGTTTTCACGTGCTGATTGGTATGCAAATTATTAACCATGTGATTCTAGCGCCCGCCCTAGCGATGACATCATCTGTCGAAACTACATTCAGGTCAACTATATTTAGATCAATGCTGTCTTCTGCTCGGAACGCGCTGTCAAAATGTCGGACAATCGCCTCACAATCAAGAGGGATGAAATCAATGCTATATTGACCCAGTCAGAGTTGGAGGAGCTCAAACCACCTAAAGCTGCTTCTGCCAACTTTTCTTGGCCAGAAAATGGTATGTGTAAGTATGATGCATTTGTATTCGTGACTAATTCTGACTACCCAGACACATCACTCCGTCTAACTTTATTTCGTTATTTCATTTTTTTTTTTTTTTACTTTTCCGACATAAAAACTGATGTTCAGACAATGATTTTACTCTTCCACAAGATCAGCTGTTTTCTTACACGAAATCAGCAAATTTCAACAGTTTGTGCATCGAGAAACAATCATCACCTGAATGGAAATGAGATAATTGTCCTGAAGGTCCCTGTCAGCCCTGAAATGGGATTTATATAGAAACTTGTATATCTTTTTTTCTTATATTTCTTTGTTCAGTCTGCAAGCAAAGCACTATACGACAAATTGTTTGCTTTCATGAACTTGAAGTTCATTCTGAAAAGAAGACATCTTCTGTTGTGCTAGTCTGCTCCAGAGGACCCTGCACATTACTGGTAGAGGTAGACAAGAAGGACGTTTTTTATAGCAAAAACACATCTTTTAACAAACACAAAGTACAACGACCAGAAATTTCACCCCATATTTGATTGTTATGCGAATTGTGCAATATTCTCAAATTAACTGATTTTTGCCAAAATGTTTGCTATGTCAAATGACATCGGCAGTTTTGAAAATAAGTGTTGAGCCTTTAGAAAAGGACAGGGGAATAATTTCACTCTGTGAAAATTTTCTTTTCTTTTCACTGGGAAGTGTAAATAAACCACTGTTGCAAATGTACTATGAATTAAGCTGGGGGTGATTTTGTTTTCAGCCGTGACACCTATAAAAAGGTCTTTTGAATAGCCATTCAGGTACTATTTAAGAATTGAATTTTTATTTCTCAACATTTTTGAGATGATGAAGACAGTGGTCGTCCCTAAAATTGATCATGAATCGCTTTGTGCTTCGTGGAATTTTGGCTCCAACCACTGTCTTCATCAGAACATAAATGTTGAAAAATAAAAAATCAATTTTAAAATAATACAAGTACTCTTGTACCTGTGTAGTATGTGTTATTAATGCTAAGTGCCTTATAGGAATGTAACAGTCGAAGCAAAAAGAACATACAGAAGAAAGTAAAGGTTTATTCCTTCAAATCATTTCTGATGGATCTTATAGGCACACTTATCTGCACAGTTAATTATTATCTAGTTTTTCTGTAAAACATATCTTGTGGGTATTTGTTTGAACATCTCACGACAGCTCTAACAAGTATCCACAATATATGATTTTAGTGAGACTAGAGGAAGCTATCTCTTACTTATTACAAATACACCTAGTTACTGTAACCATACAATATATTAACAGGCCTGTGCAGTTTCAACCCCTGTAAATCCCACTTTATATAGTTAAAAGTGGGTTAGCAACAGTATAAATTATTTTTCTTATTTTGGATGCTCATTAGAACCTCCTCGATGTGGCCCTTATATCAGGCCCTTTAAATCTATGTTTGGATCAGAAATAAGAAACATATAACCGTTTTTCTTCCACACCATGACACATAGCATTAAATTGCAGAGGTATGTTAACGTAATGAACCCGCCTCTGTCTTAATTTTCTCTCTCTCTTTCTTTTCTTTTTTTTTTTTTTTTTGTTTTTTTTTTTTTGTTTTTGTTTTTTTTTTTTTTTTGTTTCTTTCTAGAGAATTAAGTATCAGAAATAAAACCTGAATAGTTCTTAAAAAAAAAAAAAAAAAAAAAAAAAAAAAAAACACAACTGTTGTCCTCAGTTTTTTTGCTGATACCAACAAGGTTTAAATACATCTGTATTTATTGTAAAGAACGTAAATGGCAAGTTCAAATCTTGACTGCGAAAACTGTTACTGATAATTTCACTGTGAACATGAGTGAATAACTTTTTATTAACAGTTACACTATTCACAGTGAAAATTATGTTTGTTTTTTTTTGTTTGCTAATGAAAATATTGAAAAAAAAAAAAAAAAATAAAATAAAATTCAGATCCAAAAATTGTAGAAGTCTTTTTTTTTCTGATTATCTTTGTGGCACTATTCTTTATCTTTTCTATTTTATTCATTTGCCTCATACATCACTTTACTTGTATTATATGTATGTTTTAAGGTGCTCAAAGAAACACGAGATATGTAGTCTACAACCCTGAAGAAGCCAAAACATTCATTGAAAGCCATGAAAATGAGTCCACAAAAAAGAAAACAAAGAGTGACGTAAATCAGATCACGGAGGTTTTGCATAGCTGCTGTCAAGAGTTCAGAAATCCCAATCCCTGAACTTGACAGCTTATTTGCAAGATTCTGCTTGGCACAAGGAAAGTAAACCACCATAAAGAATATGAGCCGAGCACTCTGAGGGTTTCATGAGTAGCCTGGACCGGTATTTGAGGCAGCATGGTTGCGACTACACACTCGTAAAAAAAATCATTATTTCCACAGAGTAATGCTGCCCATGTTGCAAAGCAGAAAAAACTTAAAGGAAATCGGCCTAATGAGGCTGATGAATTAACAGATACTGATATTGAGCATCTCTTTCTTGAAGGTTTTCTTGGAGTTCATAATCCTGAAGCTTTGATAAACTTACTTCATCTTAACTTTTCTTTGGTCTTAGAAATGCGGGGAGGCAAAGAGCAAAAGCAGCTAAAATGGGGTGACATACAAAATGAAGTCGACGATGATGGTGATGAGTATCTTGTTCATATAAGAAAAGGGCCACAAAGACAGGATATCAGAAATGTTCGAAAGTTTAAGCCCAAAGCATGGAACCTACCAGAAAGATGCCCTGTCAATGCATATAGACTCTATGCTTCAAAACGACCTTCCATGTGTGAGCCAGATTCACCTTTCTTTCTGGCTATGAACTGCAAAAATCCAACTAAAGGACAGGAATGGTTTAAGAAATCAGCCATGGCCATCAATCATATTTATTCTTTTACCAAGAAAATGATCATGCAATGTAAAAGCATTGACAAATCCAGAAAACTTTCTAGCCACAGTGTCAGAAAACACCTGCTCCAAAATGTGTCGACATGAACTTGCCACCTACAGAAACAATACAGATAAGTGGCCATAAGAACCTGCAAAGTGTAAATAGTTACAGCAAAATGAATGAAAACAGGCAAAAACATTTTTTCAAAATCACTGGTACCTGGTAATAATAAAAATATTTCTCAGACAACTGAGTCACGTGGCAATTTAAATCTGTCTCGAAACTGGTCAGGGGCAGCTGGACCCGGTCAGTCAGGAAACAACTTTTTCCTATAGTCAACAAGCTATGGCATCATATTTCGGTTTTGGGAAAATGATATCTGGAGGAACAATTGTTTTCAAGGCTGGTGCTGGATCATGCAACTGTTGTCCATAACACTCCCAGTCGGTGTCTGACCAGCACAAACTCCAAAAACATCCTCGGATGTTCAAACGAATAATGCCCATTGATGACAGTAGTAGTAACAAAGGCTTGGCATGATGGAACCTTCTAAACCACTTTAAATCCAGTTATTGCTTATGTTATTCCAAAACTTCATCCAGTACACTTCACGGACTTCGTAAGCGACTGACAGATCACGTGACTCCTCTATGACGTAATTAATTCATTTTTGAAAGATTTGCGATCTTTCGCTTTAAATGCGTTCCATACAAATAAAATTGTTTGAAAATATGATTATAACTTGAGATCCTCATTTATTATCTCAGTTGGAACTGAAATCCAAGGGCATTTTTTTCAGTTCAAGACAGGGTAATCGCGCATTGATATCTCTCATTAGCATATGAAATTCCCACGAGTCACAAACATACGAAATCCAAATAAAAACACAGTGTAGGGTAAGAAATGTAATAAACAGATTATTTTCATGTTTTGATCGATTACGGAGAAATAATTCGGAAGTGTTCTAAAGCTTCCGTGTAAAAACGAGTGAGCGATAACGAGTGAATTATTTCTCCGTAATTGATCAATACAAACAAATAAACACTATATAATATCCATAAAAAGTACGGTTTAAAGGAGACATGCCCAGACCGGATTCTTTATGAATACTTAATTCATAGTTTCCTGTTGGAGACATATGTTCCTTTGTATATGATTTTGTTTGCTTTATTTAATATACACTAAGGTTCAATGTCATATAATGTTGGAAAATCAGCCAATATCTTGTCTTTCAATGTCATATTATGTTGGAAAATCAGCCAATAGCTTGTCTTTCATTTTTTTTTATCCAGATTGCACTTTTCGTGGCAAGTTTCTCATCCTCGACTTTTTTCTGGAGAATATTTTTGTCACATGGTGCACAGAGGCCATCCCTCTGTGATTGTTACTTACAACAAGTTGCTTACATACATTATACAAAACTCTATTTAATGACATTTTAATCAGCTATATTAACCATGTAATGATGTGGTAATGATGTTACATAAATATAATATACAATTGTACTGAGATTTTTTTTCATATTGAGACAATATGTATAATATTTTCCAGCTCTAACATAATAGGATCTGCCATCTTATTGAACATTTTTATCAGCATCAACCTATTCTAATCACCCAAAATACTGGGCCATCTCACATACCAATCCCAAACCAAACAAACAGTCCACCCATCACTCACGGATGTGCTCAATAATTAGAATGAGCAGCCGACAATGCAGACCAGAAAAGACCTTTCATTCTGGGGTCACATGTTGGTTCAAGCCTGAGTGCCTGAATACATTAGGTAATCACAGCAGTTAAAACTGACTAAAAGCAAAGCTGGCATTTTAACATATCTATCAGTAGATTTAATAGGCAGGGATTAAATGACAGGGAATGAGTTTGTTGTCTGAAAAAGAAAACAAGAAAAAAGATCTTTTCTGGATATATCTCATCAAGACCCAATAATGCCACATAGCATGCTACTACTGTCAGGGTCTGTCATCAAGCCGTTCATTTCTATTGAAGTTTTCAAAAA
The DNA here is from genome assembly GCA_964016985.1 of Anodontia alba. Lineage (NCBI taxonomy): Eukaryota > Metazoa > Mollusca > Bivalvia > Lucinida > Lucinidae > Anodontia > Anodontia alba. The sequence goes on from OZ024833.1 coordinate 51,615,758, forward strand.
GTTCCATATACTGTTGCCATTCATTCATTCACATTCATTCATTCATTCATTCATTCATTCTGTTTTTTTTAATTTTGCAGCAATGTGCTTATCAGTTATGTAACATGTTCTTAATTTGTGTATCTATGCAACAATGGATAGGAGACCGGATTAAATTAAGACCTTTGGAGATTATTTTTCTTATAAGATAGCGTTATAAGCTTGTGTGCAAGTTCTGTATTGTGACAGAAACTGCTTACAAAGGCAGGACGGTAGGCATTGCTCGTAGCGCAGACGATACGTACATAATCACCATTGTAGTTGAGTAGAATATTTAGTATAACCTGGTCGAGGGCTTTCCGTGTATTTTTTTTTTTTTTTTTTTTTTTTTTTTTTTTGTTTGTTTTCTAATTCTGCCATTGGCAGATTCAACAACCCATCGAACCTTAGTAACAAGTCTGGAGTGATTGCCTTCTTCCGTGGTGTGTTTTTGTTTACCATTTTCTTAGGTAATCCAGCATTTCAGTCCTAAATCCCATGCTCTCTAACATTTCAACTACAAGTGACTTTAAAAGTAAGGCAAAGAAGGGAAAGAACTAATGTTGGTTTTGAAAAGTCTGACTAACAGGTAGCTATGCTATTAAGATTGGATCTTTGTATTTGTTTTTAAATTTTCATACTAATCACGAAAACATGCCTATATAGTTTTGACCCCCTTAAACCCCACTTTTATATAGTAAAACTGGGGTTTACTGGGGTATACTTTACTTTTCGTATTTATGCTCAAAAACATAGATTGTTGGAACTTGTTAGAACCGCCTCGCCAAGGCGGTTCTAACAAGTACCCACAATCTATGTTTTGAGAAGAAATATGAAAAATATCAGAATATCTGAAAATTTTCAGTTTTTGGAGGTGAAGTTTTCTATATATTTGAATAGGCGTGTTTTCGTAATGAAAGCTTATTTTTGAAGTCTATGAGGACCGAGCGTGACTGCACTTTGCTGGTACATCTTGAGACTGCGAATATTACAAAATCATCGCAATGACAGGTGTTAGAGATTGTAATCTCTTATTTAATAAATGAACAGAAACAAAATCCTTTCTAGAATTTGCCTCTCCTTACTTTTACATTTGCTATGACTTTAATGCTTCAAACCTGTTATTCACATTCTGGGTGAAAAAACGAACAAAAGGTAAAAATGATAAAAGAATATCAAACCTTCTTTTACTATGAACAGAACGAGGCCTTTGACCATCCACTGACTCAAATTCAAACAAGAGTCAGACTCGGTCATTATAAATTTCCATTATCATTGTACCACCTGCATCCTTTTGCATTCGCCCGTCCGCCTGATGAACAAGATCATCATTGTTGTTGCGGTTCCTGCAGTACTTTGTATTGATTTATATCATGAGAGCTTATCAAAAAGTCCTTTTTTTTTCATTTCGAACAAGCTTAGCCTGACATCCAACAATATTTACTGATAGATGTTTATTTTAGCAATAAACTTTATACAACTTAAACCTCGCTCAGGTACCAAAATATACAAAATCAAATCGCGAAGTACACAGGGATGTCCATTTTCCCACTGATTCATTGTTAAACGCGGCAGAAAGTGCATGTGTTCAACCAGAATGTTCTACCTAAAACACTTATAAGTGAAAAAAAGGGATTTCGACAGATACAAATTAGAGATATTGACGGAGGAATCATTTGATCATATTCATACACGCGTTTGTTCACCTTCGAAAATTGCCTTTTTTCCGTAAGCACATCGCAAAACAAGGTTGTATTATGTCTTTATATATTAGTATGCATTGAAGTTTTAAGACTTTTTATCCCCACGCTTTTCTAAGAAAAAGCGATGGGGATAGTGTTAACGCCTCCATCTATCTGTCCGTCCGTCCGTCAGTCCATCCGTCACGCTATCTCCTCCTAAGCAACTGGGCGGAATTCAACCAACCTTGGTACATCACTTCCTCTTATCGTAAGGGTATGCAAGAGCAGTATTATTTTTCTGTGAGTCCGTCCGTCGTCTGTCTATTTGTTTGTCATACTATCATCCTAAGCTATTGAGTGGAATTAAAACAAACTTGCTACTTCACTTCCCCTCATGGTTAGGGTGTGCAAGAGCAACATTATTTTTCCGTGTGTCCGTTCGTCTGTGCGTCCGTCTATCTGTCTGTCAAGCTATCTCCTCCTAAACTAAATGGGCGGAATTCAACCAAACCTGCTACATCACTTCCCCTCATGGACCCAGAAAGGATAAATTATATGCCTTTTTACTGGAACCTAGCGGGAAATCAAATGGAACAAAATTATAACGGACTTTTAATTAAAGTTCTCAACGTCAGAGGATAAAATGAAATTTTGGTTGCTTTGTTTTAGTATATTAAGGACCCTAATTCAGACAAAAAGAAATTTTTGACACTTGCAACTGTGCAAAGTGACCAGGCCTTTTTGTTGACACCAAGAAATGAGTGTGGTCTGCGTATCCAAGCCATAAAGCATTCGTTAAACGTTGAACAATGGCGAGTATGAATGTTCAAATGAACAGACACGGACCCCAAAAGACAGGGTGCAATCAGGCGTCCTAAGAATTTAAGGATTGCGACAGTCATTCCATAGATTTATATTGCAGCATGTCTAAATGCCAATGAGAAGCTCTCGTGCAAAGAAAGGCGCGTACGGCGGTAAAATAAAATATCAACTTCGTGTAACGTTACACAGAGTGGGGTGTGACTTTGACAAGGAATCTATCAAAATTTCGTTGTAAATACTCGTATTGGGCAAGAAACTATATTCTAATATTGAAAAAAAAAAAAATGCCAAAAATTATCTGCTATTCTTTGTCGCTTTTTTTTTTTTTTTTTCTTGAAGACGCTTCTTGTTTTAAAGACGCTTCTTGTTTTTGTAATAAAACATTTTCTGTATTCGTTGGTCCACAATCTCTTGTATGTATACATTATAATGAGAAATAAACAAGTCAAATATACCATCAGTTGTTGATTTAAATGCATTTTTACAAACTGGATCAGTTTTACAATTAAAAGGTAATAATATTTATACGAACAAAGCCTAACAAGAACTCTGGCAATAATGGCCTCAGCACCAATAACTTCAACACTACTGGTTTATGATAAGCCACATACTGAATCCACAACAGTGAAATATCAGAAATTGGAATTTGTGGATAAAGTCCCCTATCTTCGAAGAATGCTGTCAGAGGCTATACACATCGGCGAAATGTCTTGCTTGTCAATGCAAGTATATAGTTCGGCAGATTTTATGCAATGTTGTCTATTTAACGCTAAGCAGACTGGGTAAAATTTTGAGCAGACGACATTTTGAAATATTGTTTTCTTACTTTTTCCCCAGGAAACAGTTTTTGACATTTTATGCAATGGAGACAATTTACATGGCAAGTCCAAACCTGTTTTCTGGAAAAATTTTAAAAAAATATCGTCTGCTGAATTAGCCCAGAGAGTGGTAAATGTTAAGAATCTGACTAAACACAAGGCTGGAATAACGTGTTTACCCTAAATGCTAGGGTGCCTTCAGCACACCAGCAACTAGATCGTACTTTAATTATGTTAGAGAAGAACCAAGCCAAACAATTGTCAGTACGACATAAACTAGTTTGTCCGGTTTGTGCTTGTTTAGATTTGTCGGTTTCCTCTTCCGGTCTGGGAAGGGCTGCGGTTTGTGATTGTGGCACTCCCTGGACTTTTCTCTTACCTTTTTTTTGCTTGAGTGTTCTTTTTATACCCAGCCACACGCTAGTGTTGGGGTATTATCCCCACCCCGTGTGTCCGCCGTCCGTCAGCACTTGGTTTCCGCTTTTCAACTTGAACAGTTTTTGATGGATTTTATTCAAACTTTACTTGCACATGCAGATCAGGGATTGGCGGCTTTGGGCTGTAAATGGAATAATTTTGTCAACTTTATCCGCTTTCCGAAAAATAATTTGAGTAAATATCAATCGATTTTTACCAAACCTGGTATATGTTTTGATATTGTTGAGATCTGGTTTGGGATTCCTCATAGGCAAATTTCGTCAATTTTTGACAGAGTTATCTGCCCGCCGCATGATAGTGGCGGAGTGTGATCGTTTCTCGTTTTCATTTCTTGTTATTACGCAAACCACGAAATTTGTTTAGCCAATATACGGAACCCGGGACGGGACATTTCCTGTCTGATGTTTAGCAGAAAAGAAATCGATATGATAAAAACAGAACGAAAATTAAAACAAAAATTAGACATATCCTTTCTGATATTTAGCAGAACAGAAATTTAAACACTAAAATTAGAACAGAAATTAAAACAAAAAATAACACATTTTCTTTCTGATATTTAGCAGAAAAGAAATTTAAACAATAAACGCAGAACGGAAATAAAAACAATTAGACCTTTCCCTTCTGATATTTAGCAGGAAAGAAATCAAAACAATAAAAACAGAAGAGAAAAGAACTTAAAACAAAAATAATATATTTCTTTTACGATATTTATCAGAAAAGATATTAAAAACAATAAAAAAGTAGAATGGAAATTCAAACACAGATAACGTATTTCGTTTCCGATATTTAGCAGAAAAGAGTCTAAACAATAAAAACAGAACAGAAACAAAAAATAACACATTTCCTTTCCGATAACTAGCAGAAAAAGAAATTAAAATAATAAAAAGATCTCGTTTAAACAACATAATATATCGTTTAAACGACTTATTATATCGTCTGTTCAACATAATGATCTCGTTTTAACAAAAAAAAAAAAAATAAAAAATAAAAAAATAAAAAAACAACAACAAAAAAACAATGTTTGTTCAACATAATCGTCTCTTTAAAACTAGATCATAAAGTTGAATAAAAAAATAAAAAAAATAAACACACACACACGCACGCACACACACACATAAAACAAAAAGATAACAACAAAAAACACAACAACAACAACAACAAAAAAAAACAACAACAAAAAAAAATACACACTGTTTGTTCAACATAATCCTCTCTTTAAAACTAGATCATAAGGTTGAAAAAAAAAAAATAAAATAAAATAAACACACACACACGCACGCACACACACACACACACACACACACACACACACACACACACACACACACACACACACACATAAAACAAAAAGAAAACAACAAAAAAAAAAAAAAAAAAAAAAAAAAAAAAAAAAAAAAAAACACATAATAAGTATTTGAAACGATATACTATTTTGTTTCAATTCCAATTCTATTTTTTTGTTTTAATTTCCGTTCTGTTTTTGATTCAATTTCTTTTCTGCTAAATAGAGGAAAAGAAATGTGCTATTTTTTATTTATTTATTTATTTATTTTTGTTTTAATTTCTGTGTTTTAATTTTTTTAAAATTCTTTTCTGCTTAAAACTGGGATGGATTTTGTTTTATTTTTTGTTTTAATTTCCGTTGTAGTTTGATTGTTTAATTTTTTTTTCTACTAAATATCGGAAACGAAATGTGCTATTTCTGTTTAATTTCTGTTCTGTACTTCTGTTGATTTCCTTTCTGCTAAATATCAGAAAGGAAATGTTTATTGTTTTGATTTTATTTCCGTTCTGTATTTTATTGTTTTGGTATTTTTTTCTTCTAACATTGGACATAAAACTAAACCGAGAAAACATAATGGAAAATAAAACAAAGTACTATGTCGTTTAAACGACTTATTATGTCTTTTTTTTTTTGTTTTTTTTTTGTTTTTTTTGTTTTTTTGTTTTTTTTTCAACATAAAGATCTCGTTTAAACAACATACTGTCTAATTTCTTTTCTGCTAAGTATTAAAAAGGAAATGTCCCTTCAGGGATTCCGTACAACTATGTCTGGCCCTCAACTCCACTGACGTGTGACATGACAAGTTCATACATATGTCACGTTGAAACCAAAAGACTTTATCGCGTATATGGTAATTAATACCCAGACAAGCCTCTAAGTTTGGTATTTGTTGTTTTAATAGGTTGTAGATGATACAGACGGATAGCAAAGAGACCGCTGATCATAATATGTGGACTGCACAGACTGATCTCTTTCTTTGCGTTTCAGAAAGGCAAATATTCAGTTTATCACGACAAGCATCATATAAATGAGACTCTGTAATGATTCTAGTGGCTTTGCAAGAACGGAATTATTTTATGTACATCCAAGAAAAATCTTGAAAATGTTACTCTGGTATCGTTTCCAAAATAGTGACTACTCTTAATGGAAATAACGTGCTCCCAGAGGGAGCGGGCAAATTGTCTCCTTTAAGTGTAACTCCTATTTTAGAAGGGACAAATTCTTTCCCTTTAAAATAGGCACTATTTTGGAAGCGATCAAATTTTTCCTTAAGGGTAGCCCCTATAGTAAAGAAGCAATGTATTAATATGTTAGTTGATATATCTTTATTGCAATTAATAGACTGTGTTTCTTAATCATGCGTAATGTGTGTAGTGAGCGCTACGGGCGCATATAAATCTACGGTATTCCCAGTATCCATGTCCCGGTATTCATGGAGGACTTTGTGTTTGACACAGCATAACATTAAAAGTACTTAGTTGATTTTAATAATTTAAACACCAAATTACAGTCAAACTAAAGATACTTAAAAAATAAAATATTTGTTGCTGACGTTGCAGGATGATGTCAAAGTCCCGGTATCGATATTCACTTGTCCCGGTATCCATGGAGGCATACGTCTTTGACATGGCATAACATTAAAGTTACTCCAATGATTTTAATAAATTAAATGCCCTATAAAAGTCAACACTCCAATCTATTAAATTGATTAAATTTGTAAAGAAAACAATTGTTGCTGAGGTTGTATCATTATGTCAAATTCCCGGTATTGAGGTTCACATGTCCCTGTATTCATTTAGGCCTCTAGGTTTGACAAAACATATCTCGAAAATAATTAATTGATTTTAATAAATGTACCATCCGATTTAAGGTAATGATCCAATCTATAAAATAAATATAAACATATAACAAGTTGTCTGTTGCTGATGTTGTAGCATTATGTCAAAATCCCTGTATCGAGATTCATTTGTCCAGGTATTCACTGAGGCCTCTGTGTTTGACAAAACATAGTATCGAAAGTACTTAACTGATTTTGATAAATTAAACATCCGATTAAAGACAACGCTTTAATCTTTAAAATAAATACAAGCATATAAAAATAATTAGTTGCTGATGTTTAGCATTATGTCAAAGTCCCGGTATCGAGGTTCAAATGTACCGGTATCCACTGAGGCCTCTGTGTTTGACAAAGCATAATATCAAAAGTACTTAATTTATTTTGATAAATTAAACATACGATTAATGGCAACGCTCTAATCTATAAAATAAATACAAACATACAAAACATTGTCTGTGGCTGATGTTGTAGCAGTATGTCAAAGTCCCGGTATCGAGATGATAGTGTGTGACATGGCATATTATCAAAATATCAAAAAGACTTGATTTAATTTTTACCAATTAAACACTGGATTAAAGGCATCACCCAATCCTTAAAAGAAAATAAATTCATAAAAAATATCTATTAGCTGATGTTGCAGTATGATGTGATGTTCCAGTATGACGTCAAAGTCCCGGTATCGAGAAACACGTCCGACTATCCAGCGGGTCAGGGTAATAAAATCAAAACATACAACTGGCATGAATAATATAAAAGCCATAGAGGCATACATCTTTGACATGGCATAACATCAAAATTACATGATTGATCTTTTTTTTTTTCATTAAATCCGTCCCAAACACAGATTTTATGTACTCGTAATAACCCTTCTCGACGCGGCGGTTCTAAGGAATACCCAAACTTTATGTCAGCATACCGTTACGGTAATAATTTCCTCCAACTGATTGAAGTTAACATGCTTCTAAATAAAATATGCCCGGAACGGTGGTAGCTATTTACAACTGAGATATGATGACATGTTTAAATAAGAATGCAGTTTTACTCTCTTTCGAACCTTTTTAATGTATGTATCGCTATTGTACCTTTAATGAATAATTCGTGTATTCTTAGGCTTTAGCAAAAATTCAAGGATAATAATAATAATAATAATAATAATAATAATAATAATAATAATGATAAGAAGAAGAAGAAGAAGAATTTTTCTTTTGAAAATAAACTACGAAATGATGAAGAGAGTGTAACTGAAAAATAAAAAAAAAAACGCAGATCGTTACACGCATCTTTTGTCACTTAACGAACCGATCATTGGTTAACGATGAATAATCAACTTCAGTAATGCCTGCCACGTGCGAATACTTAATTTGAACACGCCTTTCTTACATTTCTGTTTTCATTACTGTTAAAAGTATGTATATTTTACTCGAACCTGCCGATACAATTTAATGTTGTTGCTTCTCTCTCTCTCTCTCTCTCTCTCTCTCTCTCTCTCTCTCTCTCTCTCTGTTTTTAATTTGTTTTCATCGTTCTAACATGACAGCTTTCGGAGCATGTGCATCGATATTTTCCTAATTACAAGTCTTATATAACATTGTGGTTACACGTTAGGACCGTCTGACGAAAAAATGTTTTGGGTACTCACTGGAATGATTTACTCGAAAAAAATATTATGTGGATACTCGTTCTTACTTGAAGCTATGGGAATTAAAAAAATACAATAGTCCCTAGATTAAAAAGCCTGGTTAGTGGAGATTGATCATAAAATTGTGATCATTCTCTCTCTCTTCCGCTGGATGAGTGTAATTTACTGTAAAGACCAGAATTTTGGGACCCAAAATTTCGTAATAGTAGAAAAAATCCTAGAGTTCAGCAGCAACCTAATTCATAAGATTGTGGCGTTTTTGTAATAACAAGTCTAGTCGACTTCTGTTTTAATCCAGCAACTCTTAATTTTCGTACATGTTATTTGGTGTTCGCATTTGTTGAATTGTTTAGAAAAGGGGTTAATGTCACCTTTACCAAGAGAACCATCTCGTTGCAGAGGAACAAAGTTCGCTACTGTTGATCCAAAATCTCTCAAAATTACTGTTTGGTGTCATTGTAAACTTCCAGAGTTTGTCGATGCCTAGGGATTCCATCAAATCAGATTAAAAGTAAAATATTTTGTGCGTTGTTTAGGCATCCCGTTGTTGTAATAATAATTTCTATTCAATGACAGTTTCTTGCAGTGTTTACTGATGTTTCAAGGACATATCAATAAATATTAACATTTAATTAGAGCTTGTAAATATGTAGTACCGGACAGTCCTCCGAAATGTACAGTTTTGTGTCGTAAATGACGCAAGCCTTTCTCATTGATTTGTTGCGCTTGTATCAGAGATATCTCGGTATTTCACTATTTCACTAACGTTCAATGTTTGTATCCAGTGTGGAAACTGCACCTAATCCGATATATCACGGCTGATATATAAGTTCAGCTGCGGGACAAATTGACACTTTGTCTTAGGTTGCTGAAGATTAGTACGACAAATTTAAATAGAAAACTTGGTAGGAGAAACACAGAAGATGTGGAATTTTTTACCGAGAACCAAATTAACCTTCACCACTCTCTGAGGTAATTCAGCAGACGACAAATAGGTGATACTTTTTTTCTTATTTTTCAAAATAACAACAACCACAAAAAAAGTAGGATTTGACGTTTCATGAAAATTATCTCCATTGGAGGCAATTAGCATGAAGGGTCAAATCCTGTTTTTAAGCAAAGATAAGAAAAATATATCATCAATCTGTCGTCTGCTGAATCTGCCCAGACAGTGATAAAGATTGAGTGATAAACGCGTTTATCGTACTTAGGCCTACCCTAAATACTGGGACACCTTAACCCTTTACCATTGATGTTCTAAAATTTTGAACAAATCCATTTCATTATCTGCTGTAGTGTATGAATCTTTGCATGAGTGACAAATAATGCAGACCCAGATCCGACATCGAGTTCTGACCAGAGTATATAATATTTGCTCAGGCGTAGGATAAATACAGTAAGTTATGATGAAATCGTCATTTCTGCAGGGAATCAAATGCGCGTTGATCGGCATCTCGCTCTGTGGTCTATTAGTCAGGCTAAGCAAATCGTCTGTATAGATTTGTCAAGCAGTGCGTATCGCTAGGCGAGTAGTATGTATAGGTAGGCGGTTATGAGCTATACTATTGCAAAGCACAGACACAGAGACAATAAAAGACAAAAAAGCGTAACAAACAAACTCATCTTAAAAAATAAACACGGCTTCAAAACTTAAGAGGACAGATAAATAGAGATACAGACAAAAACGGATATTATATATCAAATAATGACGTTAACAGACAACAACTCTGAATTATAGTAATCACAATATTAATAATAAAAAGTAACAGACAAACGTGAAGAGTAAAAAAGAAAGGAATGTCGCAATAACTTATAATGGAGTGTCGTATAAGTCTTGGAACATTTAATTCATCGTTTTACAATATTTGGACATGTTCGTTGTGTTATACATACCTCTTTCCGAATTCCGAATTCAAGACATCGGATAATATATCCCAACCAGGTCTTAGGACGTTCGGTGAAATTACTTACCATCCAGATGTCACAAGTTTGGATAGCCTGGAGCCGATGTGCTCAGAACTAGGCACGACAGACTGTGACAGATGGAAAGATTGTTGTGAAATAGCTGTGAAATGTTGTGAGAGACAATTAGAGAACACAACATACCTTGCGGAACCCGCATGTCCTTCAACATGGGATGGTTGGACCTGTTTTGACGTCGCACAACCCTCAAGTACTGTACAAACGGTGTGCCCTAGATTTCTCAAATATGGAAACCTTGATGGTAAGCATGGCGACCTTTTGTCGCTTTATTATTATTATTATTATTATTATTATTATCTGCGTCAATGAATTGAAGTGAACTCTCTCTCTCTCTCTCTCTCTCTCTCGCTCTCTATCTCCCTCCACACACACACACACACACACACACACAGAGGCACGCACACGCATTTATACACCACGCCCGCTCGCACGTTTATGCAGTTACTATAATATACGACTAACTGAACGGCTTACACATTGTATTAGCGGTATAATTTCGTATAATGTAAACAAAATGAAGACATTATTATTAAAATGTATATTGAGTTGCATAAAATAAAATAAAGAAAATGTGCATTCATGAAACAGAAGATCAAATCGACTTTAATAGATGGCGGATGGCGGATTTGCAAAGCTAGCATAATCTGACCCAAAAATCAAAATACAATTAATACAAAGACGTCAGTCAGCTTAAAATATGAGATTAAATGCGGTCTTTGACCTGTAGATTAACATTATTTTCCATGAAACCTACCAATCTTTGATTTGCCTACCGACGCCCTTATCGTTGCGAAATGATAAAAAGCAATTTCTAATTGTACGGCCATGCAGGTGCCATTGCTATTGTAAAATTTGTTCAAAGTAGATATTGCTAACAGTATCAAAATAGTTATATTCAACTGTCAGATATTAGCAGTGTTTAATTTAGGGATGTGATTTTCAGGTTGTAAAAATGATGTCGCATATATGTTGTTGATGTGACAATAATGACATATTTGAAAGGAAAATAAACTATAATAATTTTACAAGTATGTTCTTATTCAGCCGTCTTTGAACTTAAGTACTGTTATGGTACCGTATTTATCGTAAGGCAGGCCTGAGCAATGTAGATACAGATCAGTCGTCGTTTAATGTAAGAGATCCGCAAAATTGTTAAACGTGTTGGAATTAATCATAAGTATGAAAGTATGTCCCACAACGCTTGAAAAAAGGTAAGAGAAAAGTCCAGGGAGTGCCACAATCACAAGCTGCAGCCCTTCCCAGACACCAAGAGGAAGAGAAAACAGACAAAAACAAACAAGCGCAAATCGAACAGACGTACGAAAAGCACTAAGATTAGATAGATATTTCTTTTTCCAAGCGAGGTAATCGCCATGCTAAAAGGACTAAAAAAAGGCATGACTTAAAACAAATCGCCTCGTAGAAATACATAAAAAAATCGGTTCGCAACTAAGGTTAAATGCTATTCTTTTATCGATTAATGATCGTTTTGGACAGTTCTGAAGGATCGGATTGCATGCAATTATTCAAAGTATGTAAGCTAACACACTTCGAAAGTCAGAATCTGATAGACCGTCTTGAAAAAGCTTTCTATAGCCAATGTTAGAAGTCAAAGTAATCAAATGCTGATGACAGCAGAGAATGTGCTACGAAGTATGTGTACCGAAACCTTTTCTTCAGACGTTTGACATTTAAAAGTTTATTCCAGCATTTAGACGTATTCTAACAGCAATGACAAGTGACCAGGTGTTCTATCAGAACAAGTACGTGTATGACGTAGCACTAAGACATTAAAGCATTAAGAACGGGGCATTTCCAATATCAAATTTCATAGCAATAAAATAATTTCCAAAGACATCTTTATTTTACATTTTATGCAATTATACCGACAGTTAGGGATATTGAAAGTTCTTAAGGGAGAAAATGCTTTTATTTTAATTTTAGAGTAGGCCTTCTTTTTAGAAGGATGCACAGTAATTTGGGCAGCCGATGAGAGTGTATCATTTCATCTAAAATACTTAAGCTATATTCCAGATATTGCGAATAAATGACACCTTCCATTACAACCCAATGACATCTTGGTGGGAAATAAGCGCTTTTATCGGACCTGGCTGTTCACTGACAAACTATGGTGGCATTGAATGAACCGCAACGTCAAGAAGCCTATCTTCGGACATGTACGATAAGCGAAGATCCGGATTAGCATGCACATTTACGCAGTCTGACCAGAATCTTCACTGGGCGCTTTTGGGATAGCAATAACTGCATCTTTTTCTTCATGTGGACAACGGAGACATGATCAGACTGCAAGGATGTGCATGCCTATTTGAGTCTTTGTTAGTTGTATATGCCAGAAAGTCGACTTTTCTCGTCGTGGATCGTACGAGTATATTTTTCTGACTAAAGTAAAAAACAAGGGGGCCATGATGGCCCTGTAACGCTCACCTGAGAATCATAACACTTAAGAGAACCTGACCCATTAATGATCAAGGAAAACATTCTGACCAAGATCCATGATGAATATATTAACAAGTAAGACAATGTATCATGCCTAATGGACCATGAAATATAGATCAAGGTTAAATATGAATGACTGCACTCAAGAGGCCATACTAAGATGTATGTATGTGTTCAGAATCACTGGCTGTAGGATCTATAATTACTGAGAAACTGACCTAACACACTGGACCGTGGAATGTAAGTCAATGTCAAATATAGAAGACTACATTCAAAAGGCCATGCTAAGATGTCTGCAAGTACCAAGTATCACTGCTGTAGGACCAACAGTTACTGAGAAACTGACCTAAACGGAAAAAACTTAAGAAAGTCACTGGACCGTAAAATATAGGTCATAAGTAACCCAGGTCCAAACTTGACCAAGGATTTATCAAGACATTTTTAGCAAAAATCAAGATGATCGCATCTGCTTAGGGCCCTTTGTTCCAGAGAAGTTTTTTTTTCTTTTAGCTATATAGCTCTGTATTAATAAATGACCCCCAGGGCATGGCCAGTTTGGACGTTTGAAGGGTAGTTACCTATTATAGCTATATATACATATGATCCCTGGGGTTGTGGCAGGTTTGGACCCCAGCGCTTGTTTGGCATGATAATGTAGAAGACTATTAAACATTGCTTCATACTAAATATTTAAGTTGTGGGTCTCATGCTTTTATAAAAGAGGATTTTCTTTTTAGTTTTTCCCATTATAAGTCTATGGGAGCTAATGGGTCATTAGAGTGACCAATTTAGACCCCAGGGCTTGATTGGCAGGATTTATGTAGGGGACCACTAATCATTGCCACATACTAAATATATAAGCTGTGGGTCTCATGGTTTCAGAGAAAATAATTTTAAAGTTGTTTTTTTTTTTCCATTATAAGTCCATGGAAGCTGATGACCCTGAGGGCGCGGCCAATTTGGACTCCAGGGGCATGGTTGGAAAACACACGAAAATATACAGAGATAGAAAAATATGTAGTCAGTAGACCAAACGGAAGTAGTGGGTTGTAGTAGAGATAGGAATACAGACTTGATAGTTTTGGTTTAATATTTAACGTTAATATTTAACATAACTTCGTCCTGACAAGTTTACTTTCATCAGATTCACCAACTCTACTTTCTAGGACTGTTTAAGTGTTGTATTATACATATATAGAGTGTTATTAATAGAGAGTGTTATTTCATATATATATATATATATATATATATATATATATATATATATATATATATATATATATATATATATATATATATATATAAAGTGAAATGTCTACATAAAAACACTCTCAAGTGGGCTAGATATTTGAAAAGAAACTTTCTTAATTTAAAACCATTCGTTTGCTTCCTTGTTCCAAATTGTGTTCGCTCCATTGCCCTTAAATGAAGCATAATCAGAAATCTACGGAAAATGTAGAAAGTGTAAACAGCAACTCATACTAGAGAAACAGGTAATGGCATGTCCCAGATATGATTGCTAAGCCAGCCAGCATTCAAGCTTACTCGCTTACCAGTTTAAATAATATTTATTCCTATTTTTCTTAACGAATTACCTTTATATGTTGTGTTGATCAGCGCCATTTTGCATGAGCAGAAAAGCGTTGAAAGCAGAGGCACAGCAATATATGCTCTTGAAAACAGCTATGAAATTAGAAATTATAATATGATAAATTAATTGCAAGCACCTTACCCGCTAATTGTAACAATCATTCAGTGCTTCGCTCAACCGCTCTCTTTTTTACTCCGGTTTTCAGCATGAAGACGTGTTATAAATAAGCCTTTGCATTTCTACAGCATCACTGGCAGTGTGATTTATACAGTATTTACCCTTAATATTGGGACAACCTAACGTCTTACGATACTTGTGCTACACTTGGAGCTAATCAGTTAACTACATATTAATGTTCCGCTTAAAACAGTGCTAGAGATTGGGATGGGGACATATACATCCTTACAAACTATAATACTGTCATGACAAGTTTTTCTCTTAGAAAAAAAAAAGTGGCCAAAAAATTCATGCTCAACTGATAATTCAACCAGATGTTTTATGGCTACTGCCCTCAACTCTCCTACACTAATGAGTCTGTCCTCAACAGGAGGTATTACCAGATTTACCTGGGGAACTACTTTTCTCTGATAACACTGGTTCCCTGCACTGCAAAATATAGTCTTAAAATCTTTATTTTTTAACATAGGAAACCATTTAAAATTTGTAATTTGATTACTTTTTGATGCAGATGTAGATTTTGGTATCGGTTTTGAGCTTCTTCATTGTGTTATATATTTAAGAATTTTGTGTGCAGGTTTCTAGTTAACTGTCTTATCAGTATTTCTTAACTAATTGCATAACAGAACATCATTTTATTGGCAACTAGGCAGAGTTTTATGGTCTCAGTCATCAGAAACATATGAGAAAGCAATACCCCACTAACCCGACTTTGATATAGTAAAAGTCGGGTTAGTGGGGGTCAAATTCTCTAAGAGAAAAACATGGCATGGTCATATAAAGGCTTGCAATTCAAGGCAGACTTCGATTTTGGTTATTTTATTCGTTCACTCTAAGAACAACCTTTAGCAGTTTGATACAGATTTTATTTATTCGCGTCTGACTATTGCTGTCTATGATTAGGTCCATGGTGGTTAACTGTTGATTTTCGTTTGCTCTGACTTCAGATTAACGTTTAACTCTTTTTAGTTAGCTTCATTATAATGTGTGCATATTTGTTTTACAGTGATGTTTAATTGATGCGACAGACGACCATTCGCGGACAAAATACATATATTTTAATTTTGGAGCTGCACTAGAAGAAAGGGCGAAGTGTTGATTCAGTAAAACATTCAAGTCACCAACCGAACCCCTATGCTATACGAGTATTCTGATTACTGTTCGTTTCCTCTGGTGCAGTTCTTCGAATTTTGTCCGTAATTGCAATTGTGCTATAGTATCATGTCATTGTTTATTCCTTAACTCATTTTATTTCGGTGCCGCGAAGCTGTGCTTCGAGATTATGACATTTCCGGGGTAACTTCATAAAATTAATGTATTTAATCCTCATATTTTATACATGTTTAAATGGAGTAAAATATGAGGTGATGATGCCCAGGATATGTTACAGTCATGAAGCACAGCCTTCCCGAGGCACCAAAAGAAGGCTAGATGAGAATACCAAAAACTGACGAGGAATGAAGTGCACTACGTCATTATTCATTTTTTTTTTCAAATCTCATTTAGATATCCGATTTTTTTTCAAAGAAAGCTATTCTGTATAATGTATCTATAAGATTAAGTTTCTTGCCAAATGTGGTTGTATTTTGCCAACATAAAAGAAGATTGTATTTTTGCCAGAAACGAAATTGAGAGATAGCTATAATTTCAAAGCAGTTTGGTAACACAATGTGGGCGAATATATTTGTAAATAGAATAGTATTAGAAAATCGTTATTTTTACTCAAAGAAGATGTCTGAATTTGTTAGATTTATAGCGACTTCAGTGAAAGAACATTTCCCGTAGTCTATTGGACATTGTTGGAAATGAATATCCTACGAACCTATAAACAAACTAAAAGGTCAGCCGTGAGGAATAACAACATTAAACGTCCCTATTCCTCACGACTGACCTTTTATTTATTTATCTTTTTTTTGTATTTTATAGTTATATACAGTATTCTAGTGTTCACATCTTTCTTTATTTCAAAATGTTTTATTTATATTATTCTGAGTACCCTCGCAGACCTGTAGACCAAAACCTATGTTTTGTACACAGTGAAGGTCCAGGTAAGAAAGCTTGCGACGAATTATTTCATCGCAATACCTTCCACTTGCACATATGGATTCCGGCCGCATCCTTGTTGAACTTATCGGTAATTGTCTTTTTCTACATAATGTGAAATAGTTCTTTATGCGTTTTTGCTATTGTTCTTTTTTTTTTTTTTTTTTTTTTCTCCAACTGTAATATTTGCGGATATTGGATACTGCATTTATTCCCCGTGTCTTGTCATTTAATAGGACTGTAACCCTTGCCTCTGTGTGTGTGATAATTACAAAGATATCTTGCCGTATTTGTACACTCCATTTCCCACAGAATAATAAATGCTCCCTTCATCAACCCATTTATGCCGAATGGATTCTTCTACCTCCACTTTTCAGACATGTCTATTTCCAGTATAAGGTGTGTCTGGTAAGTTTTTATTATCATCATGTGTTATAAAAAATCCTGTTGTTAATGCAAATAAGGTAGAACCTAATCAGACGTCGCGTTTTGCGGCGTCTGATCTAGGGCTACACTGTTGGCAAATGCCCCTTTTATGGCTTTAATGGGTTGATAATAAATGACTGGTTTAGGACAAGATCACAATGCGCAACCAGTCTGTTCGGCATAGCATTTTTTCTAACAGACGTGCAATATTATCTGCATTTTAAAGTGGGGTGTTTCTGGCTCTGTCGTCATAAAAAAATGTCCTAGCAAGCGTTATAGAACATCTTTACGCCAGTTTGTGGGCGAATGCCTATATTTAATATGCTGTTGCGCTGGACTTGCTCTGTAGCCTCTCGCAACTGTAACTGAATGCTGGTTTCATAGATAGAGCGCTGGATTAACCGAAATAGACCCTGTGTTGACCGTTCTTGCCTCACTATTTCTAAAGTGTCTTGATGGGGCATTATACGATCGTAGAATGCATCTAGCGATATATTACAATCCGCCGGCTGTAGCCTGTTTATGCCTTCTTCATTAACAGAAGATGGTCGCATTAAGGACAAGATCACAACGGTTAGTCTGAATTACAGAACATCTTTATGGCATTTCTGTCTGCAACAGACTGTATGAGCCTCACCATGAGAAACAGTACCTTTTGACTTTTTGTTGTCCGGTTGAAGAAACTTTGCATCATTGACTTTCCAAAATGTACCCAGTAAAGAGCCTAATCAGCCTATGCAACTTCGCAGGTTCTTGTGAATCATCGCTATCCGAAAGTATATTTTCTGACCTTGCGGCTCACATGTGATGAGCTGGTGTGCTGCACGTGCTCTGGATCCGCTAGAAGATGCTGCCAAATACTGCATGCTTAAAGGACAAGCTGGGATTACAATGGTATGCCTTGTGTTAGCGGTTCTTTGCCAAGCGCAACATATATACGGCTGGTGTTAAATGCCATTTAGTGGCCGTAACAAGTCTCACTTTAGTCATATGACGTGTCTCAGTATGACCGAGACACCGATTTTTGATAATTTATCTGTATTTGGTTTCCAGTTGCAATCTTTATAGATTTAATTGCTTTTCTATATAAGCTGATAAAATTCTGTTTCGTTCATATCAAATAATTCTTGGTGTTTCTAATATGCGGGTCCAAGTTTGTCAACTGCAGGAGAATGAAACAAGTCCTTCTAAGCCTTCTGATAAAACTATTTCGCGTTTTGATGTCCTGCTTCAATTTAGAAACATCCAATTTTAATGCTTTAGGATCACCTTGAAGACGTCGTACAGTTCTGCTGTTTACTATTTCAAAGCAGTATTTCTGGTTGGGTTCGTCTTTTTTCTGTTTCCTTTAAGTTTGCATTGCCATTACGTGTCATGCAACCATTGTCCGGTGCCATGATTGTGGCTATTCCGGAATATTTCAAGATTTTGTGCGCATAATTAGTGTGTTGATTGTAATTCCATGATCAGCCCCATAAACAAACCCACATATGACTTATAGACAACCTTTTAGATTTTTATTATGTCCCTCTGTCGTCGTAGAGTAGTTGTCTCCGCAGAGTAACATAGGGATTGAGGAATCAGCGTCTGTCTTTAAGAAGTTTGAATACCGTGTTTGTGTTCAAGACATCTTCTGCACATTTCTTGAAGAGTCGAAAACCAAACACTGAAATTTCTATCACATCGGTATTACTCTTGATCTTCCCTGGTGTGCTGACTCTAAATCCCTTAGAAGAATGTATTTGTCTGTCCGTGGTATAACAGTTACGACGGAATCCAATTGTCTTTGACCGCCATTGGTGTGTCATGAAGATACACATGTAGTAGCTATAGTGCCTTGTGTCTTTACAGACAAAGGAAGTCTCAGTGCCATGGAGTGATATTTTATGTCTTGCGTGTCTTGATATTTTGCAGACAGAGTTTGGTTTGATGGCGAATTCTAATACTACCCACTTGGCTCGTTATTCATATACCCATTCTAAACGATTGAAAGTGTATTGTTGCGACATAAAAGCCGTAACAAAAGACTACAGCATAGCTGAGAAAACTTGCGCCTATCGTTTGGATTCAAACCCGGTCTGCCCGGATAAATATCCAATGTTCCAAACACTGTGCCAAAGAGTAGACTCTCTGCCGCAGTTGTCAGATATTGAATATATGCCTTCAATAAAAGGTTGGAGTGGTAGATCGTTACACTCACTCTTTTCAAGGAAGTCATCATTTATGATGACGCAAACCCATTTTCGGCAAAGTAAAGTCCAATCCTGGACGAGCCCTCATCTTACGACATGAAAGTCGCAACAAAGGAATGAAGCATTCCCGCCTATCGTGGGATTTGAACCGGTCTCTCGGGATAAAAATCCAACTGAGCCAAAAGAGTCGATTCTCTGACGCAGTTGTCAGAGATTGAATATATACTTACAACCTATGTAAAATCTGCCAAGGCAGATTATCGAAGGTAGGAGTGATAGGCCGTAAGAGTATCAAGTGAGAATGCTTTGACCTGCAAACCATAATAGTGAAGGTACTCAGGAAATGACAAAATCATGAAGCACAACCCTCTTGAGGCATCAAAAGAAGGGCAGAAGAAAAACAAATGCGGACAAAACAAACGCACAACTGCAACAGAGAAACCACCTTGAAACGGTCAGCAGGGAAACTACTGGCAAGCCGAGTCTTGCTTAAAGCTGCTGTTTGGATAATATCATTCATTGCTGAGACATGCGATAACTAGAGCTGTTCTTCTCTAAGGTCATTTTAAACATTTATATAATGCACTACACAAGGGGTGCGAAATAATTCTGGTTTTATAAATCGTGCAATCATTAAACTCGGGACAAAATACGAATAAACCCCTTTTAATAGCACATTCATTACAATGAAATTAAGTATTTTATAGTCTTTACCGCAGTTTCCTATGATATGGCTAGTTTCAAGTCAGAAGTTATTTAGTCTGAGAATGTGTATAAAGAAACTATAAATAGTTCCAGAAAAGGAGGGGTAACGGTATAGTCAAAAGAGAAACCCAAGATCAGGTTGCGACACCAAGACTTTACAGACAGAACCTTATATATCGCTACCACTTTTCCAAACAGATAAACCACGCTATGCAAGAAAGACATGTGCGACAAGGACCTTTCTAGTGGCGTGATTCGTTTGTCGCATATGCAAATAGTAAAGGCCAGTATCAGTCTGCACATTCACACAGTCTTGAACATAGCAATATAATCAGTGGATAGAATGAAACACATAAACGGAAACGAAGTGTTCTACCTGCGGATGAATAAACCAATCTTGGTCTTGGTTCAGCCGCTTATGCGCTGATGACGTTTTCTGATGGTAAACTTCGAGTCGCATATAAAACTGGACAATCCACGCTCCAGATTGGTAGACGTATGTGTAAAAAGGAGCTTTCCCAGGGAGTACAAATGCCTCAGAAATGAATTTTTAGTTGCTTGATGCATCGTTTGATATCATTTTACGTTAAATTCTTTACGATCTTTTTTATTTACAACAACGTTATGAGGCATATATGGGTGTAACACAATGTGACCTTGACCTTCAAGACAGGGCGATGGGTGTTAACGTCGCATCCGACCTTATTACTGGCTATATTTGCATCAAAATTTATTTTAACCTCCCTTCTTTCAATACAACGTAGTTAGCTGGACACGAACGGCTAAAGTCGATGTGTGACTTTGATTTTTATTATCTGGATCACAGTGCTTCATATGATTGTATTATTGGATACATTTTGAGTCAAATTAGTTTTAATTTTCTTCATATATAATGAGTGTATGATCTTCAAAGCAAGGAGTCGGTTTTGTAAACGGAACATTCTCTTATTACGGGGTGCATTTCCTTCAGAAGGATTTAAAAATTCTATCCTGCATCACATATCTGTAAGCCAGACATAATCCATATCCACAGGCAATCCGTACAAAGTTCAATCGTGATCTCGACACTCCAGTCTCCCAGCATTATGAGCATTATGAGTCGAAATTTGACTGGGACTATCAAGGCAAGGAAGAGGATATTACATTGGACATATGGTCTTGCTGCGCTATCACCAGCTGTGCTGAAGATGATGAGATTCTAAAGGAAAGTCGCAAAAGTTGTCTCTTTAGTAAAGAAATGGAGGAAAATCGGCCTAGTCTATCACTTCTCTTTGTTATTATGTTATAATGTTACATATAGTTGTGATGATTGAACTTAGCTTTTTTTACTGAAACGTCTATCTCATCGGTATGACAAGTGTTATAAGTAAATGCTGTGTTATTATATTGAACTACGTATAACAATACAGTAACGATTTAACTCTCTTACACAACTGAAGTATTTTTTTTTTTTGACGTCGTGATGTCATGACGTCACTGAGACGCGGCAGGAGGTAAACGTTGGACGCCATGTTGTTTATCATATAAAATCTGATAGAATCATTTTCCGTTTACTCTTTGGGACAAACAAAGGTAGAAAAGACGCATACTAGAGGCTTTGTTATCCACTTACTGTATTATTGTAGGTATATATGAGCTTAACTATACCTAATTTAGTGCCACAGAGGCCTTTCTTTTATTTAAACTTCATCAGTGTGGCTAAACCCCAAACGTTTGGAAATGATACGTATGATGCGCATGTATGGCAAGCAGCAAGACATACAGAAAGCAAAATAAGTCTAAAAAGGAGATATATACTTACTCATATAGTTGCAGCTAACAATAAAGACTCTAATGAGGCAGTGCGTCTGTGCTATATAGTCTGAATGTACGCATTAGCTATATGATTGAGCACACTTTCCGTTCATTATTCCACCAATAATAACTTACAATTAAATGAAAAATATAAACAAGTCTAACAGGTTGTTTGACATGTGGTTCAGTGACTTATTTGATAGAACGCAAACAAGTTACTTCCAGTTTCTGCTGATACTCTTTGAATAAAGTACTTGGTGCAAACGTAGAAGTGCTCCCTGTAAAACGAATGGCATCGATTAATTACTTTTATATCCTGAGTTTCGAATGTTAAAGCAGTCTGTAAACTTTAACGTCGTATATAACAAAGCCGTTTGCATCAATAAATAAAAAAGTGACAACTTCTCAATTCCGACTGGAGTTGTGTGACAAGTAAAGTACAATTCCGACTGGAGTTGTGTGACAAGTAAAGTACAGTTTTCAACCCATTATTATACTGCAATAAACGGAACAGAAGCTACTACAAATCAAGGAACAATAAGAGATTCTCGGACACTCCTGAAGCTAAAGATGGACAATGAAATAAGGTACGCCTGTAAGACGTACACGGGTGTACTCTGATAATAAAAATCAAATTAAATTTCTAAACGATTGCATTTGGGAACAAAGATAGCACTGATTTGAGCATTGATCCCATTTTAGTTTCTTTAAAAATCGCATACCGCTTAAAGGAAAACGCTCACAAACATCTATTTACACTTTAAATGAAAGGTCTTTGAGAGCAAAATATTTTGCAACACGTTGCATGAAAATCGTTTGCGCGGTTTTGAGGATATAACCTTTTGATCAGGTCAAACCTTTTTAACAGTTCAAAGCGATTGCCCATTGGGCCCCCATTTTGAAAGCCTCGTCATGTGTTAATACAAAGGATTATAATTTGCAATTTACTGGCAACTCTTTGCATCCTAATGGTTGCTATTTTATCGTTTTAATTGTTAGGTTATTCACTAACAGTCTCGTTCTGGACTCAGGCAACCAAAATTTTAAAACTTTTACAGTTTTCATATAAGTTTCATGATGAGTTTCATGGAATTTGTTGAAAAATGTTCAGCACTCTGTGGTCTTGCTTTCAAAGTGCATGTTGATGTTTATAAGTGTTTGGGTATAAGTCGGTGCTATG
>OZ024833.1:51643844-51719999 GCA_964016985.1 Anodontia alba
ATATACTGATGGTGAAAAAGGTTGATGGGACAGTGAAATTGTTGGTTAACTGTAAATCAACTCACACGGACCAATATCTCTAGTTTGATTCACACCACCTGCCACAACACATACCCAGTGTAATCAGAACATTACTAAATTATAGTTTTTCTATGGTTGCGGAGGAAAAAAGACAGGGAGAAGAAGGTGGTGCATATAACAGCTGCACTTAAGACACGTGGATATCCGTGGTGGTCGATTGAAAAAAGAGAAACATTTAGTGGTAAATAAAGAGAAAAAAAAACTTGAAAGGGGAAGAAGTATCTCAAAAATGACAAGGACAATTCCAAAGGCTGCGCGGTCCTTCCTTATGTCAATGCTTAACGGAAATCTTAACCACACACATGTGAAACGGACAGAACATCCAAGATGAGACTGAGAGAACATTAGATAGGGACCAAAAAATGTACCACAGGTAAACACCCAGTCAGAGCGAAAGTCATCTGAAACACGTTTCAACTAAAGTTCAGTGACAGATCATATCACTTAGACTACGTATGTCATCGCATTACGAAAACACGCCTATTCAAATATACTGAAAATTTTTACTACCAAAGAATGAAAATTTTCAGCTAAAAATTTCTGATATTTTTTCATATTTCTGCTCAAAATATAGCTTGTGGGTACTCGTTAGAACCGCCTTGATGAGGCGGTTCTAACGAGTACCCACAATCTATGTTTTAAGCAGATATAAGAAAAATAATGTATACCCCTGTAAACCCCAGTTTTACTATATAAAAGTGGGGTTTAAGGGGGTCAAAATTATATAGGTATGTTTTCGTGATGGATTGGGAGGAGAAAATGTAGTCAGGGAGAATAATCAGAGACTTGCGCAAGTCAAAGAAGCTGTCAGGATCAGTCAGTCTACACACGTCTAGAGGATAATAATAATAATAATAATAATAATAATAATTATTATTATTATTATTATTACCAACAGACAAGTGCATTATTCAGCAATATCCAACTGATTTTAGGGATATTAACTTTTCCCAAAGGTACTCGTCAATCGGAAAAAATGACAGTCTCGGTTGTTTTGTATTGGATGTGTTCAACCAAAGAAAGAATATCTCTTCTATAGCACGAAGAGCAAAATTTTGATATTTTAGTATTACATCTACGCAATATTAGCCCTAATCAGATTGTGTAGTTATTTGTAGCCACTGAATTCTACTGTTGCCTACAAAGCATGAAATGCTTTCATCGGGAGAAAATAGATGTCAATACACCTAACGGCAACAGACATCTCTAAACGTCCTTTTGTATGTAATGCTCATTATAACTGTTACTGAAATGGATTCCAACAAGGAAAAGGAAATGAACACTTTGTCTGCGTCTGTATTCTGTATTTGTACGTCCTCGAGTCTTATACTCTGTTAAGCACCATTGTGGTGCTGTCTCTCAAGTTCGACTGCGTTTGATTGGGTTGAAAACGCTCATTGTAAAATATATCACTAAAATTAGAATTATTTTAAGTCTAACAAAAATGGCGGCAGTCACAATTTGGATGGAATAAAGCAAATAGTGTATATGAACCGTAATACGTAATGGCAACTTATTGTGTGTGGTTAGCTTGTGTTCTGGCTTCAGATCGCCATTGAGCCTTTTGCTTTGCATCATCAGAGTGTTTTTGGACGTATGTGTTTCACTATGATGTTTCACATATGAAGTGGAGGACTCCTATGCGGGATGAACATATATTTGTAATTTGGAGTTGCATCAGAATTAAGAGTGAAGTTTCGCGCGAATAAAACTGATTTACCCTCCCCCACCCCGCATACACCTACACACAGACACACACAGAGTAGATTTCCTACTGACCATTAAATTGCGGTTCTTCTGTTGCAGTTCTTCTTTGTGCGTCTGTGGTTTCATATGTGGCGTTTGTGTTATCCTTACGTTTTCCTCATCTCTCCTTCTATTGGTGCCTCTGGAGAGCTGTGCTTTGTGATGTCGGCGTGCCTGGGTACCTTTGCTTATATTGTTGTATACTCGTACACTCGTACTATATAAGTCGGGCCACAGCATTTCCAACAAGATTGCGAAGACACAGACTGCGCATCCACAAAGACTGATAATTATCTACGGACTTCCGTTTTTCAAGAGCGGACTTCCGTTTTTCAACGTAGGGACGTTTGTGTCGCACGGGAATGGGGATGAGTCAGCGTTTTAGGATAATCGAGAATTATGTAAAGCCCCGAACCGTAATATACCGTTTAAAATAATAGAGAGAGACCACCAAAGCGGTTGAGAAAAAAAAGGACACATGATAATGATTAGCATTAATATATAGTATGTTCGTTGACAATGAAACTAAACTGCAGTAATATAATATTTCCTTTCAGTCATGGTAAACAAGATAGAATGTGGTTTAAGAACATTGTTTTTAAGATTACCATGCATTATAGGTTTAAGTCTATTATATCACATATGGTAATAATGTGTGTGTATGTGTGTGTTTTTTTTTTTTTTTTTTTTTTGTTTTTTTTTTTTTGTCTTAATTCTTTTTTTTTTTTTTTTTTATTTTCTCATCTTTAGTCCGTAAAAATATTTAGTAGGATGGGTATTTCATGGTACTAAGTAAACCATATATATGTATAATCACCAATGCTTTGTAAATGTATTTGTTTGATTTGAAAATAAAATTATAAAAAAAAAATTATCTACGATGTCCGCTTCGGATCATTGGTTACATGTACCCACGGGAGCCTTGCAAAGACTCGGAATAGACTGCGCAGTTGTGCAGGGTGATCTGAGTCTTCGCTTGTGCACGTCATCTTGTAAGATTTGTTGTTTCCCGGCTCATATTTATGATTGCACTTGTATACTGGCCTGATTGGAATATCGTATTTACCCTAGATGTACGGACAACTTCTCTTACTCTACTTATCCTAAAACTAAGTCAAGTCAAGTGTCTACATATTCATGTTTAAAAACTGCTTGATTTATGGTAAACAATGCAAACCCTGATCATACGTCACGTTTCCTGGCGTCTGATCTGGTTTGCTCAGTTTGTTCAGGGCTGCTTATTTGACCAATTAGGGTAAAAACGATATTGCGGATCAATTAACTAATTAAATTATGTTGTCTAGCATGCAAACGCCCATGATTGCTTTATTACCCTGTGATCCACACACACAGACCAAGGGCACTTCTTTTAAGTACTGTCACTGAATAGATATATCAGTCGATGTCAATTGATAAGTTTTTTCTGAAGCTTAAAGAAGTGGTAATAAAAGTCGAAGATGTTGATCTGTCTGTGCCGCTTTGTGGTCACGATCTTAACTGTGACCACACCACATATCTTCATATGCATATTGCGTCAGCTAAACAAAATACCTTTCCCAGATTCTGGTGTTTAGATTGTGAAAAAGTGCCCATTTTCCCCGAAGATCGCATCATTAAATGGGAGTCGCCGATGTGTTTGCTTATTGAGACGTTTCAAATACAATCAGGCTGAGAAGCCTTAATAATTGTGATCAAATACGAATTGACAATTAATGTAAGAAAATATATAGAGGACAAAACATTCGTACCACGTACAATGTGATTTGTGGAGATTCCAATTTTCGGACTCAGACAGACAGATTCGTCCGTCTGAAGTCGCGCAGCTCAATTTAGCGATTTGTTTTTAATGATAAGTCATCAGAAAATAAGTAGACGCATTTTAGAGATAATAAAACATTTGATAGACGAGATCACATTTTTCATACATCTTTTAACTAACTTTGTTTTAATATTATTACTGTGTAGATACAACATACGATCAGAAACCGGTATAAGGCTCTTGTAAGTTTTAGGTGAATGGATATAATTTGATATTATGCCGCAATTTGTAACGAGGGAAATACGGCTTTTGTGGCTTCCTGTGTGCTTTCCCTCAGAACAGTTCCCTTTCGAAAAGGGGTCAATTCTTAGAGGAAAGAATATGCTGCTATCTTGGGGAGCATGTTCCTTCCTTATAGAGTAGATGGCTTTTTCTGAAGGTGCAAAAACAAATTTGACAAGAGTTATCTCTATTTGAATTCTACACCCACACTCCCCGCCCCCCCTCCCCCACACCCTTCAACTATATCTCTTAAAATAAAATTATCGTATAAATGGTAAAGGCTACAATTTTTTGTAAATGTTCTTTAACTCATATTTTTTAAGTTCAAATGGTCCAAAATTAGATGACTATAGTCCCTCTAAAATCTTCAGAACAAGAAACGGAATTGTATGTTATACGAATTGAACTCCCGCATTTTTAATAATAATAATAATAATAATAATAATAATAATCAAAGTTATTTATAGAGGGTAGCACATTTAGTAAACTAGTACTAATCTTCCATGTGGCACTCTTTTTTCCTGGGTAGAAACCAGTACTAAGCAATGTGGATAAAGTCTCTTGCTCAAAGAAACAACACTTTATGTTAGTGGAGATTGAACCCGGTATTTCTCGATCTGGAGTTCATGCTTTACCACTGTACAACAGCGCTCCACAGTAGCTGATACAGATTATTTAATGAAGTCACGGCTGATGTAAGGGTAATTTGTTATGCAGATGATTTTCTACTTTCATATTTAAAGCAATCACCAAACCTATACAATTCTGCTAATATTTGCAATACAATTGCCTGAATGATATATTTTGAAAACATCTGACATCAAAGCATGCATAAACACTTTGAAACAGAACAAAAATGATTATTTGTCATAGTCGGGTTTCTCAATTTCTGTTTCTTGCAAAAACCAAGAAAAAAAAAAAAAAAAAAAAACAAAAAAAAAAAAAAAAAAAAAAAACGTTAGCATCGGAAAAAATATACGGCTGTTTTTTTTTTTATATATAAAGCTTGGATATTGGAGTATACAAAACCGCTGTATAGCAATGCAAAACAAATTGCATTTTGGAGAAACGCATGCATTTGCATGATACTGGTTTAGAGTTTTGCCAAGGAACTGTAAGTTCTATTCAGCGTATATACACATGTATACACTAACAGGTAAAATACACCCAATATACACCAAATTGCAATAGGCAATAAATTAATCTGTACAATTGGTGTCTTAATGTAAATTAACACCGATTGTTTCAAATTCTTGTCGCTTTTTGTAAAACGGCGTGCATTTTATGGAATTTTGATGAACATTTTAATTTGCGGAAATCACGTCAGTTATTATGTTTGGTCTTCATACAAGCTTACCCAGTATAGTTCGTCAACAAAAGTTTTGAAATTATGGACGTGAAGAAATGCGCGGCTATTCCCCTCAACTTACATACTTAAGACTTACATAAGTACAAATAGTGTTCTATACGAATACTTTTTATTCAGAAACCATAAGCTAGAACACCTTAAAGATGTCTGGTAAAATTTAAAACGTGTCATTCAAAATGACGTCATACAATTTGCAATCAAACGTTTTCTTTCAGATTTATTGTAACGGCCATATTGGACGAAAAATCGAACATTTTTGGCGTTAATCCAATTCTTTACATCTTTTAATAAAGGCTATAGAAAACGGTAGAAGATTTCTGTGTAACGCAATTTGCATGCGAAATTTAAAAACTAATGTCAGACAGGAAAACGGGGTACTTTCCATTAAATGCGGAAAAGAGTCAGGGTTTCACTAATGACGTCATGTTAGCATATGTGCATACAAAAATAAACATTCGGCTTTCTGTTTTGAGCATTTTTTCTTTCTTCTTTTTATGATTTTAACCTGAATGCGTAAGGTTTTGTATACTTAAAAATTGTTAAGTATAAACAGGACCTCCATAGAAACGTGCAAGTTTTCGCAAAATGCAATGTATGCATATCTGCTTCACAGTTTGTTCTATTTACAGGCATGTCCAGGCTTTCTTCCTATATCGGAATGAATCGTATATGCTAGGGCTAGCAAAAATTGAGTACTAGAGTCCGTACTATACGTATATGGAAGCAATTCGGTACTCTGTAAATTATGACCTTTTCTTTTTTTTTTTTTTTTTTTTTCTTTTCCTTTTTACCTTGGTCCGTGAATATGCATATCAGAAATATTCATGGTAAAATAGGTAAACAAAGTTGCAAATAACAGTGCTTTATTTAAGAATGAACGAAACCTATTTACATGATCAGATGACTAAAAGACAGCTTGACCTGCTTGATAGGTTTCTTGCATTCAGCAGGCAATACAGTCATGTCGCAATTGCACTCAAAGGCGTTTGTTTGTTTGAAATGAGTTTAAACGCCATTGTCAATGGACTTTCAGTCATGACGTGATGGTGTCCGGATGTGACATTGAGCACTGATGCCCACTGATAAATGTTTAATGTCATGTCAATGTACTTTTAGTTTTTGGAATAATGCGGGGTCACGGTAAAGCAGGTAATTACAGGAAAACTTTCGACCCTAGGTATGTTTCTGCTCTGATTGACTGAGCTAGTATACACTTTCGGTCGCGTTTTGAAGCGTATTGAGGTATAGGCAAATTGGTTACATGTACTTTGTTGGAAACACACAAATGGGAAGTTTCAATGTCTGGAGTTCGACCCTCTAATCTCTTATACTAATCACATTTGTTTTGTTTATTTACCCATGTGTGTTCATTTTTTTATTGTTTGGGTCCCGTTTAAGATTATAAAAAAAAAAAAAAAAAAAAAAAAAGCAAAAAAGTAAATTCCCTTTAACTTTCATTTATAAATCTACCAATCTGCATAAAATACCAAAGCCTACAAACATATTCTATTGGCGGTACCATGGAGTAAGAAAGACGAATGCTATATTATGCATGCATCCATATTTTCTCATTCAAGCAGGCCCCGAGGTTATAAAACTTTTTCATGCTCAACTCAGCTGAGCATGAAATCTATTTTGCTTATAAATTTTAAAATACTGACAATTTTTAAAAACTTCTTTCATGCTCAACTCAGCTGAGCATGCTCAGCTGAGTTGAGCATGAAAAAAGTTTTAATTGTTGGTATGTTTATTTGTATGACTAAGTGAAATTTTATGCTCAGTTAAGATGAGCATGAAAAACATTTTATAA
The DNA here is from genome assembly GCA_964016985.1 of Anodontia alba. NCBI lineage: Eukaryota > Metazoa > Mollusca > Bivalvia > Lucinida > Lucinidae > Anodontia > Anodontia alba. Next base: position 51,650,892 of record OZ024833.1, read on the forward strand.
CCTCGGGGCCAGGTGACTATTCCTGAACCTGTTCTTTATTTTTCCCTATAAGATTGATTGTTCATTGTCTAAACAATCGAACAACATAGCACATGAAAATGATAAAAAAAGAAAGAAAGTCAATAAATAAAACGACGTAATGCACTTTCAAAACGCCACATCCTGATGAGATGCTTTAGGTATCTGTGCCTTATGGTCTCTGTACACTTGTTAAATCCTCAACCACATAAATCAAAGATCACGGTCATATTCAGTGTCTGTTATAAGGCCGTAACAATCACTGACTTTAAGCATATAGCATTCTGTAGGTTTTCTTATACCCCGCCTCAATCTACCTTAAGTTAGTGACATGAAAAGAATATTCAATATTTATGAACATTGTTTTTCATTTGTTATTGTTCCTATGAAACTGACACGGCAAGCGAGAGGGAGACGTGTGGATTAGTGAGAAACGTCCTCAGACACTGCTGATGAGGCTGCTAATTTGACAGTGATTCAAATTTAACTGATAATTTATAGTTCATTATATTGATTGACATTAATTGTAATTTTTTTTAGAAAAAAAGCATATCAAAAAGTAAAATAAATAAATGAATAAAATAATAAATATTTATAATCCCAACGAAAGGTACAATATTGTGATAAATACTAATACATTAGATACTACAAATATTGACACAAAGGTACATGGTGCCCATACACTATCTCGCATGTTGGTTTTGAAGACTTTGAATGTATCCACTACAACAATTTGTCCAGTGATATCAGTATCTTATAATTTAGATATGTTCGCGATGACCTTGCTGAATGCTTTACGAATATATCCGAAAAGATCCGAGATGATATATTTAGTTATGTTTTTCGTAAATACGGATTTTATATGAACTTGTTTAGCCTTTGACACGACAGTGAATATTCATCGATTTATACCACCAAACCTATTATACTATGTGACCAGTCCTAACTCTTCTACCTAATGCTGAGTATCCATCAAGATAAAGAGCAGTTAGTATCAATTTCAGAAATTGGTAGTATGACATGACTAACGATTCAAACCAAACCCTTCCGATCCGAAGGCGGTTGCTCTGTCAGCTGAACCAATCGGGTCTTTAGTAAATTAAATTTACAAATTGTGATTAACTGGCATTGCCCTATGTCAAGTAAACAAATTACTATAAAATTGTGTACGCATGCACCTTCCTATCTCAAATAAAAAATGCCAACTTAATATATTAAAATGAGAGGTCAAAAATACAGGTCAATGTGCACCAGCTATAAACATATGCGGGTCCCTTTGCTTTTAGATAAGACCCCTTTTGCAAAAAGGGACAAAATAATTTTGACAGTGTAACCGTCATGAAACTTTTATCCATTGGCCTTAATAAGTAAATTGGCACCATGTAGTAAGCGGCATACGAAATGTAATAAAATACTTTGTAAGAAGCAGACAAAATAGTAAAAGCATTTCGTGTTGCTGCTCCTAGATAATCTTGGACGAATCAGACAAAGTAATGCAAGCACTTCGTGTTACCTCTGGTTTCAGTATCGCTGGCATAAGGAAAAACGTGATATCATAATCTTCCTTATAGATGCATTGCCAGTTTTATCAAAAAAGTAATTTGCGCGTTTCTTAGGATCTTAAATTGAAGTATCTTGGTGTCAAAAACACGAAATATTTGCATAATTTAATACACATAACAGTACCAGTAGAAGAAGTTTACTGTGACTGCAGGCAAACCAGCAGAAGAGTTGGTACCGATTTACTCTAGATATTCAAACACCCTTTATCATTATCATACTTGTAGAAAACTGACGAGGAACAAACAATGATGAGACTGCACAACAACAACACGATTAAAGTAATCGACATATAAACAAAGAACTGCATCGAGGAATCGCCCTGGAACTGTCAGCAGAACAATTAACGTTTGATGGGCGCGGTCGAGCCAGTTCGCAGACTAAATGACGGTCTCCTCCTCAGTCTGGTTCAGATGGTTAGCTCCTGACTATCACTCTCTGTGGTTAGGCCCATAGTGAGCCTGTTTGTGGTTTTCTTGTGTTTTGACTGAAGCATACCACTGACCATTTTGCTTTGTTTCATCATTTTCTCTATGTTTTTAATTGCGATGTATCACAAAAGAGATAGTGGCCCGAACATATGTTTGTAATCTCGAGCTGCCTCAGAATTAAGAGAGATTTCGAGCAAGTAAGAATGGTTCAAGTCCGCAGTAGTTTTCTACTGACCGTTCTAAGGCGGTTCATCAGATGCAGTTCTTCTGTTTTCGTGCGTCGGTAGTGTGGCGTTTTTTTTTTTTTTTTTTTTTTTTTGTTTTTTTTTTCATTGTTTGTTTCATTTTATGGCTTGAGTCTCAATAAAACCGACACTCCCATTTTCATATCTGTAGTGTGTTCTTTGTTGCCAAAGGCAATCTTTTTAACGTTTATTGGAAAGGAGGATGTGCTTCGTGAGTGGGGCATTTCATGGGTATCTTCATATATATTTACTCGATCGAAACCGCGCCCTAAATTCTGATGCAGCTACAAGTTACAAATATAAGCCGGCACAGAAATAGTCAGGCGGTTAGCTTCAGAAATAGATTTAGGTAGGAGCCGTCATTAACTGTAGCCCGATTTATCATCGTGCGATTAAAGCGGGAAGCACAGTTATCAACAATAACTGGTTTTATAACCATGTGTATAGTTTGCCGCCTACCATTCATTGTGTAACTGGTCTTTTGTAACTTGTGGCAATTTTTTTTAATTGTTCCAAAAATTAAATATTACGAACAATCTTTCTGAATTTAAAAATAAGTGGTCATATAATTCGGGTTCCAATTGACTGTTCTGCAAAATCGATTGAGAGTAACGGCGGTTAAACCTAGAAACAGTACGCGAGTAATAATATCTATAGCTGTTGATATGTTTATGTACTGCTGGATAAGTGTCAAATAGTGTGGAATCTGATCAGACGCGTTCTGTGGCATCTGGTCTGGGAGTAATCTGTTTGTTCAGGCCTGCCTATTGGAAAACTGAGTGTAAAAAGGGTAGTTTTAGAAACCGTGTACGTTAACCATGTAGGCTCTGTTATTTGCGGTAATGTACTAAGCAGCACTGATAGCAGTAGCAGCAACAACACTTTTAATAAAATGATGTACAACATGTGCTTAGGACGTGTCTTCGAAAGTCAACATAATCCGGCGCCTCCACTTAGTCTAATCAGGCCCTCTGTTCGCCCAGGTAGAAAGCTCTCAACTTTTCACTGCGCTGTTTCTACACCAGGTTTTTTCATTCAAAAACTAAAAGGTGGTTCTATACAATGTACAAGTTTCTCATGTGCAATCATAAGCGATCATCTTCGTTCTTTGATGCACTGAGGCTAATAGCCAGAAGTTCCCAGCCATACAGAAATTAAGATAGGTATGATTGGCCACAAATCGAAATATTGATGTTGATGAGTAGATATTCCATGAGTTAAGCAAGATAACATTAAAAAGTGGAAGAGAACAACAAGAAAACTCAAATATAATTATGCGACTATATATCCCATCACCACACTATTCCACTAACATTATGGTTACGCTAGTAAGGGCATATTTCGAAGAGAAGTAGTTCAAGATTATCATGACGGTGTCCGACAGAAAGCTGTGCCGATGTTTAAGCTGGAACACATAATTTGCTACAAAATTGCATGTGCGCCCATCGAGACTAAGATAATCTGATCAGAGACACTCTATAGGTAGCCAAGGTTCTAACTTTAGGCGGGAAGCGAAGTTTAATCAGTCTGCAGATTCGAAGGCTGATCATATTCTTTGCTGGGCGAAAAGGCAGTCTCATTTATCAGCCTATATCTCCAAAATCGATGCTGTCCAAAATCGATGATGGCTAGAATAAACCCATTTATGCCTAGCGTCCCATAAAATGGACATTGGCAAACACTGTAGACCCAGATCAGACGCCGCAGGACGTTCTGGATCTACACTGGGTGTATTATGTTCAGAAATGTCTACAAAGCATGGTTATAATATAAGATAGCCAGACTCCCCTTATATAGGAAATGGGCCTATTCAAAAAGTTAGAGGAATCCATTAGGCATAAATGGGTTGATATCAGAATAACAATGCTAGAATTGAGATGAAAGGACACACTTTATGTATTTTCTGTATTTAATTATAATGAACATATACTTTGTGGCTTCCCGTTTGTTTGCTTTCCTGCAAACAAAGCCCTTTTTCGAAAAGGTTCTACTATAAAAGGAATGAATTTGCTCCCAATGGAATAAATCCTTTGTTTTAGAGTAGACCCATTTTCAGAAGGGGGGAAAAAAGAAAAAAAAAATAGAAAGAATTTCATCACCTGAAAGAGTGGATATACCAACTGAAAGAATATTTATCCTACCAGTTGATTAAGCCGCACCGTGAAGAAAGCTATCTTGGTGATTATATTAAGAATAAAGTTCCTGCCTGCGAAGCAACACAATCGGATAAGAGCGTAATGCTATAATATTAATCAGTGTTCAATGAATCTGTCAGCGAGCTGCAGAGGCCCTGATCAGACTGTACGCATGCTATAAGCCGCAACGTGGGAAAACATACCTTATTACCCAACGAAGATCAGCCTGCGCATAGCTCAGTCTGATCAGAGTCTTCATTACATGTATCTGCATGAAACTTTGCATCCTTGTCTTTCCAAACTGCGCCCAGTGAAGATTCTGATCAGACTTAGCGAATTAGACTATAGTGCCAACTGACACCTAGAAAGAATAGATAAAAAAGCAAACAAGCAAACAAAAAAAGAAAGAAACACATTAAACAACGTCAACTCTTACTCTGTATCTTACTTCTAATATGAACCTAAATGAGATATCCTAGGTACCAAAAGTTCACATATAAAAGACTATATTGATAATTCATCTTCTGTAACGTTTATTATTCCCACGCTTTTTTGAAAAAAAAAGTGACGGGGATATTGTGAACGCTTCCGTCCGTCCGTCCGTCAGTCTGTCTGTCCGTCAAACTATCTTCTCCTAAACCACTGGGCAGAAGTCTTTCAAACTTTCTACATCACTTCCCCTCATGGTAAGAGTGTGCAAGAGCAACATTATTTTTTCCGTGCGTTTATCCGTTCGTGCGTCCGTCGGCCGTCCATTTGTCCGTCACGCTATCTCATCCTAAACCACTGAGCGAAATTCAACCAACTTTCTACATTACTACCCTTATGTTCAGGGTGTGCGAAAGCAACATTATCTTTCCGTGCATCCGTCGTCCGTCCAACTGTCCGTCATGCTTTCTCCTTCTTAACCACTGGGCGGAATTCAACCAAAGTTGCTACATCCCTTCCCCTTAAAGTAGGGTGTGCGAGACCAAATTTATTTTTTTCCGTCGTCCCTCCATCTGTCCGTCACGCTATCTTCTTCTAAACCACTGAGCGGAATTTGACCAAATTTGCCACATGGCCTCCCCTCATGGGATGGGTTGGAGACAGCAGGTCCAACTGTCAGTCCATTAGTCATGCTATTAGCAACGAGCGTGGGGATTTGCGATGGCGCACCATCAACTGCACATTCCAGATGTTGTATGGCTCCTGAGACAATTTGCACTTTTTGATATTTTTGACGGCAGAGGGCACTTAACATCGCTCTGTTAAACTTGTGAGTTTTCTTTACACTGTTCTCTTAAATAGCTTACATTATACATGATTACATTGTACTTAGTGAGAAGTTTTTACTGCTCTCTGTAGTCTGTCGTTCGGCTTAATTTACGATTGTATTACTTTATTAGTAGGCATTTAAAAAAAAATGCTCCTACTACGGGCAAACTCAAGCTTCTAAATTGATTACCTTAACAAATTTAAAATACCGAATGGACTCTTCTGCCTTAACTCTTTGGACAGGTCATTTTCCTACATAATTGATGTCTGGCTAGTTATTATTATTATTATCATGTCCTGTAGGAATTTCTGAAAATGAAAACAGTGTAAACCCTGATCAGACACCGCGTTCTTCGGCGTCTGATCAGGTTCTATACTTTTGCCAATGTCTCTTTTATAGGACGCTAGACTGAAATTGATTACTACTTGAATAATGCATGGTTTTCTTCAGAGTATTTTTCAGCGTTATACTTAATTTTCTACACGACCAAACTGTTTCTGCCAATGTCCAAAAGGCCATTGTCTTTTACTTGAACTTTTGATGTATTACATACACAACCTAAATTTGTTATATAAAATTCTCTGTGGTACTACAATGTCAGTTTGTTTCAACGATAAACAGTTATTTGTAATCAGTCGGCTCTCTTTATCTCGAAGTCCAAGGGACTCTCTGAAATACTTCGAGATATCCCTGCCTCGAAATATCAGATTTGCAGAATTGAGGAAAAAATAAATCGAACAGCCACATTTCACAAATGGAGTTAGAGATATATTGAAAATATTGTGGAAAAGAGGAGAAATTGCTCATTACGAGTAATTTCTCCTCTTTTCCACAATATTGTGTTACCTGTTATTAGATTTTCATGTTAAAACAGGGACCAGATTTTAACTTCGAGATAAGCGGTCATTCGAGATAAGCAAAGTCGAGATAACGAGAGTCGATTGTATTTTCGTTTTTTTTTTACAAGTTGCCCAGAACATTGTTAATATTTTGTTACATTTTCCGAAGTTTCTTTAAACTAAAATAAAACTGAGCAGCAACGTAAGAAGACGTACCGTCTGACATGTGCGTCCAACGAAGACACAAATCAGTGTGCATCCGCGCAGTCTGATTACAGTCTTCGTTGCCAGCATGATAAAACGCATTATTTGCTATCCAAAACGCTCCCAGAAAACATTCTGATGAGGCTGCACGATCGCTAAGGCTCATCTGAATCATCGCTGTGCGCAACTGTCAGAAGGCACGTTTTCTCACCTCGCAGCTCAGAAACCTCAATCAAAACATTTGTCATCGTGGGGAATGTATTAGATAAACCAATAATAGTTCCACCAAAGTAGTGGTAATTACTTTAGCATATACAATTTAATATTTACTGTTTCATTCTAAAAACTGTCGAAAATGTTCCTGGCTGTGTCAAGAAGAAGCTTGTAATGCCACATTATTTGTGTGTCCACCCACAGCCTAACCGCAGTGTAAAATAGTTCTTAACATATTTTACTAAACTTAAATAACCAAATACAAAATTTGGACTTCTCAGTCTGTGCTCATGTCGGTCCTTCATGGCGTTCTCGCTTATATTTACAGGACCCATCAAACTAGATGTCTCTTAGAGACCAAATTTATGTTTATTCAAAATCGAATAAGCTGAACTTGACATATAAAGTAAGTGTTATAAAAGACCAGAAAATTCGTTTTTACTGAAGACGTATCTCGGCAAAACAAGCTCAGTGCAGCACTTAGTCTGCTCAAGACAGTTTGAAAGACTGCTCTTGATGAGGAGAGGTGAGACGTGTACAACGTGTATCCCGAACAATTCTGATCTGGTAAATGATATTTAAGAAAGTAGAGATGACAGTAAGATATTTGCCATATAAACCTATTAGTAAAAACAGTTTAAATCCTGACAACACACGATAGCATGCAGGATTTACACTGTTTGCTACAACAACAATAACATGAACAATTAAGGCAATGCCTATATATCATTTTTTTGAACAAACAGCAGAATTTTCCGAACATTTACGTTGAATGCCTTAAATGTCTAGGAAAACGTATTATTTGCTCAAAAACGGAATCTTAATCTTGGGATCCTATTTTGGTGTAGTTATGCATAGAATTCTGTACTGTACCCCGAGTCGAATAGGGTATGTTCCTGTAGACAATGAAACATTAGGATCTCCTTATTCGACCACAACTATATAGCGCTGTGACCAAGGCAAGGCATACCCCTTAAGATAAAAGTAGAGCCAATCTGCTTTTGTCAGCAGTTATCATTACGTATCATAACATCAAACGGGTTTTGAGGTCATTTGCACTGCTATAAAAATCAGTAATTCGGCACTCAAAAAGGAAAATTGACCAGTTACATTGCGAAAACATGCCTATTCAAATATACTTAAAATTTTAAAACAAAAAATGAAAATTTTCAGATAAAACATTCTGATATTTTTTCATGTTTTTGCTTAAAACATAGATCGACTAGGCAGTTCTAACGAGTACCCACAATCTATGTTTCTGAGCAGAAATAAGCAGAGTAATGTATACCCCTGTAAAACCCATTTTTACTATATAAAAGTGAGGTTTAACGGGGTCAACATTATATAGGCATGTTTTCGTGATGTGCTTTTGTCAGCAATTATCATTATCATACCATCAAACAGGTTTTGAGGCCACTTGCACTGCTATAAAAATCAGTAATACGGACGCTAAAAGGAAAATGGATGAATTATAAGCCAGCATCTCACAACAAACAACCGCAAAAATTAATCCACTTCTTCCTTGCCTAACATATGTGACATTTTGTTTTTTTTATATTGTTATTGACAAACGTAGCAACTCTGTAAGTATATACAGTCGACTCCCGTTATCTCGAAGTGCAGGGGACTCTCTAAACTACTTTGAGATATCCGTACCTCGATATAATCAGATTTGCAGAATCGAGGAAAAAATAAATCGAACAACCACATTTTACAAATGAATATGTAATTTGACTCTTGAATTCAGAGATGTATTGAAAATATTTTGGAAAAGAGGAGAAATTGTTCCTTAGGAGCAATTTCTCCTCTTTTCCACAATATTTTTACCTGTTGTAGGATTTCCAAATTGAATCAGGGACCAGATTTTCACTTCGAGATAAGCGGTTATTCGTGATAACGGGATTCGACTGTATAGTATTTTATTGTCCCTCTTTCATAGAATTAATTAGGCCAGTGACTGTATGTAGCACCTGCTGCAAATGAACCTCTTTTTTATCTAATTTACCTTCACTACAGCTGGTAGTAATCTTTGTGTGGCGGCTGTAAAACGACTCCTGTTGCCCCACTTTAACGCTGTTTATTTGTTCTGGTCCCATGGAATCATAAATCTCGTTTGAATTAATTTGAAAACAGAATATCGCTCAGCTGTCAGCAACGTTGCATTGACGGATATAATAAAACCCGAGCCTCTGATTTTCATTCATATGTGATCTCTTTCCAAAACAGATGAATATATAATTATATAGAAACGTTTAGCTCAAATGATACATTAAAGAAATCGTTTATGTTGTTTGTTTTACCATTTAAGAGGGCGTGTCAGTAAATAACCAGCCTATCCCATTTCAAATAGACCGAGACGGTCACGATTTTCATGCTTTGTTTCAAAATATGTTTTATACATGGGTACAAAATTGCACACGTATCGAGTCATTCTTTAATAAGATATTGAATGTCAAACATGGCTAGTGATGCATGCTTTTCATCTAAAGTTGAGTACCGTGCTGTAATTCGGTACTTGTATTTAAAAGGTAAAACAGGCAAGGAAATACACGGCGAGTTAGTCGATGCTTATGGGTCTTCTGCACCATCTTATGCTCAGGTTAAATTCTGGGTAAGGGAATTCAAACGCGGTAGAATGTCTTTAGAAGATGAAGCCAGGTCTGGACGCCCACTGGATGCCACCGACGAAGAAATGTGTAAGAAAGTTTGGGATCTGGTATACTCTGATAGGCGAATTCAGGTGGAAGAAATAGCGCAGGCATTAGGCATTTCACATGGCAGCGTTTTAACAATCTTACATGATCGTTTAGGTATGCGCAAGCTAACAGCCCGTTGGGTCCCCAAATCCCTTAGCGATGAGCAAATGGCAACCAGAGCATCAGTATGCAGCGCCTTGTTGAAGCGTTTTAGGTCAAAAGATGATTTTCTTTTGCGTCTGGTGACTGTAGAGAGACTTGGGTTCATTATTATGAGCCAGAGAATAAAGCTCAGAGTCGTCAGTGGGTAGGGCCTGGGTTCGCGAGGCCAAAGAAGTTCCAGACGCAACCGTCTGCTGGCAAGATGATGGCCACAGTATTTTGGGACGCAAAAGGCGTTATTATGTTGGATTTTTTTACCCAAGAGAAGTACAATAACTGGAGTGTACTATGCAAACTTGTTAGACCAGCTGCGAACCGCCATCCGTGGAAAACGCCGAGATAAACTCTCTAAAGGTGTTGTGCTGCAACAGGACAAAGCGAGAGTCCACACTTGCAAAGTTGCAATGGATGCTGTAAAGCGAAACGGGTATGAATTAATACCACATCCTGCCTATTCACCTGACCTAGCTTCTAGCGACTTCTTCCTATTCTCAAACTTGAAAAAGGATATCCGTGGACTTCATTTCCGGTCTGATGAAGAAGTCGCGACGGCAGTTGAGGAGTGGGTCAATGGAGAGGACCCTGATTTTTTCAGTTCTGGGCCGATGGCACTTGAACACCGTTGGTCTAAGTGCATCACATTAGAGGGCAATTACATCGAAAAAGAAGAATTGGATCTCAACCGGAAATAAGTTAGGCTGGTTACTTATTGACTCACCCTCGTATATACTCACTCAGGTACTGGCCGATCATTTTAATCTTCCTGCATATTTACTTTAACGGTTACAAAACTCTATAATTAACCGAACCCATTTGTAACCTTGCGATTCCTAAAAAGAACTTAATAAGTTTGATACAAATAGTGTAGACCAGGAAGTGATGCCATAAAACGCCGTGACACTAATTGTGCGATAGAATTTTTCAATACATCAATAAAGGCAGGTCCTAATAACCTACATATATAACCAAGTCTTCCGTTTTGGACGATGTCGTAATTTTAATAGGTATTGAAATAAATAAGTCTAGATAAACTTTGCATTCTTTTTTATCCCCCGGCCGATAGGTTCGGGGGATATAGCGATCAGCATGGCGACCGTCCGTCCGTCTGTCCGTCCGTCCGTAGACGCATCATTGTGCGTTCCATAACTTTGATACCCTTGAACATATTTTGATAATATTTGGTTGGAATGTAGAGGAACACCAGTAGGTGCGTCGCATGCAAAAGAGACAACTGTTACTGTTTTTGTTATGAAGTCATCTCCCCTGAAGCCGAAATCTTGTGCAGGCCGTAACTCCCATATTGTTTGAGATAATTTGATAATATTTGGTAGGGATGAAAAGGAGGACCAGTAGGCGTGTCTTGTGCAAAAGAGACAACTCTCACTTTATTCTTTATGTAGTTATCTCCCCTGAAGCAGAAATATTGTAGCTCATCGTTGTGCGCTCCATAACTTTGATACCCTTAGACATACTTTGATAATATTTGGCAGGAATGTAGAAGAGGACCAGTAGGCATGTCACGTGCAAGAGAGACAACTCTCACTGTCTTCTTTATATAGTTATCTCCCCTGAAGCCGAAATCTTCTGCAGGCCATAACTCCCATACTGTTTGAGATAATTTGACAATGTTTGGTAGGGATGAAGAGGAGGGCCAGTAGGCATGTTGCATGTAAGAGAGACTACTCTCAATTAATTCGTTGTGTAGTTATCTCCCCTGCAGCGGACATCTTGTGCAGGCCATAACTGATACCCTAAGACATATTTTGACAATGTTTAGTAGAAATGAAGAAGAGGACCAGTAGGTATGTTGCTTGCAAGAATGACAACTCCCACTGTCTTCGTTATATAGTTATCTCCTCTGAATCCGAAATCTTGTGCAGGCCATAATTCCCATACTGTTTGAGATAACTTGATAATTGATAGGGGTGAAGAGGAGGAGCAGTAGGCGTGTCTCTTGCCAAAGAGACAACTCTCATTTTATTCTTTATCTCCCCTGAAGCAGAAATTGTACTCATCCTTGTGTGCTCCATAACTTTGATACCCTTAGACATATTTTGATAATGTTTAGTAGAAATGAAGAAGAGAACCAGTAGGTATGTTGCTTGCAAGAATGACAACTCTCACTGTCTACGTTATATAGTTATCTCCTCTGAATCCGAAATCTTGTGCAGGCCATAACTCCCATACTGTTTGAGATAATTTGATCATATTTGGTAGGGATGAAGAGGAGGATCAGTAAACGTGTCTCATGCAAGAGAGACAACTCTCACTTTATTCTTTATCTCCCCTGAAACCGAAATTGTACTCGTCCTTGTGTGCTCAATAACTTTGATACCCTTAGACATTTTTTGGTAATGTTTGGTAGGAATGAAGAGGAAGACTAGCAGGTGTGTCGCATTTAAGAGAGACAACTCTCAGTGTCTTCCTTATATAGTTATCGCCCCTGAAGCCGAAATATTGTTCAGACCATAACTCCTATACTGTTTGAGATAATTTGACAATGTTTGGTAGGGATGAAGAGGAGGGCCAGTAGGCATGTTGCATTTAAGAGAGACTACTCTCAATTTATTTGTTGTGTAGTTGTCTCCCCTGCAGCGGAAATCTTGTGCAGGCCATAACTGTGATACCCTAAGACATATTTTGATAATGTTTAGTAGAAATAAAAAAGAGGACCAGTAGGTATGTTGCTTGCAAGAATGACAACTCTCAGTGTCGTCGTTATATAGTTATCTCCTCTGAATCCGAAATCTTGTGCAGGCCATAACTCACACTGTTTGAGATAATTTGATAATATTTGATAGGGAAGAAGAAGAGAACCAGTAGGCATGTCGCGCGCAAGAGAAACAACTCTCATTTTCTTCGTTATGTAGTTGTCTCCCTGAAGCAGAAATCTTGTGCAGGCATACTGTTTGAGATAATATGATAATATTTGGTAGAGATTAAGAGAAGGACCAGTAGGCATGTCACATGCAAGAGAGACATCACTCACCTTCTTCTTCGTTATGTAGTTATCTCCCCTGAAGCAAATATCTTGTGCACTCCATAACTTTGATACCCTAAGACATATTTTGATAATGTTTTGTAGAAATGATGAGGAGGACCAGTAAGCATGTCACATGCAAGAGAGACAACTCTCTTTCTTTATTTTGTAGTTTCCTCCCCTGAACCCAAAATCTTGTGCGCTCCATAACTTTGATACTCTTATATTTTGATAATGTTTGGTAGAAGTGAAAAGGAGGCATGTACCATGCAAGAGAGACATTTCTCACTTTCTTCCTGATGTAGTTATCTCCCCTGAAGCGGAAATCTTGTGCAGGCCATAGCTCCGCCATACTGTTTGAGATAATATGATAATACTTTGTAGAAATGAACAGGAGGACCAGTAGGTTTGTCGCATGCAAGAGAGACAACTCTCATTTTCTTCTCCATTATGTAGTTATCTCACCTGAAGCCAAAATCTTTTTGTTATTAATGTTTATTTCCGAAAATACAATTTACAAATATATTCTATTCAAACAAAATCATAGTCAATACAAGACATGCAAATAACTACAGGCAAATATCAATATCATAAAGATATTTGTAACAGATGTATTAAGTGTCTTCAATACATTTATATAATGTATTTTCAGAAACATTGTAATATAGGGAAAAAAAAAAACAAAGGAAAAGGAAATTTTAGAACAATGAAAAAAGGAAAAACGAAATATAACAAGAAGACTAGAAAACCAAAAAGTAGAGCAGAAAAAATAAAATAAATAAATAAATAAATAGAAAAATAAAAATAAAAAAACAGAACGGTGTACCAGTTTAAGCACAAAGAATAATGATAAAATAAGAAGAAAAATGTACTACCTTCCTTCTAAGCTTTTTAGCAATTTTTTTATTTTCTTAATGGGTGAATGTATCAAATTTACCCCACATTATTTCAAACTTGGCAAGTTTATCTTTCATGAAATATATTCCTTTTTCTATCTTGATTCTGTTTCTTAAGAATGACTTAAACTGATTCAAAGTAGGTATGATTTTTAAGCATTTGCCTCTAAAAATATAGTATTTTCCAAGTATTATGAGGAAGTTCTTTAACTTAATTTCTGGTTTTCCGATTGAGATGGTAAAGCCAAATGCTATATTTAGTAGGTTGAAATCAATGTCAATATTAAGGTCTGTTAGAAAGTGGGAAAATTCCGTCCAAAACGTTTGTACGTGTATGCATTGCCAGAATAAGTGATCTATTGTTTCGATCTCCATATTGCAGAAATCACAAAGAGCTGATTCTCCTATACCACTTTTTAATAAAAAAATGTTTATCGGGATTATGCTCATAATATATTTGTAATGAAAGTTTCTAAGCTTTACATCTTTCGTTGCAGCTAGTGAGATGGTGTAGATTTTCTTCCAATTTAAATTCAAAAAATTATCATTCCATTTTTGTTCTGCTTTGTTAACCGGTGTCTGTTTTTAAAAAATATGTCTATAAATATACTGGTTTGTTTGATTTGTTTTAACTATTTGACTTATCAATGTTGGCGCTATTGGTATATTTAAATTTTCGTTTTTTGTCTTTAATTTCCATGCAGTTTGGATACTGTGCAATAGTGTTAAGTATTTTAAAAAGTCATTATTTGATAGCGAATATCTTTCTCTTAATTTACCAAATGTTTCTATAGTTTTGTCTGTTTCATTTATAATATCTTTAAAATACATGATTCCTTTATTGCACCAATCCGTGTAAAATAATGTATTATCATCTGCCTTTATATATGCATTATTCCACATGATTTCGTTTCCATAGCTGCAAATTGTGTTTTTCCAAATTTCAATACACCATGCTTTTAGGATTTCTTTAAAAAAGATGTTATTTAACTGTATTCGGTCTACATCTTTCTCAGAAATGTTACATTCAAAGAATAATTTCCCACCATACTTTTGTAAATTAGATAGATAAATTTGGCTTAGCATGCTTGTTTCCGCAGTTTCAAGTATTCGCTTTATCCAGCTGATTTTAAGTGATTTTATAAATGTTTCTAGCTGTATCATTTTAAGACCCCCCTTTTCGTGTTCCTGTATTAAAATGTCTCGTCTAATCTTATCAGGTTATCCGTCCCAAATAAATTGATACATGATTTTTTCTATTTGTTTTATGGTATCTTTGGGTGGGTTTAATAGTGAATAAAGAACATAGATAAGTTTTGGGAGGGCGAGCGATTTTATCACTGTTATTTTCCCCATCAATGTAAGTTTTCTATGTTGCCACAGCATTAAGCATTTTTCGAAGTCGGCTATTTTAGGTTCCAGAAATATTTGCAAAGTTATCTGATATATTGATAAGAGTTTCAAAAGATCTAATAGAACCGTCTAAAATGAAAGACGCATCATTCGCGAAGATTTTCTGAATTCTTGTCCGGAAAAACGTATACCTTTAAGCTCGTCGACTAAACTGATTTTATAAGACAATAATTCGATACAAATTATAAATAGATAGGGAGAAAGAGGGCAGCCTTGGCGCACTCCGCGCTCAGTTGAATAAAAAAAGTTTGACATATGTCCATTATTGGATACACAGCTATTGGCGTCAGTATAGAATAGTTTTATCCATCTAATTAGACTATTTCCAAAATTAAAGTGTTTTTAAAAATTCAAACATATATGTATGGTCCAGGCTGTCGAAAGCCTTTTCGAAGTCAGAGAAGAATATTAGACCAGGAATGTTTTGTTCTTCGGTCATTTCTATGATATCGAAATAAAAGCTGTTGTGGTTTGGTTATTTATTGTTAGTCTACTTATAAGTTTTGATTCGGACTTTTTCTTTTCCAGACTTGCAAAATATTTACTATATCTTTCATTATGTTCTTTTACATTTGCTTTTGATCTAAGGATAAAGCCATTGATTTTGTTTTCTATAATTGATTCTAACTCACTATCCTTTTCATTTAAACTTTCTTTTATAATTTCTAATCTGTTTACGTCTAACTTTGGTTAGGTCTTGTCTCAGTTTATCAATATCGTTGGTAAGCTGGTGTTCGTGTTTGTTAGTTTCTTTTTCTTTTTAGCGGCATATTTTATTGTTTCATTCCGTATAGTTCCTTTAATCAATTCCCAAAGAATGTTTGGATTTGCATCGGCATTAGTAGTTGTGGTTTCGTTTATACTTTCTCTAATTATTTCTTGATAGTCTGGATTCAAAAGTAAACTATTATTCATCTTAAAATAACCTGGACCTCGAAATGTTGAGAAAGATTAAGAGTTATAGATCCTGGACAGTGATCGGATTTATAACTAATATTGTGTTTGCAGGAGATAACTAAGTTTCTGACGTTTTCTGAGACAAGGAAGTAATCTAATCGTCAAAATATCGGTGGCCTATGTGATGAGTGCCATGTGTATTCCCGTAGGTCAAAATGTTTTTCTCGCCATATATCTATCAAATTATATGTGTCTATTATATGGTTTATTTTGGTTCTACATCGCTTGTGTGTGTCGTTTTTGCCATTATGTTTGTCAGTGTTAGTGTCTAGCACTGTATTAAAATCTCCGCCTAATAGAAAGTTTTTGTCTTCATTTTCTTTTATGTAATCTTCCAACTTGTTGAATAAGCTGACAGCGTCATTATTTGGTCCATATATGTTAATGATAGTTAATTCCTTTCCATTGATTATTATTTCAAGTGCATGCATTCTACCATACAATATTTCGGTGTACTTTTGTATCGTGCAGGATATTTTGGAGCTAATAAGTATGCCTATACCCTGAAGCCAAAATCTTGCGTTCCATAACTTTGATACCCTTAGACATATTTTGATAATATTTGGTAGAGGTATTGGTATCGAACAGTAGGAATATCACTTGCACGAGAGACAACCTCTGCTGTGGTTGCTTTCTAGTTACCTCCCCTGAATGATTTTCTAAGCTAAATCCTTGAGTATTTGGTTTGAAATATTTTGATATTTGGTAGAGGCATAGATAAGAACCAGTAGGCATGTCGTGTTCAAAGTACGCTCACTTTCTCCATTATCATCTCCTCTGATGCCAAAATCTTGTGCAGGCCATAACACCCACACTGTTTGAGATAACTTGATAATTTTTGGTAGGGACATATATCAGGCCAAGAAGATGTATAACATGCAAGAAGGACAACTTGTACTCTGTTGATTGTTTACCCCAATAAACAAACAGCAAGCTCCTTTACCTTTACAATGCATTTATTTTTTGCTATTATTTCTGAATATGTACACTCATAAATTCAAAGTATTTGCAAATATTGTGTATCCTGTACAAATTATCAAATCAGAAGTAATTAGTAGATGATTTTGATAAAAATAAAAAATAAATTAAAAAAAATAAATAAATAAAAAAAAATATAATAATAAATAAAAGAACACGCAAAAATAAAATCATTCACAGTGCACCTATTTTTGTTTTCACTTATTATTTTGGTCAGATTTCATACTATCTTTGCATCTTTTTACTTTGCTCTTGTTCAATATATACATGATCTCGATTGAAATACACTAAATTTAGAAATGGCGGTTTGGTCGGGGGACTTGCCATCTCCTCTGATGGCTATTTTTGCAAGATACAAGTCTGGCTGGACTATGTCTGCGGCAATGCCCTTGTTTGTATGTTTGAGTTATTTGCAGATAGTACAAAACACGTGCAAAAGACGTACAAGTAATAGCGATAGGTTAAATTTCATTAAGCCATCAAAGTCTAATGCAAGTATTCTTTGATGGAAGCTGGAAGACGTTATAATGTCCTAAATGCATGTCTTTAATTTAAAACGAGATTAAATCTACAAGATTAAAGTTCTAATTTACATCTCGTATTCTAATTTGAATGTCACAAGTTTGATTACAGTCTGGTGTAGATTCGATATGGTTCTTGATGCATGTCCGTACCAAGAGAAAAAAGTGACTCTAACGTACATATGTACACGGTGATGGCCCAGACCGATCTCCGCTTCACAGCCCATTCATCCCTGCAGACCAACACAGATACCTTTTGCAAACAGTGTAGATTCAGACGAGACGGCTCGATCAGCATCTGCACTAATTACCATTCTGTTATTGATTGTTGACTAAAACCTTATTTGAAACAACAGAGGTGTCCAAAGTCAGAGACTCTGGATTGAAACGGTTAGCAGTTTGACCGAGGATATCACTCACTCTAATCATAGCTTGACCTGAACCTATACCATCTACTGGCGCAGACTAATCCAGGAATTTGCAAATTGTATATTCGATTAAGCCACATTTAACGTGCAACGATTTGTGCTACATTACAGAGTAATTGAAAGTACTGACCAGCCGGTAAAGCTCTTTGTAGCTGCAGGCTGTGCAGCAAATTATGCCCCTAGCTTTTATCTCCGTAAAGCCTTCCATTCCCAGCATTTCTATAAACAAAACATCAAACGTCATGTTCTGACCACAAAGATACATACGATCATCTAGGTGCGCAACGCTCGACAAAGCACAAGAACATTTTTCGTTTGATAATATAAGTTGAAAGATTCGATTCAATTGTTGACATTTGAAAGCCTTTGTCGGAATTAACTTCACCTCTGTGGCACATAAATTTAGCCCCATTGACATAAGGAGAATCAAAACTTCAGAGAAAGTAGTAAATAGGAATGCAGGGAAGCTAAAGGATTTAATATCATTTGATAAATCGTTCTCGGACATCGCCACATAAACTGAAAGCCCACTACCCAATAATAAATTTTCTGCTGAATGTTTTACCCTGCGCGTAGAGCATTAAAGTTTGCAAGATGTGTACTAATGAACTTTTGTCTCGTAGATAGATCCTAGCAATGTAATTTTCATCCCGAAGACTGGATAATTGGAGACAGCGTTATCCTAGATTCTAAAACCACACGTTGTATGTCCCAACGTTGCATAGCAATTAGAGTAATAAGACCTGACGTTTGCGCATGCTTTACGGTCTTTGCGCATGCATCATTCTACACACCTCTAGCTCTAAAAATGTTCTGTGAAAAACCGCTTTACACGGATCTTTTGACGTCAAGCTTGATTAATTTACCTTGCATGATATGGACTGTTAAAGCCAAATCGATCCATTATTAGGCATGATAACAAACCTTCTAGATAAACATTGTCGATTCCACCAGCTTTTGCAGTCAGAAACGCTTCTGACAGATACAGTTATCACCTTGAACCACTTTATACTTAGACTTCCGTGGTCTGTTCACGCATAGTATGAGAGTGGGAAGCTTATTCAAGGGTGGAACACACTTTTATTTTAAAATACTGAAAAAAACCTCATTTTCCAGTTTCTCATATTCTGACCGGAAGTAAAGCTGTACTTATTCATGTTTAAGTATTGCGCAATCGCAGTAAGAAGAAAAACAAAAGTAGAGATTTACGATTAAATCTACTGTACATGTTTCTATGGCAATTTAAGGAATCAAAGATAACGGATCACTATATTTTATCTAAATTCTTGAACATATGAGGTGTAAGAATACATTGATTTTAGAATAGGGCGATAAACCTTTGGTTTTGTGACATTTGAACTGCCAAAATAATGGTATTACATAAATAACATATGTAGTTGATTGAGTACCAAAAAAAGCGCTCATATCACACCTTTTAAAATTCGACCTTATCGACTTGGACCTTTAGAGAGAATCTTAGTAGATGTCCTTTCCAGTCCAAGGTGAACAAAGCAGCGGTAGTTCACTGCCTGTTTGACACTAGAAATCCTAATATTGTCAATGGAACTGAATCCTGACGCTGATATTGCCAGCAGTAAACTTTTCTCGACGGACTATAGTTCAATTCGAGCTGATAGACAAACAAAAGCCATATGACGTGTTAGTGTAGTCATCCTCATCAGAGGTCGCTTGATTGCCCCGAAAAAAAAAATACTCAGTTCAAAACTAATTGTGAACTGTTTGGGGTCAAACATGAAGTTACAGGTACACGATGTTTCTATATTTGGCCATACTAAGGCCAAGGAAAGGAGATATCCCAAGCCTGCTTAAACTCGATAAGTCAGTCAGACTAGGCTTGACAGGCTCAAAACCCTTCTGCTGAAAGAGTTCAATGTCGTAATAACTTCCATCATCAAAAGTTTGCAGTCAGGTAAGCTACCAGCAGATTGGATGAAAGTCAATGTCATGCGAGGTTTCAGGACGTGGACAAATCTTTTGCATATAAATACTCCTGCCCCTTCCCTTGCCATTATTCAGTGGAAGGTCCTTACCGAGTCAATCGCATACTTGCAGAACCTTGAGGACACCAATGCAGATATCCGAAAGCTGCAGCACTCACGTCTTTAGCTCCCTTAAGGTACGTTTTTGACTGATTTTAGCAGTTCTTAACTATTTCAATCTATCATTTGTTTTTATCCTTTATTTTCTAATCGTCATTTTTATTAGTGTGATTCATTCATATCGTCTTTTACGAGAAACACAACATGCGTAGACGTGCCTAGAATGTTTGCGAGACCGTATGTTAATCGATGGAGATAGGTAGAAGGCGTTATGATAAAAATGAAAGACACTCTAGTCTGTTCATTAGGTTGAGTGATGCATCGTGTACTGTAATAAAATTACCGATTAACATCGCTTGTCATTTTGCAGTATATCTCAAAGGGTTACATATGGACGTCGTTACCGTCTCTCTAATAAAGAGAAAATGCGGAAATGAATATACTTAAACGTGCCACGTTCCCAGAGCGAGACATACAGTAAATACCATTAGAGCAGCAGAAAAAATAAGTGTTACATATTACGACAGTGTATATACATTAAAGGGGAATTCATATACATTCAGGGTGGTAGCTCTTTCGAAATTGTTATGTCCCTTCTGGAAAAGAGTCTACTCTAGAAGAATTTGAAGAATAGCGGTTTAGAGTAGATCCTTTCTTAGCAGGAGCTTCATGTGCAGGAGACCAAACAAGTCACCGAAGTTGCCTCTTGTGACTAAGTGGCGGAAAATTTACCAACTGTAGCCATTAATCTGAACACATCATATTTCTGTATCAGTTGGCAAACGTTAAACTTGTTTGCTATTTTCCTTGTGTTAATTTTAAACATTCTTCATATTCTAAATTAGCTGTTTGACTGATGATCAACAAGGTTAAGGTCATGTCGGGATAAAAATGAAGTAAGAGCATATGAAATTTAGCCGACGCACAGCATTTCCCACAATGCGCTTTGTGTTATCAGAGTGTTCGCTGTCTGCCTAAAGACGCCTTGGATCTATCCTTGACTGCCCACAGAGTGCCCTGCGAAGGTTCTGATTAGACCGCGCGGAATTCTGTACTGTTGTCCGGTATTTGTAGCGGCTGTCTGCAATTTGTGGAACCTAGGTAACCCTTTAAGCAAACAAGGAAGATGATTAGACACTGCCGACTGGTCCAGATGTTTCTTTATACGTGTCATATACTTTCTAAGACATGTTTTATAGAGGGGCGGCTCAGTATTGTGAGATTCTTCCACAACCATACTCACAGATATACTTCATGTGTTATGTTTTATTGATACAAGTCATATTCCGCATTACTATGCACCAATATTACTGGTATTATCTCAGCAGACAGCTGAAGTAAGACTGTCTGTGGTGCATTTATCGCTCAGCACTCTGGGAAGATGTAATATTCGGCAGAAGACATATTGGTACATATTTCTTATTTTTCCCAGAAACACATTTTGACATTTCATGCGAATTGTCTCGAATAGATGAAATGCATGGAATGTTAAATCCGGTTTAATGGATAAGGGCAATAAGTGAGGTTGTACTCGACAGAAGCAATGAACCTTGTCAGTGACCTTTTGTGAAAAGTCAACTGATACAGAGGTGAATTCTTTTGTATCACTCAAATCTAATTATTCATTCAATGGCCGTTCAGTGACACAACTATTGCTAGTTCTGACTAGCTTTCTGTTTACAAGCAAACAGTCATTTGGTATTGACGCAAATGTTAAGGCCTCTTTCTTGAAACGTGTTGTATCGGAGGGTAAGAAAAAAAGTAGTTTTACACATTGTTCTCTATTTTTCTTGAAAGAAGCACAATTGTAATGATGATTACCGCAAGCTGCCAGATCAAAAACCGATTAATTCAAAGACCTAAAAACAAAAGAAATCAATACAAAACTGATGATAATTTAAAAGAGGATTTTACAACACGGTACTCTTTTTGCAACAGATTTAGCTGTTTTGAGGGGGGTAAAAATGGCCAAAAATGCATGTATTTTTTTTACTTCCGCCAAACAGCGGTAAAATATATGCTATATTTTAGGTTTTAAAAGGTGTATGTTTTTGCATAGAGGTAAAATATATGCAATATTTAGGGTTTTGAAGGTATATATTTTTGCATAAGGAGTGGTACATGTACCACCCCTAATGATAATCCAAATACAGTTTACTCTCATAAGGACTGTTTTACAACATCTGGATAACATCCCAAGCTTTCTTCTTGTTTTGACAGGGGTGGTACACGTACCACTTTAGGTCCCAAATCCAGCCGTCTCTTTATTCCATAGAAATATTTAGCATAAATTTGAAAATATTGATTTTAAGACCCTTCTTTTTAAGTGGTACACGTACCACTCTCTGGATTGTGATCTTTTTCTGATTGTTGTTATTGTAACAGTTGTTACCTCCACTACCGATAATCTTTCGGTTCTTGACAGCAAGTGGTACACGTACCACTCCAGACCATAAATCCATTGTCTCTCAAACCCATTGGAATATTTACTATAAGTTTAAAAATAAATATGTTTAGACTTCTTTCAAAGTGGTACGTGTACCACTCCCTGGATTTTGACCATTTGAGATTGTTGTTATTGTAAAAGTTATCTTATTTCAGATAATCTTTTGTTTCCTCAATGACAGGGAGTGGTACACGTACCACTCTAGACCAGAAATTCATCTGCTTCTTCGCCCCATAGAAATATTTACCACAAAAAAAAAATTGAAAATAGTGATTTTAAGACCCTTCTCTTAAAGTGGTACACGTACCACTCTATGGATTGTGACCTTTTTTCTGATTGTTGTTATTGTAACAGTTGTTACCTCCACTACCGATAATCTTCCGGTTCTTAACAGCAAGTGGTACAAGTACCACTCCAGACCATATATCCATTTTCTCTCAAACCCATAGGCATGTTTACCATAACTTTGAAAATAAATATTTTTTTAGACTTCATTCAAAGTGGTACGTGTACCACTCCCTGGATTTTGACCTCTTGAGATTTTTGTTATTGTAAAAGTTGTTTCAGATAATCTTTTGGTTTCCTCAATGACATGGAGTGGTACACGTACCACTCTAGACCAGAAATTAATCTGCTTCTTTGCCCCATAGAAATATTAATCATAAATTTTAATATATTGATTAAAGACTCTTTTCACAAAATGGTACGTGTACCACTCAACTGATATAGACTTCTTTTGATTTTACCAGTAGTTATTGTAACAGTTATCTACACTTCAGTTGTTCTTTGGGTTTCTTTGACAGAAAGTGGTACACGTACCACTCCAGACCATAAAGTCATCTGTCTCTTGGGCGTGTCTCCGGCAAGAGAGACAACTCTCACTTTCTTTGTTATATACATGTCCCGTGAAGCCGAAACCTTGTGCAGACCGTAACTTCCATATTGTCTGAGGTAATTCAAATATATTGGGTAGATGCCATACACAAGAAGAATAACTCTTCCCTTGTTCTTTATCTAGTTATCTCCCCTGAACGAATTTCTTAGTCGAATTGTTGTGCGCTCCATAACTTCCAAATAGTTTCCAATGTTTTGATAATATTTGACAGAGGCATAGATAAGGACCAGTAGTGTGTCGCGTGCAAGAGAACTTTCTCCATTATATACTAATCTCCCGTGAAACCGATATCCTGTGCAGGCCATAACTCCCATCTGTTTGAGTTAACTTGACAATATTTAGTAGGGACATAATAGGTCAAGTAGGAGTGTCACATGTAAGAAGGACAACTTTTGCTCTGTGACAGTTTTACCCTAATAAACAGACAGCAGATAACTTTACAAGACATTTATCCTGGCTATTTTTTGTGAATATGTAGACCCATAAATTTGAGATATTTGGAAATAATGTATGTCCTGTGCAGATAATATCTATCTTCCAATAATGCTTAACCCATTTCTGGGACTTGTAGCATTACTTGTAGTAATATTAAGTTATCACATCAAAGGTCACTAATAGATTATTTTTGCAAAAAAATTGAATAAAGAACATGCAAGAGTAAAATCATTTACAGTGCACCTATAATTGTTTTTACTTATTAATTTTGCCACATTCGTACTATCTTTGCATCTTTAACTTTGCGTTGTTTCAATATTTTATGATATCTTGAAATATACAGTCACATCAAATGTAGAAGTAGTGATTCGGTCGAGAGATCTGTCATCTCTTTTGGCAGCTATTTATTTATTTATTTATTATTATTATTATTTTTATTATTATTATTATAATTATTTTATTATTTATTTTATTATTATTATTTTTTTTTTTCATTTTATCAACTCTATTTTGACCGTTCCAAGACAAAACCACTCGATCTCAGTTAAATAATAGAACCCCGCCAGTTGTCAATTAACGCTTTACACACTGTGCAAAATTCCAGCAGACGTCATTTTGAAATATATCTCCCACCTAATTTGTCCCCCGTCCCGTCCCCAACTCCCCAAAATATTTGATACTTCATGCAACAGATCACGGCTTTCCCTTTTCGTCAATAAGAATTCTGTTTTGTCTTAGATATCCTTTGTTATTTATCACGCGTTACAATTATCTTTCGAGAGAAAATAAGACTTGACATTCCATGTGAATCGGCCGTCTAGCAGACAATTCATATGAAATGTCAAGTTTTATTAGCACTTTACACCAATAAATGCTCGACACAGTCTGATTGGCGTTTGATTACAATATCAATCAATTCTGTATGCTGGATATAAAAAGGCCTGATCAGACAGCGCACCATTTTCTTCAGTCGCGCAGCAGTTCATTTCAGGGTCATAGCGCATTATCAATCAGCGAAGGCACAGATAAACCTGGTCATCCGCAAATGCGATCAGAAAATCTAATTGTTCACATTTATTACAGTGTACTGGACAAAAGCATACAGCGGGGATGACTAGACCTTCACTGTTCGCATTATGTGGTAAGGCTTCATAACTCCAGATAAGGCAAAAACGGTTCTTGTTTCTCAATGAAAACATAAATTATGAGTATCTCGTAGAGGCGCTTCTACACATTACATATTTCATGAAAAAAATAATAAGAAAATAGTCTCCTTATCCGGAGCTTAGACTGACTCCATATTTTCGCGATGAAGTTCATAACTTTTTTGCAGCAAAAAAAAAACTATTCACATTCACTACCTGGATTATCATTAAGGATTACAGACTACCTACAATTAGGCCGAGTTTTCTCACCTTGATAACCAAGTATAAAAATATTCATGCACATCAATAATGATTGCCGGATTTCATTTATACTTTAATCAATTAAATCAAGGATGAAAGACTATCTATCTATCTATCTATCTATCTATCTATCTATCTATCTATCTATCTATCTATCTATCTATCTATCTATCCGTTCGTCTTTATAAACCGTTGAATGCCTTGCAAACGATACTTTGCATTTTTAATTTTTACACCGGTACTTTTTGTAAATGCTTTCACTTGAGTTAAAATTTGATATGACTACTTTGACCTTTGCGGCTTCGCAAGCCAAGCCCAGGACAAAAATGAATCTGATTACTCTAGATCCAGATCAAATGTAGAACGCGGAATCTGATCAGAGTCACCATTGTTTACTTTGCGTACAGGAAGTTTTAATAACTTACAAAAAAAAGTCTGAAATTTAAAATGGATCTGTCAAAAGGCACAGATCAGGGCCTTTGTTGTTCGCTACTAGAATGTACCATCTCGTGCAGTCTTATCAGGGCCCGTACGTGATGTTCGCTTTTAGAATATGCGCATAGACGTCTTAACAAGACCTGTGCTGTTCGCTGTTTGAATGCACTTGTCCGCAGTCTTTGTCGGACCTGCGCTGTTTGCTGGCACATTTTGTATGTAGCACCCAATGTTAACTCAGATCAGACAGTGTGGAGGTGCAGGCTGATGTAAGACTACGTAGGTCGCTTATAATAATGTTGTATTGTTTTTGTTAATAATAAGTAGACATTTGTCTGCTGTCTTTCACAATAAGCAGATGTTTTTAACCGCAAGCATATCTTAATTTCTATTCTGATATTTCGGAATAACATTAGATTTTGAAAATAATAATAATAATAATAATAATAAAATTAGATTTGAAAACAAAAAATATATAAATAATCCGTAGTCCGATATCTATGAAAACACATTTGTTGTTCACATATTTTTAAATTATAATCCGCTGTCAAGAAATCTGTCGCTGTCCAGAATTCTGTTAATCCATGAGTTAGGCTTAAATTGACTACCTGCGGGGTACAATTATGTAACCGGGGTCCATGTGTTTTTCCCAGATCTGTCTCATCCTCACGACAATGCATACATGTAAAAAATAAAAAATAAAATAGGTACACGTTCTTTCATGGCATTAACCATCCGTTACTTGTTTAAATATAGATAGAAGATACTGTTACCGTATTTACCCTTTACCATACTTGTTCTAAAATTTGAACAAGTACAATTAACCGCCTGATAAAGTGTCTAAAACTTGCTGGATGAGTTGCAAACAATGTAGACCCTGATGAAAGGCAGCGTTTAAGCGGCGTCTCATCAGGGTTTATACTGTTTATTTAGGTCTGTCTGTCCGAATGCCTAAGGTAAATAGGGTATTCACAATATTTCAGTCCATAAATATTTTAGTATATAAATGAATTTGGAATTGTTTCTTTGAATCACTTGAGCTGTCTGATCAGAGTATTTGTTGTTTGCTTTTTAACCTTTTGTTCATAGAAAAACCAATCAGGGAATAATTGTCATAATCGCTGTCACTGTAACAATTACTTTAAATTCCATTTTACGTGACTCGACACAAATGATAATTAAGAACAGTGTTGATTTTATTGTTCACAATATATATAAATGCCTCTAGGCTATTATTATTGCCATCATTATCCAGCCAAGATATATTTGAATAGTTATAATGTATAATCACTATGTCATATGTACAAATCGAAGATTCTCATCACCCTTCTTTTCGCGCTTTTTATGATCAGGGTCTGTTCGATAACCGTTCCCTGCCAGTATGCTTGTGGCCTTAATATTGGCTATTAACAAAAGACTGCAAATAATGTGTCCTTACAACAATAAAACAACCTTATGTAATATGCTATTATAAATAAGTATACACTACTCTTTATCAAACCATTTATATTTTAGAACACACACACACACACACACACACACACACACACACACACACACACACACACACACACACACACACATTATAATCCGCTGTGATTAAACATGTACACTTCCTTGCGTGGACTCCTATCATTCGCAAGATGCTATTATTCACAATACTGTTTTAGGTATATTTCAATCCAGAAAAAAAAAAAAAAAAAAAAAACAGTTTTGGTGTATAGTGTGAGTGTTCTTGCTTCGCCTTGATCCAATACCGCCTATATTTTGTCCCATTTCACATATTCCTGTTCTCGTGTATACTGGAATTCATCTCATTTTCCATTTTGTCTACTCAACTTTGACAGAGCTAAGACAAACCACATGACCTTTGTTAGATCACAGTATCCGTTTTGTGACCGGGAGGTTGCGGCTTGATCCCCGACCGAGTCATAGCAAAGACTTTAAAAACTGTGCAAGCTGCTCTTTCGCTTGGAGCCCAAGATTAAGAAAGAAGTTCTTGGAACCTGGAGTGGTCAGCTCAGTATCAGTATAATGTGACTGGGCGGAATATCTTGTCAAGTGTCTGTGGCGTGATATTCAGCGAGGTAACACTCTAAAAGTGAGCACTGAGATACTTGACACATCCAGACACCGTGACTGATGGATTGTTGAAGTTGACTTTACACCCGAATAAAACATGTATATATTATAATACCCCGCGTATGCTCAGTTAACGCTTAGCACGCTGGGTAAATTTTTCAGCAAACGACATTTTGAAACATTTTCAGGTTTTTCACAGAATAATAGATTCGACATTTCATGCAGACTGCCTATAATTGGAGACAATAAGCACGAAATGTCAAATCCTGTTGCCTAGGAAAAACTCAATTTGCAGTCTTTAAATTATCCCAGATTTCTGCATTGTATTTATATATAATGTTGATACAGCAAAGTCTGGTCGTGTCTACTTTGGACGCAATATGCCGATGACATTCTGGCTAATGATAGCAATGATAATAGCCTTGAGGCATTTATATATACGTAAACCATAAAATCATCTATGTTCTTAATTATTTGAGTCGAGTCACGTAAAATGGAATTTAAAGCAATTGTTATAGTGACAGTGATTATGGCAATTATTCACTAGCTGATTCTTCTGTGCACAAAAGGTATGCAAGCGAACGGCAAATACTCTGATTAGACTGTGCAACGTGACCCAAATAAATAGTTTCACACGTTAACCTTAATTCTCATTACAGTCTATTTACTAAAATATTTCTGGGCCGAGATATGTCTTACTACATAATTACCCTTTTACCGTGCGCATTCGGACAGACAAGCATAACGCGGCGTCTCATTAGGTCTACACTGTTTGCCACCCATCCAGAAATGTTTAGACAGCACACTGGGTAGAAAATTGTACTTATTCAAATTTTAGAACAAGTATTTAAAGGACTTGAAGTGTCCAAATACTTATGGTAAATACAGTAACAACATCTTATTTCTGCACAAGTTCTTTTTTACGCGTATACATTGTCGTGAGGATTTGACATATCTAAGAAATACACATGGCCTAGGTTACATAAGTGTACTCCGCAGGTGGTCAACTTAAGCTTAACTGGGGGATTAACAGAATTCTGGACAGCGACAGTTTTATTGACAACGAATTATAATTTAGAAATTTGTGAACAACGAATGTGTTTTAATGGATATTGGACTATGGATTATTTATATTTTTAATCTAATTTTATTCCCCTCAAATCAAGCGAATTTAACTGAACTTAGGACATGCATGCGGTTTTAAAAATCTGCCTATAACGAAAGACCACAAATTAATGTATACTTGACGATAAAACAGCCTTATGATACGCGAGCATCGTAGCCTTACATGAGCCTGCACGTCACATCTGAGTTTACATTCGGTGCTAAATATAGAATGGTCCTTGAATATTCCAACAGCGAACAGTGCAGGCCCGGCAAACACTATGCGGGCAAAGACATTCAAACAGCGAACAGCATATAAGATGTGCACTTTCTAACAGTGAACCGCACAGGCCCTGATAAGTCTTGGTGTGTATATTCTAACAGAGAGCAGCACAGTCCTGCATAAAACTCCGTGGCTGCTCCGGCTGAGCTGTTCCCCTCTGGTCGCGTATTTCATAAGGTCGACTTCTTATTTGGGGCCCTTACTACCAGCAAAACGAAGTATTATGAGAAATATTTCTGTTGGGCAAGGACGCAGCTAAATGTCTGGTCCAGAGTGGTACGTGTACCACTCCTTGTCACTGAGGAAATCAAAAGATTATCTGAAATAAGATTAACAACTTTTACAATAACAACACTCTCAAGTGGTCAAAATCCAGGCAGTGGTACACGTACCACTTCGAAAGAAGTCTAAAAAATATTTATTTTTAAACATATAATAAATATTCCAATGGGTTTGAGGGAAAATGGATATATGGTCTGGAGTGGTACGTGTACCATTTGCTGTTAAGAACCGAAAGATTATCGGTGGTGGAGATAACAACTGTTACAATAACAACAAAAGCAGAAAAAAGGTCACAATCATGAGAGTGGTACGTGCACCATTTTAAGAGAAGGGTCTTAAAATTAATATTTTCAAATTTATGGTAAATATTTCTATGGGGCAATAAAAGCCGATGAATTTCTGGTCTAGAGTGGTACGTGTACCACTCCTTGTCATTGAGGAAACCAAAAGATTATCTGAAATAAGATAACAACTTTTACAATAATAAAAATCTCAAGAGGTCAAAATCCAGGGAGTGGTACACGTACCACTTTGAAAGAAGTCTAAAAAATATTCATTTTCAAAGTTATGGTAAATATGCCTGTGGGTTTGAGAAACAATGGATTTATGGTCTGGAGTGGTACGTGTACCACTTGCTGTTAAGAACCGAAAGATTATCGGTAGTGGAGATAACAACTGTTACAATAACAACAATCAGAAAAAAGATCACAAAATCAAGAGAGTGGTACGTGTACCACTTTAAAAGAAGGGTCTTAAAATCAATATTTTCAAATTGATGGTAAATATTTCTATGGGGCAAAGAAAGATTATCTGAAATAAGATAACAACTTTTACAATAACAACAATCTCAAGAGGTCAAAATCCAGGGAGTGGTACACGTACCACTTTGAAAGAAGTCTAAAAAATATTCATTTTCAAAGTTATGGTAAATATGCCTATGGGTTTGAGAAACAATGGATTTATGGTCTGGAGTGGTACGTGTACCACTTGCTGTTAAAAACCGAAAGATTATCGGTAGTGGAGATAACAACTGTTACAGTAACAACAATCAGAAAAAAGGTCACAAATCCAGAGAGTGGTACGTGTACCACTTCAAGAGAAGGGTCTAAAATCACTATTTTCAAGTTTTTGTGGTAAATATTTCTATGGGACAAAGAGACGATTTAGGGTCTGGAGTGGTACATGTACCACCCCTGTCAAAGCAAGAAGAAAGCTTGGGATGTTATCCAGTTGTAAAACAGTCCTTATGAGAGTAAACTGTATTTGAATTATCAGCCGGGGTGGTACGTGTACCACTCCTTATGCAAAAATATATACCTTTAAAACCCTAAATATTGCATATATTTTACCTCTATGCAAAAACATACACCTTTTAAAACCTACAATATAGCATATATTTTACCTCGGTTTGGCAGAAGTTAAAAAAATGCATGCATTTTTGACCATTTTTACCCCCTCAAAACAGCTAAATCTGTTGCAAAAAGAGTACCGTGTTGTAAAATCCTCTTTTAAATTATCATCAGTTACAAATACAACAATCAATCAAACAAGGAAAACTCGCATCACCGAAACAATACTGGAAGAATCCTTCTTTTGTTAGAACAGTTATCTGTATTAATGATGTTGTAAGCTGATAAGCCTTTAAGTATCTATCTGGCAGTCATTTTCTCTTTCAATATTCATAGCATCAGCTTAATGTTTTATCTAACTCATGGGGTCGATAAAAGAAAATGTTGCTTTTTCATTAGTACTGTTCATAGACATTTGGTTTTGTTCAGACATTTAAGGGAATTAGATACAGTTTCCGGAAGAAACTCTGTCAAACTGACATTACTTCCCGTCTGAAAATTGGGCCGCTCTAATGGGATAGAAGTTTCTCCTCTTTAGAGCAGACCCCTTTTTCTTAAATTCGTAATGCAAACTGGAAGTGACAAACGACCTCTTCCTGTTACGATATGGCTGGAAATCTAGCAAGTATCTCCAGTCCCATTAACTCCTCCAGACGAGACATAGATTGTTCTTTGTTTAACACCTTCCTGCACATAAACAGAAACCAGATAAACTTGGCAGATTATCCGCTATTGTCTTTACAAGTGAGACTTCTCGGTTGCTTTCCTAAGCAATAAGTCCCTACTATAAAAACAAAGAATTATTTCTGTTTATAGCAGACCTTTTTTAGAACGTTGGCGATAGAGGGGGTGGGGGGATGGGCGGGTCGCGGGGCTAGGTGGAGGGGAGGCAGAAATAACTTTGAGAATTTCCTCCCCCTGAATGCATACCCATTTACTTTAATAGAAAAAAGCTTACTCTAAGAGAAAAGAAAATGCTCCCAAGGAGAGCTTTTTTCCTGTTAGGGAATATCCCTTTTCAGAAGTGTGGCGAACTGATTTTAAAAGAGGATCACCTGAAAGTAAATACATTCCCTTTACTAATTCAAGTGAAAGAATGAGAAGTGGAACTTAAAGGCTCCATATTCCTCAAAAATAGACATTTTATTAATCAAAACAGGTTTAATAAATTGATATATGGTATAAATATAATCATAAAATGTGCACCTGATAGCCTGTGAAATTTCAGATAGTTTCTCGTTCTTGAACCTGTTGGCAACATTAAATCAGGGCTACAATAAAACATCATTTCATTTCAAGAACATAAGACTAACTGAAATTTTACAGGCTGTCAGATGCCACATTTTATTATCATATTAATATCATATATCAATTTACTAAACCTTTTTGGATACAAAAATGTCTATTTTTGAAGAGTATGGAGCCTTTAATTCATTGGAAAGTAATATAAATCACTGAAACAAGAGACGAGATCCAACATTGCATCAACACGAGACCTGCGTTGCATCATCAAAACATGGATTTCCTGGCAGCAACTAACCGTTTGATTATACACAACAACTCGATAGAACCGCTTCAAATTTAAACGGTTGAAGAGGTCCTTCAAGTGGAATGGATAATCTTTCAAGGAAGGCAACTTTATCAAAAGTGTTCTTATTCAACCATTCTAACTTGGAGTCTATTATATTAGGAAATAATGTGCTCTCCGTTGGAGCAAATTATTTTGTTTTAGAGCACAGCCGTTTGCAGAATCGGCTTGATGTTAGTAAAAGCAAACAGGAATTCATAAAAGTTGTCTCTCTTGTAAACAGTTGTGGGAAATTTACCAAGTATACCCATTCTTCTTAGAAGTCCCATGCATACCGAAACATGAGTGACGTCATACAGTAATCATATGATGAGCACCGTATATATGGATATTCTGTGGATGAAGGTCTTCCTTGCCTGCTTACAGAATCGCTTCCCAGCGGGCACATGACGTTTATAATACGTCATCACAACGTCGATGCAACGTTATGATGTTGCATCGACGTTGAGGCGACGTTGTATAGACGTCATGTGTCTGCTGACTGGCTATTTTAGAATAAATAAAAAATACAATTTAATTTTACCAGAGGACATCGATGGATCTAAGTTTGTGCTATTCACAAAATGGCCATTTAGTTACTAAAGCTGCACGTCATGGCGATTTAAGACGCCTGGATACACTAGGTATATTTTATACGGGAGGCAGCTTTTGTGACTTCCTATGCATGGGCTGATTTGTCTTCGTTGGACGCGCATGCCAGATGGTACATTTTCTCCCACCTTTGCCTATATGAGATAGGCTTTTTGCCCATGTGAGAAACTTCTATCTCACATGACCACTGCAGTCCATCATTGAATTAGCTGGTCCTAGGAACAATCCACTTAAAGACGGGAGAAAAAGAATCCATCATGAGCCAGTCCATGCAAGTTAGGGAAATCTCACCCTCGTGGTAGGAATTTCAACCAGGGCAAGCCTCGTCCTGGTTAATTCCTACCCTTCGGCGAGATTTCCCTATCCTGCAAGGAGACCCATGATAGATTCTTATATTCTCACGTTGTCGCTCAGATTGCATCTAAATATTGGGACAGACATACCCGAGCAAACTGTGTAGAAAGATCATTTGCTCGTGAGTCTTTATTGATGGCTGTCAATGCTTTCATCCAAATATATGGAACAGTATTTAGGTAAAAACTCAATTAAGCGGTGTGTAGTCTCACCTCCTCTATGCACGACGGACATTTTGGTGCAACTGTTTCTTTAAATTAGCATTTGAACGTTCTATCACGCATTATGCAGTTCCGATTTTCCTGTGAGTAGGCTGGGCACCGGTTACTAGGGAGTCGGTAATATAATGCTCGTGAAATTCCTTGAATGTTTCCGGCGGCAAGAATTCATTTGAGTCAGACGATTCGTAATCTAGTATAAACAGTATGTCGTAGCATGTTACGAACAGCCAGCGTCATCAGATAGGTCAGCAGCAACAAGTTGGTCTGTTCACAGTGTATATGTAGAAGCTCCAGATAACATGATTATTCACCAAAATATGCTTTTTCCACGAAAAAAATTACTGCTGTGCACATTAGAATCACATCTGCGAGATAAAGTAATAATTAACGTCGTTATATACTTATCTCACGGATGCAATTATACTCTGAGTATTGGGTATCGTATCTACATGCAGCAGAAAGCACAAGATCTTTATCTGGATATCACATTCCATGACGAGGGCACTTTGCTGTGATGACTATTAGAATCCTGTGCGATCACTGAGAAATGTCGTTTGCTAATAAAAATAATAAGACTCTCCTAAAGTTACCTAACCAGTACATTTACATTCTATAAGATCAAAGACCACTTTTTGGTTAAAGATAGGTTAACTATTTCCCCGTGGGGAGGGGCCGGGGTAGAGAGTGCTTGAATGGGGTATGAAAAGGGTTGTTTTTATGAAACACTGTTCATGGTTGTTTTTGTTTTTTAAGCCAAACTGTATAACCCATATTTTGGGAGTAAAGCGCAACCTCCAACCCCATGCCTCGTTCCCACCCCTACGTACATATGTACTTGGAAAGGGGTAGTACGCCGTTTTTCAACCTTTTTTTTTACTGATGTTCTTCCTTTATTTTATTTTTATTTTATGCTTTATTTATTTTTGCCAATCTGATTCCACAAAAGATATCATAAGTCAATTATCCCTTCTTGTCCTGAAGCTTTTGGAAATTTTGGTAGTGTTTCCTAGACCCTCAATTTTTAGACCTTGTTTGAATGAAAATAGAAAGGTAGGCAATGATCAGGATCGATACATTTACCTAACACCTTCCATCTAAGACACCAAAGGGAATAAAGGACGCACTTAAAGCAACGGTACCACAATCAAAACACTACAAGCACAAAGCCAAAAGGACATTTTCTTTCCCAAACATTGGCCAAAAGGCTATCCAAAATTATGTGTTTGACCCTTTTTTCAAAATACAAAAAAAAAAACAAAAAAAAAAACATTGTAAATTGTAATATGCTTGCGCATTTTAACACCTGAATTAAATGCATATTTTAGGGAGTGAAACACGTTCATCATAACGACTTTGAACGAAAAATACCTTCCTAAAGCTACTCTTCGCACATTTCGGCTCACTCCCACTACCCCGCGCTCTTCCCCCTCCCCACCTCACACACACATGAGCATCGCATTCTACAATAGTAAACTCGTGTACACACCACATGTTGTGACGATATTATTGCGTTGTATGTATGTACCAACCTGTACGTCAAAATGCAAATAATACTAGATTTTGCAGCTAGTACAGAGCACATGTTTTAGTGCATAATGACCGTTCCTTGTGACGCTACAATGACCTTTTTTAACAATGGTTTATTGAATATACATGTAATATATACAACATAAACATACACAAATGACATAAAGGATCAGATAACAAGCTAATTATAGCTTATGTGAAATCTTCTCCTAAAATGACCTTATCTATCTATGTATGTCTGACAATCTGCTCCAGAAAATGAAACTACGTTTTAGCGCACCGTCGCTGTGACGCTACTATGATAGTATCTGTATATGTCTGACACAACTATAGACGCAAAAAATATTTTATTGGAAATTCGATAGAGTGAAACAGCTTCATAATTGCACACTAATGCAGAACTGCTCAAGAAATTGAAACCGCACTGGCATTCCGTCACTAACGTTGCCGCCGCTGTGACACTACTGCGATAGTATTTGTATATGTCTGACAGAAGTATGAATGTAAAAAAAGAAAAAAAAATGACAATTTAATGATAATTTGACCTTGTGCCAAAATTTGCTTGAGAAACTGAAACTGCACATGTTTTGGCGCTCCGTCACTAATGTTGCCCTCGCTTTGACGCTACAATTATAGAATCTGTATCTGTCTAACGTCTGACATAATAATGAATGCAAAAAAAAAAAAAAAAAAAAAAAAAAAAAACGATACGCTTGCAGAATTCTTACTGTAACTGAGGTGACACGGATAAGTGACCGCATTGCCACGAGCACTATCGGAACTATAAGTTGCAAAAGCGGAAGAAGAAGTAAAGAAACCAACTTGAAGGTAAATTCCAAAATCAGACAACCAACATGCATAATGTACTGCTGCACAATTTGAGCTGATTACACACATTACGAAAACACGCCTATTCAAATACGAGTTTTACCTCCAAAAACTGAAAATTTTCAGATAAAAAACGCTGATATTTTTCATATTTCTGCTCAAAACATAGATTGTGGGTACTCGTTAGGACCGCCTCGGCGAGGCGGTTCTAACGAGTACCCACAATCTATGTTTTGAGCAGAAATAAGAAAAATAATGTATACCCCTGTAAACCCCCGTTTTACTGTATAAAAGTGGGGTTTAAGGGGGTCAAAATAATATAGGTGTGTTTTGGTGATGATAAAAGAAGATCCAAACTGCAAAAGCTAGAGACATCATAATAAATTGCAATCAATGTTTTGCGTTAAATTTTTACCTAAATACTGTTCCATATGAATAAATGTCTACTTTGGTAGCAAATAATTTGCTCCACTTGAAACTGCTTACTACAACGCACATTTGATCCTTCATTGATGAGGTAGAGGACCCTATGCAGACCAAACAGACGTTTATTTACGAAAACACGCCTATTCAAATTTACTGAACATTTCACCACCAAATACTAAAATAAACGTCAAAAAGGATTGCCTTTGGAAACAAAGAACACATCCAATCACGAAAATCGGAGACTCGGTTTGATTGAGTCTCTTCAAATGCAACACTGTAGTTTGCGAGGCTGCATACGCTCCCCCCCCCCCCCCCACCCTCCTAGCGCAGGCTTAAGCGTTATTCGATTTTAAAAATAACCAGGATGGGCTCAATGATAAAATATAACTTGCACTAAGATGTTGTACGCGGAGACTTTTCGGGAAAAAAAAATCTGCTATTTTTCACATTTCTGCTCAAAAACATAGATTGTGGGTACTCGTTAGAACCGCCTCGCCACGAGTACTCACAATCTATGGTTTTGAGCAGAAATATGAAGAAAAAATGTATACCCCAGGGAAACCCTAGTTTTATTAATAAAAGTGGGGTTTAAGGGGTCAAAAATATATAGGTATGTTTTCGTGATGGTAACTTTGAGATGCATTATAGTAAAGGCAACGCTTCGATCAAGTAAAACTAATTTATGATGTTGCATATTCCAGTGCGAATATTCGGATGTGGATTCAAGATGCTGGGGAGAGAAATCAGCACAATTCAAGAAATTTTACTGCAAACTTTATTCGGAATTTAATCCTTCTTTTGTGCAGAAAATAGCTGAACGTTACTAGGAAATGAATTAGTATGTGACGTCAAATCGCCAAATAGTTTGACATCAAGAAAGGTAAACTATATGACATATCCTTGCGACGTTTAATGAAAAGGCAGGTATGCACAAAATAATGTATACTTTAGACTGGATCATGATACATCCTGTCACTATAAAACTTTACAAGTGCAAAACTTAATTTAAGAAAAAAAAAAAAAAAAAAATAGAGACAAACAGTTTTTTGTACATTTTTATGCAGATGCTTTGCAATACTAACCGGAGCATACCAACCCCACAATTCTCACGTACACCCAGACCAGCCTGATCAGAGTCTTCACTGTGCACTATATGGGTACATGTAGCTAAAGACCCATAGCTTCTTACTGCGGCCAGTGAACCCAGATCAAAATGCGCGGATACGCAAGCCGATCCGAGTCACTACTGGACGCGCAGGCAAATCGTAGGAATCACTGCGCTCCGATTCATATATATAACAAAATATTTCAAGTTTAAGGAATCTGGTACAATTCCTTAGAGTTCATTCCATTTGGGGAAAGGGTATTGAGACGATGCATCCAGTAAGTTCCTTTTAATAAACGTGGCCATTCAGCTTCAAGATGCTATAATTCCAGCATTGTGGTTACTCGCTGTACAGCTGCCCACGTTCCTGCCTGTTTTGACTTCACACGCAATATATGTTCTTGTTAGCATGCCAGCATTGTGGTCAGCTTCTTCAACGGCTGACTACTTTGCTTTTAGTTACCTTTCTGTGTGTACTTTGGAATTCTTTTGTAAATATCTGGAACAATTTCAAGACATCAGGAAAGGTTTCGATAGAGCAAAATTGGTTCAAGCTACGCAGTTGTTCCTCCTGGTCGTTCCAATGCAATCACAGAATCACTGCAGAAAAGCTACTGGTGCTCAAAGTTCTTGTGTTATTCGATCAAATCATCGCCTTTTATTTTGATGCAGTGCAGTGCCAATTCACAACTATGTGTTCGGTTCCTGGATCATATCCACAGAGTACCCAGCGAAGACTTTGAACTGCCTGTATGTATCTGCAGGCTTATCTGAGTCTATACTGGGCACACAAGTTGTAAGACACAGTTTTACATGTATGACTCATTTTAGTTCACCAAGTTAACAAAACTACCAAAACCATCGCAGATACAGAAACCGTCATAAGACAGAGACAAGCAAAGCCATCTAGACACAGAAGAAATGTATAGTCTGTCGACCGCCAATTTAAGTGATATGCTGTGTCCTTTTCTGAAATCATTAGTTCTCACTTTTGGTTTGGTTTGATTGAATGGCGGCAATAGCGTTGTACGTTTCTATGAACTTATTTACGAGTTAAAAAGGACATTGTACTTAAGAGGTAACTTTAAGGTAAAATGATAAACTATTATGGGCGGCCGCTCGATGAACATTGACTGTATTCTCTTCTGATAAGGGGTCTGCCCTATATGGAATGTATTTACTTACCCCTTGAGAGCATTTTCGTTCCTTTTTGAGTTGATCCTTTTTAGAAGGGTCTTGATATGGCATTGACTAAATGGCGGAAAATCTGCCTCTGTTCAAGTAAGTCAATAAAGACTGATTTTGAACCGAATGACGGGAGTCAATACCAACTCGGGTATATCATGATCACGTGACCGAAGATTTATTAACATTTCATTGTCCAATTTTTCATCCATCAACTTAAGTTTTGCCTTTTAACTTGATATGCATCTTTCATAAATACACTCAGACAGGACAGGCTGAAGGGCTTTCATACCTTTATATGTATGTCATAAAATATATCATTAAAATCATAATTACTACTGCCATCCCGAGCCACCACAAATAGAAGAGATACAAGCACAGGCACTATATCATACTCTTTAGACACCATATTAACTCCGCCCAGACAACAAGCCAACCATACACATAGGTATAACATGACAACAGAACAAAAAAATCATTGAAGAGGTCATTAGCATGATTGTTGGATAACGGTCCGATACAGATGTACGCATGATGCTAACTGAACAGGATAACTTAACTTTTCAACAAACAAGAACACAGGCAGTGTTGAGAAATTTGTTCGAATTCGCTTTCCATCTACATCAGACCAAACACGGGAAACAACCAGTTGGATCATGAATGTTCAACCAAAGAGAACATACATCAGTCACCAACAGCTTGGTACCGATTTAGGAACGTACTATCATATAGTTCTAGACACGACTCATGGTCATGTAATTAAACAAAGAAGCAAAGAAGCCAATCGTAAAGGGGTTGTTTACTACGCACACATTAATCAAATATCATATGACATCGCTGTTACTCAGTGGAAAACGTCATGTCATAAAATTGTATGACACACGTAACATTTTGGCGCGTACATGTAACGTCATAACGGCGTCCGGACAACGTTGCGTTTTCTGTTGCAACCTTGCGTTTCTAATGTCCACTTGAAAATGATAAAATCCAGTTTTAAAGGGTCATATGATCAACAGATCAACAGAATCTTACACTCGTGGTCGTATCATATGAAATTTAATGAAACTTGCCGAAGGCTCGTTTCATAAATTTCATATGAAATGACTATTCCTGTAAGATCCTCTATATATAATAACGAGCTTAAGCGACCTGCAAAGCAGGTCGCCACATGCGCAGCAGGTGGCGAAGCTTAAGCTTGTACTATAGGTATCGTGAGTCTCTCACATACTATGCAGAAGAATTCGCATACGGCGGCTGACTGGTTTCCCAAATCTACAGCGGAGTGTATCGGCTTAATGTTGAACCCGAAAACCAACGCTAATCTATGTCCGTTGCCAGCCTAGTTTCCGAAAAATATGATGATCAGATACGCTCCGCTGCAAAATGGAAAGCCAGTCATCCGCCGCAAGCGATCTCATTGGCTGTAATGAATCGTATAGCAAATGAAATGGATACATTTTTTACGACATTGACACGGATAAATGCGTGACTGATCTGCGTTTTAGCCGCTCTATTTAATTTGTAACTTCTCTCGCATTAAACAACATTTTTGCATATTTAAGTGTAAATACTGAAGTTTTTCCGTAAAAAATGGATTACATTCCTACAGCACATAACAAGAATTATGCATGGAGAAGAATTTATCGCTGACAACATGATAGAGGTAGGATATGCGGTGATTTCAATTGACTGGCAATCGGCTGATCGTTCGCGGATCAAGTCTTTATTTATTTATTTTTTTTTTTTTGAAAATACATTTTTGGGATACATACATAGTTTCTTTTCAGTATAAGACTAAATATTTATTTATACACTTGTAACAGGTGAACAAAAATTATACCATGACCGGGGATTGAACAAAGCAAAACAAAAAAAAATTGCTACAAATGGAGCACAATTGGTACCCATCGGAATTCCCGCAATTTGCCTGTGTAACTTAGTGCCAAAGTTAATAAAAATGCTGCCTTATCTTTCGTAAAATTTTCACAATATCTAATTACATGATTTTTAATAGCAGTGAGGCAAGGAGTTAATAGTTTAGAAAGTTCAATGTGGTACAAGAGTTTGAATAAGCGATAACCCTTTTTTTTTTTTTTTTTTTTTTTTTTTTTTTTTTTTTTTTTGAATCTTAGGTAACCAGTACAGCATAGGAAGCTTATCTTGCTGTTCCTTAACATTAACAGAAAACTTCAGGGCTAAGTGGTTGCTATGGCCGAAGACAACTGACGTCTCTTCTTCCGAAGTCTCTTTATAGGCCTTGGTGCCGCTCAATCCTGTTCAATTGTATTAATTTAATGTAGCCGTCGAACACCGACTACTTTAATTGCAGCCTTGTCAGCTGGAACCAAGACATACTTTCTATGAAATGCTTAAATACGCTGCTTCAAATGACGGAAAGTAAATCTAGGTATAGGTGGTAATAGATTATTATTTTGAAAATAAAATTTAATATCTTTATCGATAACATTGCAAACGTTTACTTCCCATTTCTCTGAGGCATCAAGCTCGGCATGCTCTCATTTACACCATCGGTTTCTAAAATCGCTCAATGCAGAAGCTACTTCT
This sequence comes from Anodontia alba, assembly GCA_964016985.1. NCBI lineage: Eukaryota > Metazoa > Mollusca > Bivalvia > Lucinida > Lucinidae > Anodontia > Anodontia alba. The sequence continues at coordinate 51,691,993 of OZ024833.1, forward strand.
TCTCTACATTTATTAAAATATATATGATATGATCTGTATTTTAGGCTCTTCGAAACTGTTAACGAATTCTTGGATCTGAAATGACTTTAAGATTTCCTGTAATGGCATGTGTAGCTGCGGGATAACTAAACATGGATTCTTTACAATCGCACGTGTCAGTCAGGGGTAAAAATATGAAAAAAGTCAAAAAGGATTGCCCCGATAGCGCCGGCTTAAGCGGAATATGAAAGGCAAGATCCGAAACAAGTTTACTGAAATTAAATAAAGTATTTCTAATAGGAGTGTTATATCGATAACAAATAAATGGAAGATCCTTCTTTTCGAAATAATCAGGTATCGATGAAGTTATGTATCTGTCATTAGAAATACCAGGTAAAATTAATAAATTCGAGTCCATTATTTATGAAAGGAATTTTTATAAAATGTCTTTTATGACTGACTTCGGTATCGACAAATGGACGAAGAGCATGCTGATTATAACATCTAGTCAGGAGTACAGCATCATACAATTGATATTATTGTAGAATGAATTTATTAGCCTCGAGATCTAAAATACGTTTGACGGAAACATGAAGGGGACTTAAAAATCAAAGCATTGAATGTCAGCCATGATCCTTTAAACCATCTGATTAAACCTTAAGTAAAGTAGTGGATCTCTTTACTGTTGATTCTTTCTTTATAATTTTCCATTTTTTTCTTAAACCATGCTTAGAACTATGCTTATGTTTTCGAATATCCAAAAGAGAAAATACGTCAAAATCAGGCATTTTCGAAATATTGCATTCTGGGTAAGTGTTATCATTAAATCCCAGTGGAAAAAGGCGTTTGTAGTATTTCATCCCTTTTAATTCAGTTTGATGTCTTTTAGTATTTTTGAATATCGAAGAAGAGTTTCCATCATAGCTAATTTTCTCCACTGGTTGCATTAATTACATGTGTGTCATTTGCTAGAGTTAAGTACAAATTCAGGGAGGCGGCTTCTGTATTATCAGTATTCGCTCAATCACACTATAGTACTGTACATACTGTAATTCTTGAGATAACTCTTACCTGTTGTTTGTTCGAAATAGGCATGATCAGTTTTAACGGACCATTCCTTATCGAGAGGCCTAATTAAAATCTATAGACCTAGCACTCATTATCCACCTTATGCATGTGCGTATCATCACGAAAACATACCTATATAATTTTGGCCCCCTTAAACCCAACTTTTGTATTGTAAAACTGGGGTTTTAAAACCATAGATTGTGAGTACTCGTTAGAACGCCTCGGCGAGGCGGTTCTAACGAGTACCCACAATCTATATTTTGAGCAGAAATATGAAAAATATCAGAATGTTTTTATCTTTCCTTTTTTGGTTGTAAAATTTTCAATGTACGTATTTGAATAGGCGTGTTTTCATAATGTGAAAAAATGCAAAAAGAGAGATCGCCTAAATAAAATTTTATTTTCCTTCTTTATCATGTTGGCTGCCCTTAAAGGAGAGAAGCGATACAAGGGAGATTTATTTTAGATGTATCCTGAATGTGTGTAAAATAATTCCGTTCTGACTAGGTCACTCTAATGCCTTAATATTGTCAGCTTGATTATCTTCAAAAAAAGAATAACCTGAAGTCGTTTCAATAACAACAGAAACAGACCTGCAACAAGTAGTTAATAGTTTATACCCAAGAGGGTACAAATGTACCAACATCTGATTAATAGTTTGTACCTAACATGGTACCAATATCCGCTTCATAATGTGTACCCAACAGGGTACCAATATCCGAGTTTTATACCTTACAGCTAGGTCTAATGCACGTTTTATCGAGTAGCAAGATAAAACCCACACACCTTTTGACTACATCATAAAGTATGATGCGTATTATTATATTCAGAAGAGAGAAAACATGCGATAATCATGGAAAGTAAGACAGAGAAAATATTTCGCGTTTGAAAATTCCCTAAAATAAATCGATTTATTTCTTGTTTAATTTGTTAACAAAATTATGCCATAGAAAATCAGAAGCACAAAACACCCAGATTTATCCAATATTTTGACCAAACATAAGTTTTACCACCTCTTTCATGGACTTTGGATAGTATTTACGACATTCAACGTGCTTTTAACCCTTTCAGCACTAAAGACTTAAGTTTGGCTAAGTTTGAAAACAGTGTAGATCTGTCTCACCAGGATCCACGCTGTTTGCCTTTTTGGTATTGATTTTTGACTGAAACCCTTTTTGGCAACACTTGATATGTCCAAATTCAGGGATGGAAGAGTCCATTTCATAAACTCGAAGGTGAAAGTAGTTGCACGACGATAAATTAACAGATACGAAAGCTCGGCAGGGGTAAATAAACCAGAAGCATACTGGTCTGAATCTTTTAGAAACCAACTGATCTGGATCTGTTCTGTTTGTAAAGCAAGGCGCATCCACGTTCAGCAGTACCAGGGTTAATTAGGACATTTGTGAAGCATCGATAACCATAATAGCATAGGTCTTCTTAGATATCTACTGCAAAACTAGCAGCACGAAAACGACATATATTTATTGATTTAAATTATATTGAAGCCACAATATACATCTAAGTAAGAGGATCTGAAGAACGAGTGTTAATGCGAATATCGTAAACGGTTCGATTGAATAGATTCCTAAAGGAATGATCTTTGAGAGCAATAAACACATTCGTACAAATAATCTACAACACCCGAATCGTCAGGATTTTCTTTCAAAATACTGTCCTATTTATAATAGAATTAAGCGTTCCTACTGACCGCCCAAAGATGGTTCTTCTGTTGCAGTTATTCTTTGTGTATGCATCTGTGGTTGCATACTTGGTGTTGTCCTCATTTGTTCATTATGAAAACACGCCTATTCAAATATATTGAGAATTTTACCACCAAAAATTAAAACTTTTAGTTGAAAAATTCTGGTAGTTTTCCTATTTCTCCTCAAAAAAATAGATTGTGGGTACTCATTAGAACTGCCTTGATGAGGCGGTTCTAATGAGTACCCACAATCTATGTTTTTGAGCAGAAATGAAAAAAATAATGAATACCCATGTAAACCCCAGTTTTACTATATAAAAGTGGGGTTTAGGGGGTCAATATTATATAGGCGTGTGTTCGTGATACCCTCATCTCTTCTGCCTTTTGGTGCTTTGGGAGGGCGTGTTTCGTGATTGTGACATTTCCTGGGTATCGTGACTTATATTTGCAATACAAAATAGTTAACGATACCTTTTTTGAATATAAACGTTAATAGAATAAAAAACATACTGATTTCTTAAGATATTAGTTAAAATTTATACTCTATATTCAATTCCCTAACTCGACCCTTCCTTTTATACCTGAAATAACACTAACACAGTTCATAGTGAGAAATTGGAACTTTTGGCCTTGAAAACGACGCCATGCTTATCCAAATATACGAATAAATTTAATAAAGATTTACAGTTAGTACGAATGGCTTGTCTGAGATCAGACAGGACAAAATTTACTTTATTGTCGTCGTCGAAAAATCGATCATAAATAATGTCAGGATCCGATCCAGTACTAGCTACGAAACATTAACTCGAGAGGTTGAATGATCTTAGGTTCATTTGAGCTGTAGTGGACCGATGCTAAATGGGTCATAAAATAGCTGCATAGTTATGAAGGTGAATTGTGCAAGATGAGGATTTGTGTCATATGCAGTCATAGACACCCAAATTCAGATAGCGATTGTAGGATCTTTTTGTTCAAGAGACGATAAAGACTCTTCTTTTAAGATCGTACTTTTAACAGATTCCAATTATATATCGCATGAATTACAGCGTATAACCGTACAGTGGCCAAATCGGAAGCGCCATCATTCTGTATACCCAAACATCACGAAATTCGCTACAGAAGCTCTGAGATGTAAACAGATAAGAAAACAATAAAATGCGGTTTTTAGACATCGGGAGCAGAAATGAGCAGAAATGAATGTATTGTAGCTGCATTCTTCTCACAAACTCCGACAGGGGTCCGTTTTTAGTGAAGACCTCATCGCGTGCTGCTCAATCAGTGATTTTCCTGGTTTTGTCGCCCGTCAACTCGATGAATCCAGGTCGATGTACTCCAAATCAAGGCCAACTTCACGCTTATGTAAACGTTAAGTCTTTCAAACACATATTATCTTTTATACATGATACCTGCCAGGATCTACATGTTTCGATTTTGTAAATCATAACCTCTCGGATTGTACCTAGCAGTGACTGTTCGACTAGCGCACAGCTTGCAGAAATATGCTGTCCGACTAGCGCCGAGTATGTCAGTTTTTAGCACGAGGCAGAATCTTAGTAAAGAATGCCATTTAACACGTCACGTGAATATTAGACGTAAAACGATTATGACCGGAATAAGGAAGTGAGTTTATTTTCATTTTATTGGTATTTTGAAGATAACAGGTACAATATATTTTCAGAAACAAAGGTCTGTCCGTCTATTTGTATGTCTGCCAGTCTGTCTGTCTACACAGGATTATAACGCTTATTAATTAAGACAAGGGTTACTCATTTTGGCTTACAATACCATTACGAAAACACGCCTATTGAAATACACTGATAATTTTACCATTAAAAGATAAAAACTCAGATGAAAAATTCTGGTAGTGTTCATATTTCTGCTCAAAACATAGATTGTGGGTACTTGTTAGAACAGGGTACCCACAATCTATGTTTTTAAGCAGAAATAAGAAAATTAATGTATTCCCCTGTAAACCCAAGTTTTACCTTATAAAAGTGGGTTTAAAGGGGCCAAAACTATATAGGCGTGTTTTCTTGATGGTTCGCTCTTAACAAGTGACAACTGTGAACGTTTTCACCTCTAATAACGGATTTTCAAAAAAATACTCGAAGTTACGAAGGCATGTCAATAAATAACAAGCCTATCCCATTTCCGATGGACCGAGACGGTCATGATTTTCATGCTTTGTTTTAATATATGTTTTATACATGGGTACAAAATTGCACGCGTATCGAATTATTCTTTAATAAGATATTGAATATCAAACATGGCTAGTGATGCAAAGGCATACTTTTCATCTAAAGCTGAGTACCGTGCTGTTATTCGGTACTTGTATTTAAAAGGTAAAACAGGCAAGGAAATACACGGCGAGTTAGCTGATCTTTATGGGTCTTCTGCACCATATTATGCTCAGGTTAAATTCTGGGTAGGGGAACTCAAACGCGGTAGAACGTCTTTAGAAGATGAAGCCAGGTCTGGACGCCCACTGGATGCCACCGACGAAGAAATGTGTAAGAAAGTTACGGATCCGGTATTCTCTGATAGGCGAATTCAGGTGAAAGAAATAGCACAGGCATTAGGCATTTCACATGGTAGCGTTTCAACAATCTCACATGATCATTTAGGTGTGCGCAAGCTAACAGCCCGTTGGGTCCCCAAATCCCTTAGCGATGAGCAAATGGCAACCAGAGCATCAGTATGCAGCGCCTTGTTGAAGCGTTTTAGGTCAAAAGATGATTTTCTTTTGCGTCTGGTGACTGTAGGTGAGACTTGGGTTCATTATTATGAGCCAGAGAATAAAGCTCAGTGGGTAGGGCCTGGGTCCCCGAGGCCAAAGAAGTTCCAGACGCAACCATCTGCTGGCAAGGTGATGGCCACAGTATTTTGGGACGCAAAAGGCGTTATTATGTTGGACTTTTTACCCAAGAGAAGTACAATAACTGGAGTGTACTATGCAAACTTGTTAGACCAGCTGAGAACCGCCATCCGTGAAAAACGATGAGGTAAACTCTCTAAAGGTGTTTTGCTGCAACAGGACAACGCGAGAGTCCACACTTGCAAAGTTGCAATGGATGCTGTAGAGCGAAACAGGTATGAAATAATACCACATCCTGCCTATTCGCCTGACCTAGCTCCTAGCGACTTCTTCCTATTCCCAAACTTGAAAAAGGATATCCGTGGACTTCATTTCCGGTCTGATGAAGAAGTCGTGACGGCAGTTGAGGAACGGGTCAATGGAAGGCCCCTAACTGTTTCAGTTCTGGGCTGATGGCACCTGAACATCGTTGGTCTAAGTTCATCATACTAGAGGACAATTACATCGAAAAAGAAGAGGTGGATCTCAACCGGAAATAAGTTAGGCTGTTACTTATTGACTCACCCTCGTAATTTGAGAAATGACAAACAAATTTCACAAAATTATTTAGCATAAAACTTTTCGCAACAGGTGCCGCAAAAAGTTTGGAATTCGGTTGACAAATGAGGATTTTATGACCAAAAAATAATTTTGAGTAGGGAATTTTCTATAGTAACATTGCTAGCAAGGGAAGTAATTATTTTCCCGCAAAAGTTTAAAACTCATTGTATTTTATCAAAGAAATAGACACAAAATGATACAAAACACTTAACGTGGTTCAAAACATTCAATTTAAGTCACAGAAATGTCAGAATCGAAACTTTATGATCATTGATTATCCACCCCCCCCCCCCCCTCCCCCCCTGCCAATGTAAAATCCCTATTCCAAATTAATTCTGGTCATAACATTTTTATGTCTGGACCGATTTCCGAAATTTTTGCAGGGCATGTTACAAGAAATTTAGTACCAACTTTTAGTTAATTTTATTAATTATCTATCCTTGTCTACATTTACTACAAGTAATCCCCAAAATGGCGTTTTCAGAGGACAAAAAGCGAACATTAAGTAAATTTTCTCGTTTGAATATTTTTCAGAAACGAGATTAAAATAAATTTAAGCAAGATCATCTTAGTTCTAATCACAGCGTGCTAAATGAGGCATAAATGTGCACATTTTGACATACGGTTAACAAGAAATCAATGGAAGTGAGTGTTCAGGGCTTTAAAGTTGATCTGTCTTCTTCAAACGACATAAAACAAAATATATCATGAACCCAGTTGTTTAAACAATAAGTGCTAGTCGTACAGTCAAATTCAGCTCGGATGGAGCTATTGATGCGGTAAAGTTGGCGCTAGTCGTACAGTCAGTCGGATCCGATGAGTACAATTCAAGAGGTCATGGTTTACAAAATCAAAACATGTAGAGTCTGACAGGTATCACGTATAAAAGATAATATGTGTTTGAAAGGTTTTACGTTCAAATAATCATGAATTTGGCCTTAAATCGGAGTATATCGATTTGGAATCATCGAGTTTACGGGCGACAAAACCAGGAAAATCACTGATTGTGCAGCACGCGATAAGGTCCACACAAAGACACACTCACACAAAAAAATGAATATAGCTAAAATGCATTCATTTCTGTCCCCGATGTCGAAAACCGCATTATAATCGGATATTGCGTTGCTTTCTTATCTGTTAAAATCTCAGAGCTTCTGTAGTGAATTTCGTGTGCGCTAGTAATGTTTCGGTGTACAGAATGATGGCGCTTCCGATTTAGCCACTGTACGGTTACACGCTGTGATTAATGCGACGTATAAACGTCATGTGCCCATTGGGATCTGTTATATGTACGATCTTATAAGAAGTCTTTACCTGCTGTTTTCGGTCATTTGATGTGTTCCTTCTTTCCAAAGGACACCATTTTGCAAGCAAATGTATTTTTTTTTTTTTTTTTTTTTTTGTGTGTGTTATACAACCACCTGTACAAATTGCGCACGCTCAAATTAGCATAAACCCTACTGTTTGCATATGACATTAGACACTTTTCTCATTTCTGACTTCAAACAGTGCCTCCAGAATGAAGGTCTTCCTTAGCTGTAAACACATGTATTTTATGAAATATGATGTATGTATTGTGGAGGACAAAATGAAATAATATATTAAGTCTCTCTCTCTCTCTCTCTCTCTCTCTCTCTCTCTCTGTCTCTCTCTCTCTCTCTGTGCCAATAGTAAAATCGTGTAGCTCGGAAGATTTTATCCTATTATAAAATGCTACAATATGGTGTTTTGATTGCTGGACAAGTCTCGCGTGTGCTGCTTGCAGATTTTTAGCTGAAGAATCGCCGCCAGAATCAAGAATATAATCACAACATTCACAAGAGTTGGTTTTAGGTGTGGTGTGACCGTAAAACGTTTCCTCGTACTTTGCTTCAGTGTAGTTTATGTTCCATGTATATATTTGAACCTTTAGAATTATCCGAAAATTTACAGATTTCAGTCGACCAAATAGTTCCCAAATAGTTTGAGAAGGAAGGCAAAATGAGGAATATGTTAATAGCGCAGGCTCAGATCCGCATTCACGAAGTCCTATCAGGGCATTCGCTGTGCGCTTACAAAATGATTTGATATTGACGATGATATACACAGCCATAAAGAACATTATCAGACAGACGGATGTGAATGCCTGCGATGTTTCTTTATGCCTGATGGCCCTAATTTACATAGTGTGTCTTTGTGTGCATATGCCGGCTATCGTTTGGAGTTTAATCCTGATCCTAATGAGACGGAATATACCCTGCCTTTTCAAACAGTGTATATCAAGGTCAATGGGCCCGTTCACAAGGTAACTGATCTGGCTCTTCACTGTTTGGCATTAAGTCTGTGAATTCATATCAACACCCTGGATCAAGTAATCTTATTGGCTGACAATTTGAAGTGGGTGTGACAACATCAATTATTCAGCATGGGAAGGGTTAACTCTAAACATATGCAGTCTGCGTGCAGCTTGCTTTCTAAATGGGTTTGATATTCAGAAAATGTAGCATACATATCTGCTTGTAGTGTTTTCATTTTGGTGCCATTGCTTTAAAAGCACCATTTTTTTCCTTTGGTGTCTTGATCGGAAGATGTTAGGTAATGTATCAATTCCTGATCATTGCCGTCCTTTCTATTGATGCAAACATATGAGTTAAGAATGCAAAATTTAACATCACGAAAACATACCTATATAATTTTGACCCCCTTAAACCCCACTTTTATATAGTAAAACTGGGGTTTACAGGGGTATACATTATTTTAGTTATTTTTGCTCAAAAACATAGATTGTGGGTACTCGTTAGAACCGCCTCGCCAAGGCGGTTCTAACGAGTACCCACAATCTATGTTTTGAGCAGAAATATGAAAAATATCAGAGTATTTTATCCGAAAATTTTCAGTTTTTGGAGATGAAATTTTCCATATTTTTGAATAGGCGTGTTTTCGTAATGATGCTTTTTACATTGCAACAGCAAGCAAACGGGTTCCGTTAAAACATTTCTTCACGTATTGGCTGTGCCAAGTAAAGACATAACTTCCCAACAGAAGTAGACAACACATTCCGTATCAGTTTGCGCAGCCACACAGTCGTATCGGGCCTTAGCTGCCCGCTTTAAGAATCGTTTTATACAGACAACGCGACTCATTTTCGCAATTTTCTTCTTCTTTCTGCCTTTGCAAGTTGTAAGAACCCCTGCTAAAGATAATGAAAGATAATAAACGAAAGGCTATAGCAGCTGCACAAGTTTTCGCATTGATTAAAACACCTGATACCAAAGACTGGCTTGACATTTTAGTATTTTCTCTTTCAGATAATTCTTTTGTAGCTAAAAGTCAACGGTAGCACTGGGAAAACCAAATATATCAAGATTATGCGGGAAGAAACATCAAAATTCAACGAGCTACCATTTTACTTAAATCATTGTCGGACCGTTATCAGCTCGACAGGAATAATCCTGTCGCGCCGATAACGGTTCGGTATGGATTTAAGTCACGTACATGTAAATGTAAGAAGGTACGTTTTCTTACGTTGCGGCTGAAGTATTTTTTCCACATATATATGACAATTTAAATGTGGCATTTTTTTCTATCGTTTACACAGACATGATTTTTTTACGATACTTATAATAAAGTTTGTACTTGTATACAAGGCTTATTGTAGACCATTTGTTTACATATAGTTAAGCTTGGAATTTGCCCTTGTTTAGGGAATTGTGGGTGTGTTTGTTTGTGTTGAGGTTTTACGGCCCAGTCAACCCAATGGGATCATGTCGAGCGCGGTCAGGTTACCTAACCACATGTTTACTGGGCAGGCTTAGTCCTCTAAGCGGTTAGCCTGTAGTGTGCAAATTCTTTCGCCAGAAACTGTCAACTGCCCTTCTTGAATCAGCGGAATGGAGAGAATGACCGTAGAAAATATTTCATGATCAATCTCCACGAAAGAATGTTGCCGACCTCGGCGGGGGTCGAACCCGCGACCTCCTGGTCTCCAATCGTACGCGCGTCCAACTGAGCCACCGAGGCTGGCAGGCTATTGTGGATATCTTCTTGGATACCTCCATATTAAATTTGCGAAATTACATTTCAAAACCATGTACTTGATCTAGTCTTATTAACTGTTCAGTATAAATGACACTTTTCACATTCGCATACATTCCGGTTTGGCTAAGCAAGTAGCGTCTGATTTTATCCTATGTCTTACCAAACACTCGTTATTCTTATTTAAATTGATTCGGCGGAATGTTCCCTGTCTTCGCCGTTGTTTACAGATAAAAACAATTGCTGGAGGATATGAGATATGCAAATTATTCCAGACACAAGAAACCACACTGTACTATGCCGCCTATGAAGGGCGATGTCCACTAGCCAGTACCAAACAGTGGATTAGTCAGAGTCTTTCCTCAATAAACCAGTTATATTTGAATATTGTGTAACTATATTATATGTGAATAGGGGTGATTTTGCACGTGTCCTATTTTTCAGGGTTTGTTTGCAAACTTATAAAGTAGGTTTTTACAGCTTCCAACTCCAATCTCCGGTATCTATTCATCTAAACAGATGAATTAATAGTCGTTGAAGAAGTCAAACTGAAAATGACAACTTGCTAGCTGACAATCAGCTCAAGGTACCATATATACACTTACATAAGAAACCGAATGTCCAGCATCTGAATTTTAGTCGATGCACAGCAATTTCTTCAAGACTGTATGTGTACCCTACGAAATATAAGATGACCCTGCTCATCCGCACAGTCTGCTCAAAGCTTTTACTCTCAGCCTGAAGACGCTTTTGGGTCCTTGATTGTTCACAAGGTGCCCTGCGAAGACTTTGATCAGACTGTGCGGATACGCTGGCTCATCTGAGTATTCGCTAGGCGCACATGCAATCTTGTAGGAAATGCTGTGCCCCGCCTTTTGCTTTACTGTTCATTCTTTACAGGTACAGTCGACTCTCGTTATCTCGAAGTCTAAGGGACTCTCTAATATACTTCGAGATATCCGTACCTCTACATATCAGATTCGCAGAATTGAGGAAAAATAAATAAAACAACCATATTTCACTAAGGAATATGTAATTTGACTCCTAAAATTAAGAATATATTGAAAATATTGTAGAACAGAGGAAAATTTTCTCTTTTCCACACTATTTTATTATCTGTTGGTAGATTTTCATACTTAAACAGGGACCAGATTTTCAGTTTGAGATAAGTTGTTATTCGAGATAAGCGAAGTCGAGATAACAAGAGTCGACTGTATTTAAGGACAGAATAAAACTATATACGGCATTATTAAATAAAGGCTTTCTAGCGATCAGCTTGTGCATTCGAGCTGTCTGTGGAAAGCCGTCGTTGATGACTAAAGGACTCAGTGGGATATTGTAGAATATATCGAGTAAAATTTAAGTCGCCATCAGACTGCGTGGTGAAAGACATCACTGTTCACATATGACAAAAGAGCAAAGTCCTTATGTTGGATAATATTTAATCATTACAACATATGTTTCAACGTTTATTCTGTTAAAGCTGTTACCTCAGCACACTAGTATATTAATTGGTATGATGTTCCCAAAAGCAGGAAAATACGAGACCCGTTCATTACGAAAACACGCCTATATAATTTTGACCCCCTTAAACCCCACTTTTCTATAATAAAACTTGGGTTTACAGGGGTATACTATATTTTTGCCCAAAAAATAAATTGTGGGTACTCGTTAGAACCACAATCTACGGTTTAAGCAGAAATATGTAGTACAGAACACAAATTAACAACTATAAAGAAATAACACATTTGTGCATGTTCAACCAGCTTATCTTATATTAGTGTCGTTATTATTCCATAAGCAAACAAACAGACTCTGATTAGACTGTGCGGAAGCACAGGCTGATATTGGTATTTGTTGTTCATATTTGTTATACGCCCGTTTGAAGAACGGGACGTATTATGTTACGGGATCTGGCATCCGTCCGTCTATCTGTCCGTAAACTTTTTTCGTTTCTGGCTAACTCCTCTTACAGTTAACATCCGATCAAGTTGAAACTTGGTTTATAGTTAGACCATGATGTGGAGCAGCGCATATAATTTCGGGGTTACAGTCTACCAAATATTAACAGAGTTATGCCCCTCTGAAAATTTCTGTAAACTTTTCGTTTCCGGCTACTCCTACAGTTTACATCCGATCAAGCTGAAACTTGGTTTATAGTTTGACCATGATGTGGAGCAGCGCTGTTGTTTCGAGGTTACAGTCCACCAAATATTTATTTCCCTTTGAAAAAATTGGTAATCTCAATATCCGCTTCCGTTGCGCATGCGTTCTGAAACATCTCATGGTCTTAAACATCTCATATTACATCGGCTAACTCCTCCTACAGTTTACAGCCGATCAAGCTGAAACCTAATTCATAGTTAGACCATAATGTGGAGCAACGCATATTTGTTCGAGCTTACAGTCCACCAAATACTAGTAGAGTTATGTCCCTTTGACAATTTTGAAAAATTTTTCGTTTCCGGCTAAATCCTCCTACAGTTTACATTCGATCGTGCTAAAACTTGAATCGTAAAATCATGATATGGAGCAGCACATATTGTTTCGAGGTTACAGACAGCCAAATCTATGCAAAGCTATGCCCCTTTGAAAATTTCTGTAAAATATTCGTTTCCGGCTTACTCCTCCTACACTTTACACCCGGTAATTTCAGCATAGGTCCAAATGTTCAATTAATTAACAACGTTGCACAAAGTAACGAAATTTCAGGGAACAAAATAAAAGTCAAAGTAACAATCACAAAATACAGTAATCACGGGGCACGAAAAGAAGGAGAGATGAAGAACAAATAAGGACAACACAAACGCCACATATTAACCCACAAACCCACAAACAAAGACCTGCAACTTAGTTACCGCCTTGGAACGGTCAGTAGGGGCTTAAACCAGTTTTATAATGTACTCGCGCGAAACTCCACCCTCAGTTCTGATGAAGCTCCAAATTACAAAAAAACTGTTCGGTCCGCGGAGGGGTCCTCCCTCTACCTTTAAAATAACAAAGTTGTATTTTGGAGGACATTATTTAACGAGTATATGACCAATAGAAAAAAACGCTCAAAACCAAAATGGCAAACAGTGTAGAACTTGATGAGACGTTTTGGTCTGCTGCGTTGAAAGGGTTAAAGTTCTGAGATACCTACATCTATTGCTATGGCTGGCAATAGTGTGTATTGCTACACAAAACCCTAACAATACAACTACTGACATAGACTGCGGTAATTTTGCTGAAGCCTTTTGAGATGCATAGATGCTTAGGACATTTACAAATATCAACTGCCGTGAAGTGTACGCTGTAATATAAAAGGATGAGAAATGTATTTGCCTGTGTAGGTCAAGAGGGAATATTAGCCGCATAAAAGAAGTAATAATGACCTATGTAATCGTATAAATCCACAACACTGGAAAACAATGCATAAGCCTGTCAGATTTCAGCTTCTTTCAGTTCCGTACTGCGTAATGATGCGAGTTTATATTTCTCACTGATGTGAGATTGTACTTAGCGACAGAGACAATAATTGGAAGACTTCCTTCTTTGTTTTATATTTCATGACACTTTGACAGATGCTTGAAGAGCCTTGAACACCAGCCGCTTAAACAAAAATCACAAACATTGTATTGCTAGTTTACACTTCAGTTTTGATGTTTCGTTTCCAATTTTGATAACAATCGTATATTTAGAAGCGTAATGAAAACATTGTTATCTTTTAATTAACATTTTGATGTACTTGTATCAGTAGTTTAATCGTTTCAGCTCATTCATGTAAACTGATACAGGAACCAAGAAGAATTCAAAAGTGAAATTACCTTAGAAAGGTTAACAGAAACATGCTACTTAGGCGGATGCTGAAACCCTATTGCTTGCCAGCTTGTCGATTTAATGTACTCATATCATGTTGATATTGTTCACAGTGTCCTCCAGTAAGGCTACAAATGCTTGCTGCGATTGGTTATCAGTTCTAAATGTTCGAAGAATTGTATTTTTCTATCAAATTTTGAGTAAATGTGGACATCATTTCTCACTTTAGTAACGCCTTAACTTTCTGACTTCAGCCGCTTTTATTTTCAATTGACCCATGCAAGTCCTTAATACTTCTCATAGTAAGTTAGAAAACGCTAGTTACCGTATTAGATCTAAGTACTGGGTCAGACGGGCCTAAGCAAACTGTGTAGACACAGATCAGTCGTCTGATCAGAGTCAGCACCGTTTGTAATTCATCCAACAAATTTTAGACGCATCAGATATGACTTGTTCAAATTTTAGGATTAGTATGGTAAGGAGTTAAATTATCCCAAAAATAAGAGTAAAAACAGTACGAAGTAGGTGTGACTATAACAGGACACGGAATAACCACATATACCATTTGCGATCTTACAGGGCCATCAGGTTGGCTGTTTGGTTCTCATACAATTTCAGAACACATTCATTATGTATTATTGTGGCACGACAAATATTCATTTATTCTAAACAAATATTTCAAGACTCGCCAGTGGAATAAATTGTCTTTAGTGCTGCAATTTCCATATATCTGTCACATTTATGTAATTTTCACATTTACAATGTGACATCGCGACTTGCAATTTTATCGAAAGAGCATAAATCAAGATATTAACAAGCCATTACAACAGTGCACGTCCCGTTTTCTTAGATATACATTTTTAGATTACACCAGTACATCGACAATACATGAAACAATAAAATTGCAACATTTGTGTTTTCTCTAGGAAAACTCTGTTTACTCATGTCCTATTGATACGTCACACCTTTCGGACTAAAACAAAAAGGCTCGGAAGTCATATGCCATAGCATAATTACTAATAAAAAGGAAGTTCACTAATCAGGCGATTTGATCAATGGAAATGTCTGTACAAACCATTTGCCTATCAAATTCTGTCTACACGAAAACACAACATATGGGCAAGAAAATAATACAATCGCCAAGATTAGCCGATTCGGCCATTGTTTGACGGAGTCATGCCATTTTAACTAAAATGTGTGTTTCCCTCAACTATATGTTAGTCCATACACAGGTATAAGGGATAGATGGACATACTTTCATTTCATAGACAACACAAAGTAGATATAATTTAATGATATATATTGTGTCATTATCAAATAAAAATCACATATACATAAATATATTTGGCTATCCCTTTTGGGGTTGCTAACTATAAGTGACTTAACCTCACTATCGGAAGTACCTAAAGCAGACAGGGGATAAAATGTCCATCCTATACAAAAAAATTGGTATTGGAGATCCCAAGTATTGAATATTGTCTGGGGAAAACGGCGTCAACCCTGTGTCTAGGACAAGCAGCGTCGACTCCATCTTCTAAAGATCATCTGGGAGATAAAGATTATAGGGTGTGTGTGTCGGGGGAGGGGGGCGGTCGTAGGCTCAGCGTCAACCCATCTGAAGATAGTCTGGGCGATAAGGAGTCAACCCTAGGTACTGAAGATTGTCTGGGGGAAACAGCAGCAACACTGTGTAATTAATTAAAAGCAGTCTGGGGGATAAAGCGTCAACCCAATGCATTGAAGACAGTCTGGGAGAAAGCATCGACCCCGGACAGTAAGATGGATTGGGGAAAATGAATTTTCCACAAGTAAAATGTTTACGTACCAATATGTCAGGTAGCCGACTTTGGTTTAATTAGAAAGGGCCAAACAAATTTTACGGAGGATCAAAGAACGCCTGAATATGATACCCTAGTCAAATGATAGACCCCTAAGAGGATAGCGGCATAGAACAGTATCCAGCTAGGAGTGGAAGAAAAATACCAATTGTACCCAACTATGCGCCAACAAAGCTGGTCAGGCACTCTAGCTAAAATGCTTACTGCTAGCCCATTAGGGACACAAGCTGAGCAAAAAGGATCCTTCCATCAAATGCTGCTGAAGGAATGCCTGTTCTTAGATGAGATTTTAAATCTTTCTTAGGAAAAAATCCCAACAACTGACCAAGCGTGAACATAGTCTAAGGTTGATGACAAGCAAAGAGAGCTTGCAAAACCATATATATACTTGTAGAGGTCCTTGTCAAATGGATAGTGAAATAAATAGCTTAGCTTTTGGCTGAAAGGATAATGTAGTGAGATTTGCACATCTTAAATGGAGATGACAAAAAAAAATTTAATGCAGCACCAGACCTCATAAAAAACTAACTTGGTCTAAGTTAAGACTGATAATATGCAAAAGTAGTGTTGGGGATAAGGTAACAACCCCATATAGCAAAGGTAGGGTCGGGGATAAGGTGTCAGTCTCATACTGAAGACAGTCTGGGAAATTAAATGAGGTCTATGTTAAAATTGATAATATGCAAAAGTAGTCTAGGGGATAAGGTGTCAACCTCATATAGTGAAGGTAGTCTCGGGGATAATGTGTCAGTTCCATATACTGAGGACTACCTGCGTTGTTAAATGAGGTTCAGTATGATGTGGAGAGTCTTTGCTGCGCTTGCTTTGCAAGTTAAGTCTAATGCTTCATAAGGTTTAGCTTTTGCTGTGTTTGTCAAATAAAATTCAATGTGATCTTAATTGTCTTCCCTGTGATGTATAATAAGGTTCTCTCAAATCGAGATAGTCTTCACTGTGCCAGAGAAGTTCTGTGCTAGCACAATGATCGTTATAATTACATAATTAGCCGCATGAGAGGTCAACGTAACAAAATCGATTGTTTTTAAATGTAAAAATAGACTTCATAAAATTAACTACTTTCATCTAAAGTAATAATGTTGTTGTTAGGCTAAAACAATGTGAAGAGATTTGACAAGTGACACACATTTGATACAAGTGTACTGATTGATTGTGTAGAACGATTGTAGACTCCGAGTAGTGCAAGAGTATAGATATAACAGTCTTACATCTCGTATACGAAAGGAATATAACAGTAACTAATAAATCATATATACATCTTACAAAACAGCTACACAGAAACAGAAGATATTGCAGCTGTCAGCTGAATATAATGGATTTGAGAATCCTACAAGTAAATTACTAAAGCCTATCCTGAAAAAAATAATGTGACTAACTCAGTAAAGCATGACAGTAAGTGTCAAAATAAAGTTATTCATTGATACTTATTCATACAGTTGTAAAATAAACGTAAAAAAATTGCCTTTGGAAACAAGACCACATTACAGATTAGAAAATGGAAGTCTCGGTTTTATTGTGACTCTTCATAAGCAGTAATGAAGTTTGCAACACTGCTTACGCCTTCTAGCGTATACATGAGCAGAACTCTATTTTAAAGATACCGCAATGGGTCACATGATCCAAAAGGAAATGAAATATAATCTGCACTATAGATGTACCGGGAGACGTTCTACGGCCACCACACAGCACAAACGCCAGCTGCTATGTAGTAAAAGAAATGTTAAAAAGATTGCTTTTAGGATAAAAAGAACACACTGCAGATTAGAAAATGGGTGTCTCGGTTTTATTAAGACTCTTCATAAGCAGTAATGAGGTTTGCAACGCTGCTTACGCCCTCTAGCGTATATATGAGCAGAACTCCATTTTCAAAGATACCGCAATGGGCCACATGATTCCAAAGGAAATGAAATATAATCTGCACCATGGTGAAGTACGGTGAGACGTTCTACGGCCGCCACATGGCATTAACACCAGCTGCAGTGTAGTAAAGCCTGGATAGCCCCTTATTTTAACTTTCTGCTGATTTAAGAAGGGCAGTTATATAGATAAAATAAGTACAAAGAGTTGTAAACATTATTTATTTATGTTATGCAGATTGAATTAAAGTTCAGTGATCACAAAGCATCAATTTTACTTTCTTATGTTCACCCGATTTTGATAAAATCTGCATGTAAATGCATGCTTTGTCACGCTCTTTATATGAGATACACTCATTACAAAAATGACTTTCACTTTAAATTGTAAATAAGTAATTACTCTCCGGTATCATAACTTAAAAAAAATCACTAACAATGACAAATAAAATAAATAACAGTTTTATACGTTTATGAAACTCTGTTTAAAACAACTGGTGTTAATTTTAAATGTAGTAGAAGTGGTAGTCGTCGTAGTCGTAGTAGTAGTAGAAGTAGTAGTAGCGGCAACAGCAACGGAAGCGGCAGCAGCAGGAGTAATAGTTTTATTAATCTATTTAAGTGGACTTCTGGTCCTTTAGGATCACGGAGCTGTATTTGATTTATTTCAAAATAAAATAGCGCTCAATTCAGAGCTTACGTTGCAACTTACTGTCTCAGAAAAACCGTGTGTACTATTTTCGCTTAGTTCGTATGTGTTTGGCTTCCCCTTAAACCTTTTTAGTTTCTACCACAGAAAAGAAAAAAAAAAAAAATAATAATAATAATAATGATAGTTAAAAGAAAACAAAAACGTTTTCGTAACTAAGAACGTTTCATGAAGTGCCAACAAGGTCTTACTTTAGGTTTACGTCGTATATGAAATCCATTTGTGTCTAGTTTATTTATTTATTTTTTTTCCATCTTGGAAATTGGAATTTCGTTTGTGGCGTTTGTTTTGTCTTTATTTGTTCGTCATTTCTCCTTTTGGTGTACTTCGTGATAATGGCATTTCCCGGATCTTTTCACTTATAGTCTATACATTTAGTAGTTTAAGGGGTGCTTTGTAACATTGGAGTTCCCATGTGTTAAAACTGCAAATAGTGTAGGTCCGCTTCAGAGGCCGGGGTATGTAGTATCTGTTCCGGCAATACAATGTTTGTCAAAATCGACTATGTATGATTATATCTTTTGAGATAGAGTTCAGAGGTACATGAAAACTCGGAAGTTCCGAAATATTTTCTGTAAGGAGAATGAGTTAACTTGGTAGAATTTTCCACCAAGGGAGACAACTTTTATTACTTACTTCTTGCACACCTAACAGCTTCTGAAAAGGGACCTGCTATATAAGGAAATCATTTCAGGGACCGAATTCCTTCCTTATAGAGAAGACAACTTTTCAGAGGTGTTGGGCAAAATAATCTTGACAGAGTGTATCAATTTTCTCTTATACATGTAGACACACACGATTTCTTGTAGTTCCATGTAAGCAAATTGATTCGTTGCTATGTTTATGTATTGTGCCCGTGAAATCCATCTACGGAGCCGTAAAATAGATTGCATTTTATTTCAAATCTCTGACAATACAGACGGGATACACTTATAGGCACATTTAAAATCCTGAAGTCCACAGTCTCTGTTGATGCTCTAAAACTAAGCTATTAATGCACAGTGGGAGCTTCTGCCTCACTCTTAAGATACTTCCAATTCCAATCTAAAGGGGAGTCAGATTTATTTAGATTATAATTATTTCATTGATTTCATGCATTTGATTCATACTGGGTCTAAATTCCTTTTACTGATCGCTAGGCATAAATTGGTAAATATAAATAAGCACCAGTTATCGCGTGTGCCATGACATAAGTCCCTTTTCATACATGTTTTGTATGTACTGTTGTGAAACTGGTCTGGACTTACCCTATTTTACCCTAAATATTCGGACCATACATTCTTACAATACTTCTCCTCGAATTAGAACAAGTTCATTTTACAACCTGTTAATATGCCTTAAACACTATTGGATGAGTGACAAACTACGTAGACCCTGATCATTCTGGATCACACTGCTTGCGCAGGCCTAGCTGTCTGAATACTTAGTAAAAAATAAGGAAACCTGTTTGCAAATTCCCTTGTATTCATTCCATTTATATCATTTCCAGTGGCACGGTTCATTTTGTGTGGAAATACATTAACAGATTTAATGGTACATTTGACCTTAATTTCATTCTTCTATAATGCTAATTCTACGTGATATGTTTGAAATAAATCTCTCGTGTGCGCTATACAAGTTTGGTCGTACCAGACAAAACAGCGTGCGTGAGTTTATGCAGCCAACGAAGGCCAATATTATCCAGCGTGTCTGAGAAGTCTAATAAGGGCCTTCTTCGTCCACTCATGGAATCATTTGCTACTGTGTAATGTATAAACAGACTTGTTCAAGTTTCGGACAAGTTTGGTACAGTGTCATGGTATTTTTGATCTTTTAAAGCTGCCCTGTATGCACATTCGACAAAATATGTCTGATGTTTATTTTTTTTCTGATATCTGTATCGAAGTTAAGGAAAAGTCATTTAAGCAGAAAAGCTCTCCCACCACACTTGAGGCACATTTTCCCTTTTTAACGTAGTCCCATTTTCAGGAGGAGCGTAGAAGTCAAACACAATTCACAAAAATTGTCCCTCTTTCAGAAATTGGTGAAAATCCTACCCAGAGTATATTCACTCACCGTAAATGCATTTGCCTTATACGATAATGGTGCCGACTTTGACACTGCTTCCCAATAATTTCTATATACTAGAAAGGTATTTGCTCAGAAAGACTATTAGTGCAATCTGAACTCTGACACCGGAACAGGGCACAGTGAACCAATTGTGACAGGACTGCTGATTGGTGCAAAAAGAGTAGGGAAGCCCGGGGTAGTTATTTTGTGTAAGGTGACCTGTGTTTGGATAATAATAAAGATGAATTAAAACTCACAATTCTAATTTGAAGAAAAAAAATCTTTGTGTGTAATTTCCTGATTGTTTTAAAGAAATAAATGTTTCTGTTTGTGTTTGCTGGAGCCAAAAGAAGAAGTGGTAAAATTGCAAAGTTTCAATTTTTGAGACCTGCCAATTGAGGGGTTGCTACATTCAGCCTCCAAAACGTCCCAGAAAGTGCTGGTGACAGTGGTGTTTTTCCTTATTTATTTTGCTGTGCTAAGCCTTGTCTTTGAATTAAAACAAAATTTGGAAGACCAGCTATTCCCTGAAATGAACTCTTTACCACAAAAAAGGATGGAATTACTATGGAGCTCTATGCTAAAAATAACTAGTTCTCTGTACCCAATACATCGAAACACCGGAACACACTGGTATTTACCCGAACGCATTTTGCCACTAAATAAAATACATTTTCCTACACATGTTTTTCTTTTTGTTGTTTTTACATAATAGTTATTAACAGTGTTAGCAAATCGCGAAATATGATCCTGATAACGTTCCTGTTTTAGTTAAAACGAACCAAGGATAATGCTTTAAGGTTGATATGAACGCTGTGCGATTCGGTGGTATATATCAGACTGCAAAAAGAAATGCACTGCACTGAGTACAATGAGTTACCGATCGATGTTTGTCACATATCCTAGGTTGTATTCAGGTGTACATGGTCCCATTCACAGGTGCGAAGTTTCACATTCGGCAAAACATCTGGCAAAATATGCACGCGCCACTTTACTTGTACACATTCCACCACACAATGGAAATTGACAAACGTGCTGAGCTTCGACACAGATATATATATATATATATATATATATATATATATATATATATATATATATATATATATATATATATATATATATATATATATATATATATATATATATATATGGAGAAATATGAAATACCAGTTGAAGTTTGCTTAAGTCTTAAATTACAATAATATTTCCAAGCTTCAGATACTGTGGATCCAGAGAGTTCCTTGTATAAAATGAGTGCGCTAGCGCATCACAAATATGTCCTATCCGACGGGTCATTCAGAGAAATCAAGCATAATACTGCTCCATGAAACTTGTTTTTTTAAACAAGCGTAGTGATGCAGTGGTTATGTCTCCTGACTCTGAAGGGCTAGGCGCTGCCGTCGTAGCCGGCGTGGGTTCGAACCACACTCAGCCCGGTGGTATTTCCCTATATCTCCCTATACACTTTTTTCTTTCTTATATATATATATGACATGCTTAAGATATAACATCGATCGGATTCATTTTGATTAAACAATTTTAGCACGTGATCTTTACTAAATATATAAGTACTAGCTGTTCTATATATATATATATATATATATATATATATATATATATATATATATATATATATATATATATATATATATATATATATATATGTATATATATATATATATATAGAACAGCTAGCACTTATATATTTAGTAAAGATATATATATAGTAAAGATCACGTGCTAAAATTGTCCAATCAAAATGATTCCGATCAATGTTATATCTTAATTAAGCATGTCATACTGTACTTGACGTAATAATTGCACGCGCGTAATAAACCTAATCTCAGTACTTTTTTCGGAATTGCTAAAACGTGTCCTTAAAGAGAACAGGTTTTTGCGATGGCTTACTTATGAAAGTGTCGACTATTCATACGCATGTATGTTCGTTCTCGTTCGTGGACATTTACGTCAAGGTTGTTTTTAATTAAAGAATTAAAAAAAGTAATATATAATCAAGACCCTTGGATAGATTTAGTTCATATTTGGTATGATGGTTGATATAGGTCCAAAAATTTATTCAGCATTACCCGCGCCCACCCCCGCCCCATTTCAGCCCCTGACATCGGACATTTACGTCATTTTTGCGTTGCAGTTTTAAGAAATATTCCGAAGACCCGTCCATTGATTTGTTCCATATTCGGTGTGATGGTAGATATAGGTCTAAACTTTTATTCAGTTCTACCCCTATCCAAGCCCATAACCTTAAGGTTAAGGTCACAGACAGATGTTTTCATAAAAAGGAAGACTTTAAGTTAGCTTTTCTCTATTTTATACATATACCCCTCCGTAGATGCAGTAGTTAAAATCAATTTTACATTTTTTTTTAAGAATACAAATGGACAACAACTGTACCTTTTTTCTTACTACCTACTTGTTACAGCTGAAAATGGTCAAACTCATGGACGTAGGAAATTAAGCATAGATACACATCGCCAAGCATTTTTGCATCGCGAGGATTACCAGTCACACACTTGACATCGGTTAGTACACTACGTTTGCTTTTACATAGGGTATGGGTATGAGGGTGAAGTCATCAGGTGAGGACAGAGGTCAATAAGTCGGGCATAGCCATTTTATTGTAACTTTTTTGTCTAATCAGATTTTATTCTTTAAATTGGCTGCTGCGCACCAAATGTCACGTTCAAATACTTAGCAGTTATGAGCAGTGGCACTGGTCGGGGATAGTCTCCCTAATGGGCACTTTGTCTTGTTGTCAAACAAATTACGATACCCTATTTAGAATTTGCCATTTTGTCTTGAGTTGTGCCACGGCAACTGAGCAAACGTCTTTTAAATGGAAATGTTTCGAGACTCATTTGTTTCATTTAGAATTAGCTCCCCTGGATTTAACTCCAACCAGCCGATTTTCAGCTGCAACTGCATGTGATTTATTCCATCTAACTGCCACTCCATGCAAAGTGTATATGCATCAAATGAATAAGTGCAAATGCATCCAATGTATAACTGCAAATGCATCTGATGAGCTGCAACTGCATGTTACATATAACAACGTCATCCTATGTATAATTGTAACTGTACCCGATATGTCAACTGACGCGAGCTTTTCCTGTTTTAACAGGAAAATTTATGTAATGCTGTACCTGAATAGCGGTGCCGACAAAGATTCTAAATAGAATATCATCTCCTGTGCGAAGCTCAGTCGACCTTGCATTTTCTGAGAATAAAAATCTTTTAAAAAGGATTTACAAACATACTCGTACTAGACGGCCGCCCTGGATGTCGGTTTCGCTAAATTTCCATACGTATAGAGGAATACAAAAAGCCCACTCCACAGATTTGCCAGGAAATAACAAGTATTTAAAGTTTACGAAACCATTCCTCAAAGCATAACACAAATGAGCCGCAACGTAAGAAAACATACCTTCTGGCATGTGCTTCCAACGAAGACTCAAACCAGCACGCGCAGTTTTCTTAGTCAATATTGCCCGCATGAAGAAACTTTGCATCCTTGGCGATCCAAAATGCGTCCAGTAAAGATTCAGATCAGACTGCGCTAAAGCGAAAGCGCAGTCTGGTCTGAAACTTTAGTGGGCGCACAACCCGAAGATACCTTTTCTAAGGTCGCGGCTCAATTCATCAGTGCCAACACACACACACACACACACACACACACACACACACACACACACACACACACACACACACACATTGTGGTAAGAAGACCTGTTTCTATAAACAGAAACTAGGATTTATGATCGAATGGTCAAAGATTGTCAAAATAATACTTTTGGAAATAGGCCAGTGTTATAATAAAGAGGAACTCATCTGCAAAGATGATAAGTCCGGTGCATTGACCGATTTTGCTATAACGCCTTTCATGATAAGGAAGGATGAAATTAATATTTTTGTAAACATATGACGTATTTACTCTAAGTCGTCCAACACTTTAACGCCTTATCATGCTTTTAACTTTAAACAAGTCCATTTTACTGCCTCTTGATGTGCTTCAAATTGCTGGGTAAATGGCAAACCCTGTAGACCTTGATTAGAAGAAACGGTCTGCGGCGCCTGCTCTGGATATGCACTTTTTATTCAGTCCTGTCTATCGCAATACACAGAGTAACTACTACTAATACTTTAACTAGAAATGATTTTGGAAATGTTTCAGCTTGATATATCACTGACCTGATGTCATAAATGTAATAAATGTCCACATCGTAAAATGAGTCGGAACGTGAGATTATACGTTCGGACATTTGCGCCCAGCAAAGACTCAGCTCAATCTGCGCATGCGCAGTCTGATCAGAGATTTTGCTGTCTGCTTGAAGAATTCGTGATCAATATGATGTTTTGCAAAGACTCTGCTCAGTATCCAGATGGTCCTAAGGTCCATTTCTTCACGTTAGTGGCTAATCTGCTATCCATTCGACATCGCTCGGAAAGATGTTTTCGCTTGGCGTTTTATCTTAAATGAAAGTATTTTATTTTGATTGGCGATATGGAATCAAAAACCATTTGTCTGTTCTGTTTCTGTGTTTCGATGTAGGTTCGATCTATAAAATTTCCATAGAAAAGTGATGTCTTTTTTTTTTTTTTTTTTTTTTTTTTTTTGAACATAATTTTTATTTTTCTTTGCTGATGTTTAATTAATGATGTTTCATGACAATATTATGAAAATTTGAGAGAATTGAACGAGTGAAAATTGTTGAAAACCAATCTTCAATTTATCTACCCTACCGACTTCTGCATAATTTGTAGCCATTTTACTATGAGAAATTGAAAGTATTTGATTTTGTTTAAACCAATTACTGGAATAAAATTATTGAGCATAGATAATTACAACAAATGGTTTTGCTTTAATCATGGCAAAAGTTTGCAAATTTACATCTTCTGTTTAACTCTTTCGGTGCCAAATTTCAGATGACATTTATCGTCTGCTTTTTTAATTTAACAAACTGCCGCTTGGAAAGAGTATTATACGTAAAGTTGAACGACTGAATATCAAACAGCGTAGATCCAGATGAGATGGCTCAATGAGCCGTCTCATCTGGATCTATGCTGTTTGCGAAAGCCTATTACTATCGCCTGTGGCAGTGAAAGAGTTAAAGCGCCAGGCAAAAAAGAAAACAACATTCCAAAACAAGTCGAAGGAGAGTAGTTCATGCAGGGACAATGTAGGCCGTGATCAAACCCCGCGGATGCTGAAGTCGATATTTGCCTTCGTTGCCCGCCCATCATAATGACCGTTTTCAGGTGTTTTGCATCGAATGTGAAGTGCTCCCTGACTGTTTGATGGAGTATATTATTATGTTGATCTGTTGAATTATTTGCTTGTTCCCAAATAAGCTAACTGAAAAGCTGGCTTTAACGCTATCATAAGAACTGAAATAATTTGAAGGAATATTGAACTAATAGTTCATAGATAGTTAAACATATTAAACCGAGACCGTAACACAACTTAAAGGGGCCGAAGTATCAATACGGAGAATTCTTGGTGTCTTGATTCTGAATCACGGATACAAAGCTGATTCGTAGCAGTTAGTTACAGTCATTATTTCACTCCTCATCAGCGAAGCTTAAAACAACTTATCATGAACGTCTGAGCATGTTGGAAAGCTTAGGGAGTCGAGTCTACTCTCTGAAGATCAATATAAAACTGCTGAAAGAATGCACACGGGGTAGACCCTGGTCGGACGGCTCCTCTAGCCTGCCGTCCCAATAATTAGGGTAAATACGGTATTCAGAAATTTGAATTCAGACAACTAGCGCCTTACATTAAATAGTACTATTTGTTTGATGTTTCTATTTAAGATAATAGCACCCATTAGTAATAATACAGGGTTTTTTTACTTAATCAAATGGGACTAAATACACTTGGAATATTTTCCGCCGTGTTTTACAAGGGGACAACTTTTGTGATTTCTGTTTGATTTCCTACACTCCCAACCTCTTACGAAAATGGGGGCTACATTAAAAGGCAACTATTTGCTACCATATTATATTTCTTTTTGGCGTAGTCTCCTTTTCAAATGGAGGCAAAACCAAGTTTGAGTTGTTTGCCCTGAAAATCTATCGATTCCCTTAAGTAAGACGGTATTGTTACATGTACTATTGGTGTTAGTTAGAACATGAAGCAAGCATGATACTGTGCAGCAGTATACAACGAAGACATCTACGAGAAAGGTCATCATGTTACTCGGTGAGAAAAATGTACTGCTGTACCGGAGCTCAAACCCGTGACACACGGGGTACCGTTCCGATGCTCTATCGACAAAGCGATCCGACTGCTGCTGTCATATTTCCACTGCGACCTGAGATCCGTCCCGACTTTGTAAGTCCCCTCCAGGTCGGCTTATTGAGAGACTTACTTTACATTCTTTCATGCAAATAGACACGGTACTTTGGTCACTCTGAGCCACCACATGTCACAAGGTGAATAACAAAATAGCCATAGCGGATCTCGATCCCTTGATCCTCGGAATGTTACCGTTCCAACGCTCTGACGACACAGCTTTTTGGCCGCCATTGTCACATTCAGATGTCACTATGCCAGAACCTGTTCAAATTATCAGGCTGTTATGCCAGAACCTGTTCAAATTATCATGGAGCGTGGAGTGCTCACTACAAAGATGTTGAGCCAGGGGTATCAAAAAACAAACTGGTAGCAACACTTAAGAAGTTCTATGGGAGACATCATGATCTGGTCAATCCCTACAATATGGCAGTTTCAAGAATTGTTTCTGATGTTTTTGCCAGTGACGCGCCATAAATAGACTTCCCAAATCCCGGACATACGCTTCTACCGATATTTCCTTCGTTCAGGCCTATGGGCATGGTGGGCGAAGCTTGCTTACCAAGTAACGCTTACTATCCGCGGACGTCTGATTACACCCTTTATTCTGGGGTCCATGTCTGTTGGTCTGAACATTCTGATTCGTCATTCGTTTATGGATTTATGAGTTTGGATTACGGCTTAGGTACCATGACCGCAACTACTTTTAATAAATGGCCTCGTGAAATAATACCAAACGGCATCAAATAAATAAGCATGATCTAACCGATTATTGCATAATCCATGAAAAGAACCACAATTTTCTTGTAACTTAATTGAAGAATAAATGTGTAGCAGACTTTCTATCTTTATGACCTCTGAGAGCGTACAGGCCGTGTTGTGAAGAACATTTATCAGTCTCTGTTTGCCATAAAAATGGCAATAGGTAGGTTCCCATTAGACTGGCTCCAGTCGTTTTTGTTTTATATCTACTTCTCTCTTTCTCTACATTATTTTTTTATCACGATCCTCTTTAATCCAACTTCAAGTTACCTATGGCTGAACAAAAACGACTGGTAACAATTGTGAAAGGCTCTGAAATATGATCCACCTTCCATAAATTTAGATAAAATTGGCAAGCAATTAGGATGCTATAAAATAGTCATTTAGTAAACACAGATCCTTATCTCTAACAGTTCCTTGAAATCAATTTGTTTTTGGTTCCTTTGGCTGTGTATCTCAGCTGTGTATTTAGTACTGCCCCAG